>CAEFZP010005688.1:0-225000 GCA_903064625.1 Mallotus villosus
GATGGATGTCGTCACGTGAAGCGGTCTTGTTAGACTGGCTGGGAGAGGGCAGCAGGACCTCACCTCTGGCTGAGCGCGAGGGTGTCACCTCCATCCTGTTATAGCGGAGGGTGAAGGTGAAGGGCGTTACGTAAGAGAGCGGAGGCAGAGAGAAGGAGGGAGGTGGGGAAGGAGAGAGAGAGGCGCGGAGACGGACGGATAACGAGTTGAGGAGAGATAACTACCGGTATTGAAGGTGAAAGAGGAGTGAAATGGAGAGAGAGAGACCGGCTTAGGACAGGTGAGGACAGGAAGAGAAAAGTGGCGTCGGAGCGGGGAAAAGTTGTCAATGAAAGTAAGAAAAGAAAGGCAAATAAAGGGAGAAAGATTAAAGGGAGAAAGAGAGAGAACGAGAGGGGGGGGGGCGTTCAAGACAGAGATCGATGAGACAGATCGGAATGCCGTGGGCATTGGTGTTAATGGTGCTGGATCACAGCGAAGCTGGGGTCGTGAGTGCACGCGTGTGTGCGTGCGTGAAGAGAAGCAGGTGGCCGTGTCTTTAGGTGCGAGAGAGGCGTGACCCACACCACCAATCACACGCAGCTCTGCAGAGGGTCTATCAATAGATGGGAGGGAGCGGAGGATGAAGAGGTGGGAAAACAGAGTGACAGATGAGTGATATGTGTGTGAATATCGAAGAGTTTCATGCAGGGCCACTCTCTCTCACCCTCGCTCTCTGTCTCCCTTTCCTCGTTCTCCCTTTCTCTTTATCTCTCCCCCTTTCATTATTTTCTCTCTCTCTCTCTCTCTTCCTCTCTCTCTGTCTCTCTCTCCTCTCTCTCTCTCCCTCTTTCTCCTCTCTCTTCCTCCTCTCTCTCTCTCTCTCCTCTCTCTCTCTCTCTCTCCCCTCTCTCTGTTATGATGTATTTATTTCCAGATGGCTCAAATCATGAACGTTAATCCCATCCACCGTATGCCCATAAACTCCGAGAATAATCTCACAGCTTCAAGCAAACAGGGTACTGACCTTACCGAATCCATTTTTTCCCTCACAAACTATTAAAAGTGTTGTCAGGGATGACGGCCAGGATGAGAATATTTCTGTGATCCCAAGGCGCACCAGCCCAGACACCAGCCTGTCCCCAAGCCCACACGCGCGCCGATGACTATCTGTGTTTTCATTAAGAGGCACAGCGAGGTGTGGCGATAGCAACGTCTGCAGGCAGCCGAGATGGAACATGATGTCTCCATCTGCTCCGCTCCGCACTGCAGAACGCGCACCGCCATCTGCTGGGCGAACACGGTATCACATCCAGCCTCCACGTCCGTGACGAGGGCGTGGAGGTGCTAAAGGGTGGTCGGAAAAAGGTCGTTCAGGTGTTTTGTGTGCTGCTATGTACCATGACATCTTCTCTCCTCCTTCTGAACTTCAACTCCCAGCAGCCCCCACTATGCCGACAGCGGGAGAGTGAGCAGGAGATAGCTGGGGGAAGGGGGAGACAAAACTGGAGGAGGGGAGACAACAGGAGGGAGGAAGAGTGTCCTGGAAGAAGAGGAGATTTTTGTTGTTTAGCTGATAATCGATAGTGTCAGGAAAGAATCTTCGTTGAATGAAAATATGTATTCCACAGTTTGGGTTCGAAGCCTATTTTGAACTCCGCCCACTGTGATGGATCCTCATCAGTATCTCCAGCGACAGACTCGCAAGACTGGCTGGACCATCGCAGGAGGCGTGTCAATCCAAACAGCATGACAGAAGTTGAGGTGCTCAAGCTGTCAGCCAGCAGGCGGAGGAGGGAGGCAGAGAGAGGAATAGAGAGAGAGAGAGAGAGAGAGAGAGAGAGGGGAAGGCGGAGAGAGAAAGAGAAAGGGAGAAAAAGGCAGAGAGAGATATGCTGACAGAGAGAGCCTTTCACAGGACTGATTGTGTACTAGCTATCTGATCTGAAGGGCAGGATTAAGCTGTTTCTTAACCGGGTTCATTAACATAACTCCTAGCGCGAAGCCAGAGTTTTGCCATCTGATACAGTTGCACACAGAGCTACTCAACACATGTGGTTGAGATAAGCCATGTATTATCCTTCTACCTCCCACTCTCTCACCCTACATCTCTCCTTGACTCCTCTCCTCTGCTCTTCTCTCCTTTCCTCTCCACTCCTCTCCGTCTCCTCCTCTCCTCTTCTTGCCTCCTCTCCTCTGCTCTTCTCTCCTTTCCTATCTGCTCCTCTCTGTCTCCTCCTCTCCTCTTCTCTTCTCGTCTCAGGTACTGTTAGATGTAATTACTGTACAGTCTGTCTCTGTTTCCCATTAGCAGACAAAGCTTGGATAATGTCTCCTCTGGGAGAAGCCAAACCTATTTATTTCAGCCTAACAAGGTCTCTCTCTCTCTCTCACGCACACTTTCTCTCTTTCTGTTGCTCGTCTTTCGTTTCTGCATTTCCTCTCCGCTCTCCTCTCCCTGTCTACTACATTTCTGCTCCTCTCTCCTCTCTCTCTCTCGTCCTCTCATCCACTCTCACTTTCTCTCCTCTCTCTCTCTCTCTCGCTCGCGAGTCTCGGTCTCTCTCTCTGATCTCTCCCTCGCGCTCTGTCGGCTCTCAGTCGCTCTCTCTCTCTGCTCGCCTATCTCCTCGCTCCGTCACTCCATCAGAAACGCCGCGACGCTCTCTCTGTCTCATCTCTCTCTCGACGTCTAGCAGGAGAGCTCGACAGTCGAGATCCCATCGCTCGTCGTCTCTTCGTCTCGCTCTCTCTCTCTCTCTCGCTGATCTCTCGCTCCTTGGTCTCTCTCTCTCTCTCTCTCCTCTCTCTCTCTCTCAACATCTTTCTCTCTCCACCGCCCACGCCACAGAGGAAGTGAGTGTGTATCTTCTCATCCTTCTAATCCTTGTTCCTCCAGCTGTGGTTCGCTCTGGTGCTGTCAGATCTGGAGAGGACAACCCACTGCCTGTTCATTATCTTGAGCTGAGCCCACTCACACACACACACACACACACACACACACACACACGTACACAGTCATGCACACACACACTTTCTCTCACACACACACACACACTCACGAAAGTACACACTCACGCAGAAAACACACACACACATACACCCAGAGATACAGATGCAACCACACACACATGCACACACACATTCTCTGAGATAAAAGCCATGTCTCTGACAGGGGTTTTGGGTGTGTAACAAGGCGGACTGTCAGTGAATGACTTCAGCACTGACTCATCTGGCAGGATTAAGCTGGATGTCTCTGGGCTAGGCTAGGCCTGGCTAGATGTGTCAGGGCTAGGCTAGGCTTGGCTAGATGTGTCATGGCTAGGCTAGGCCTGGCTAGATGTGTCAGGGCTAGGCTAGGCTTGGCTAGATGTGTCAGGGCTAGGCTAGGCTTGGCTAGATGTGTCAGGGCTAGGCTAGGCTTGACTAGATGTGTCAGGACTAGGCTAGACTTGGCTAGATGTGTCAGGGCTAGGTATTGCCATTTGAAGCTGCAGTACAGTACTGTTCTGTCCAGCTGAGCCAGAGAACCTCTGACAGTAGTGCCCCCCACCCTTTGCCCACATGCCCGCACGCCCGCACGCTCTATCGATGCCTAAATCCTCTAAGTGGTTTAAGCCCCATCTTTTGCTGAGCCGCAGTCTTGTAATACCCGTCTATTTGCCTTTCAGTGATTGTACATTAATTACTGCAGAAAGCAATTAGACTCTTAGATTAGGCCTGGCCAGCCAAGCAGAGGGGCTCAACTCACATAGCACAACCCCTGCTGGACACACACACGCACGCGTATGCACACACACTTTACATACACACATTTCACCATTTCACACACAGACACTTTACACACAGACACACATAAATTACACACACTCACACACACTCAAATACCTTGTACACACAAACGCACACATCGGTCTGAAAGATGCTGTTCTGGGCAAATGTAAAAGACAAGTGCATAGTGTCAGAGCCAGAATAGAATCCCTCTGAGCACTGCG
Organism: Mallotus villosus; assembly: GCA_903064625.1. Classification (NCBI taxonomy): domain Eukaryota; kingdom Metazoa; phylum Chordata; class Actinopteri; order Osmeriformes; family Salangidae; genus Mallotus; species Mallotus villosus. The sequence goes on from CAEFZP010005688.1 coordinate 3,975, forward strand.
AGAGGAGATTAGGAGAGAGGCAAGCTGAGGACAAGACTGAGCACTGTTTAACCGTGAACAGAGAGTGCTTGGTAAGCAACAAAGGCAGCTGCTCGACTTCAGTATTCAAACCTGCCCGTGTCCTTGTCCTCACAGTACAGTAAGTCAAACATGCTGACGTCCACTAAATGAAGTGGTTGTGTCTCAATGCTCTGATAATAGTGGTTGGTGGCAGGAGGGCAGGGAGGGTGGAGGAGGGCAGGGGAGGGCGTGGAGGGTGTGTGGGGGAGGGTAGGGGATGGCATGGAGGGTGGGGGAGGGCAGGGAGGGTGGGTGGGGGAGGGCAGGGGATGGCATGGAGGGTGGGGGATGGCATGGAGGGTGGGGGAGGGCGGGAGTGAGTGTTCCTGCTCACTGATCAATACATCACACACATAATCAGATAAACCCATGTGCTCTGTCTTACACACAAACACACACTCCTGTACCTGACACACGCACACACGCACACACACACCCTACACGCACATGCACACACACACACACACACTCCTGTACCTGACACACACACACACCTACACGCACACATACACACACACACTCCTGTACCTGACACACGCACACACACATCTACACGCACACACACACACACACACACACACACACACTCCTGTACCTGACACACACACACCTACACACACACACACACTCCTGTACCTGACACACACACACACCTACACGCACACACACACTCCTGTACCTGACACACGCACACACTCACCTACACACAAACCTACACACACACAAACTCACACTCCCGTACCTGACATAGGAGCCAGCAGTTTAGCATTCCTCTTGATGACACACCCACTCTCACTCCATACACAAACACACAAGCACCACATCCGTGTGCACACACGCACACACGCTCTGTCTCTTGAACACAAGAAAGAGGGGACCCTTAATGAGAAAAACAGAGCTATGACAGAAAACATATTTATAATCAGTTTATTTTATTTTATACTCAACAACCACCAACACATAGCACACACATATTCTTTATCTTTCTTACACACACGCACACACCTACACACACATACACACACACACACACACATATACAAATACACACAGACAAACAGCCATTGGACAGTAATCCATTGTCTTTATTGTTTGAATTCACCAACGTTCTGCATAACTACATCCAGCTGCATTCATCATCATGACAGGGTTCAGAAAACATCAATCGCAGTTCCTCCAGAGACCTGTAGGTGGTGCTATAACACAGTCAACCTGAACACAGCGTCCTCTAATTTCTTGCTCTGAACCAGCATCAACAAAGCACACATAATTACAACAACATCTTTGTCAACTCTTTTACCTCAAGACTCTTATCATCTTGGATTCAACTTGATTCGGAACATATTGCCAAACACAATCATGGAATTATCCGTTATCGTTTGGAGCGCTATGTGGCACAGAGCTATTCCAAGCACTTAAAAAATACATATCGACACGGTTGATTTCTTTCTTCTTTCAGTAAATATTTACTTATCGGCGTATTTACTGAATCTATTTAGCAGAGAGGAGGTTAAAAATGTATGAGCTGATAAAAGTTGACATCATTTCCCTTCGTGGAGTACATGTGAGTATAGACTTTGAAAAAGTGTCTTTACAGTTATTTAGTCTTCCTACGCTTTTATCATATTTGCTTTGGAACATTACGGTTGAGGTTTAAGATCTAACATCTATTAAAAGAAAATCTATAATTTAGTAGAAAAATATTAAAAGAATAAGTTTCCAAAAGATTTCAAACTGGTCACAATAGTTGATATCCGTTAAAGACATCAAGCCAATGGATGGACCAAATACTTGTGTAGGTTTGTTAGAATTGAGTATTAATACTCATCGATACAGCAACAACCACAGTTGTTAAATAGGAATATTGCATGCCTAACAATGTACTTGCATTGATACTGCAGTCTTCATATTTGGGAAAGTGCTCCATAGATTTAATATGTTAACTAATCCCTACTCTACCAACTGTACATGTTATTTTAGATCACATTGTGATTTATACATATTTTTCACATTGAGGAAAATATTATTATTAAAAGCTGGTTAGCATCTCTCATTTGGTTCCTCTAGTTTAGCAGGGCTACACTTCTCAACTCAACCACCTTTAAAACTCTGACCTCAACTACCTCTGAACTCAACCAACTCAAATCAACGACCTCTGAACTCTGACCTCTAACAATCTCTTCAACTGAACCAGCTCAAAACTTACTCACTTCTGAACTCAACCACTTATCTACCTTCCAAAGAGCCCCCAATACTAACGGTGTAAAACCCTCCTCTTTTTCAAATGGAGGCCAGCTAGGCATCTCTAAGACACGCCTTTCTCTTTTCCAGAAATTTTAGATGAAGGCGTTACTATGGAGCTCAGACCATGGCCATACAGGTGACTAAGGCCTAACTGTCAGCATGTGTCATTGTTACTCTACTGTGGAAGGTGATTGGACAGTGTTTGTCTGCTGTGACACTGCTGTCTCATGTGTCTCACACACCATGGCCATCATCCAAGTGTTGAAACCGTTGAGAAACAACAATAACGGGAACAGTCTGAACCATCCTCCAGTAAAAATGCAGCAAGCAAGCCAACATGAGTATGAAGAAAATGGCGTCAAAATACAGTTTACAGAGCAACAAAAAGCATATCTCTTTTCTTGCATAAACCTTTTCAATAATGCATTATCTCCTCAGGTTATATAAGTTTGATAATCGATAGGTCTGTACGTTTTCTGTTCAGCGCACGCCCTCATCGTCCTCTGTCTGGGAGGGGACAAAACACCCCCCCCAAATCCATTTCAAAATGTTGTACTTTACAGATCAACCCCTTCCCGGTGTAAAAGCCCCTGTGAGACCACAGCAGTGCAACAACATACTGTAAAGCTCAGATTTTTCAACGTCATCTTAGCTAGCATCCACATACTCTATGAGCCAACAGAACATTGTGACCATAGAATCTTTTTTCTGAATCTGATAAGGAAAAAAGTGAATGAGTACTATCTTTAATACAGAATGTCAGAACTACTAACACCAAAGCCTTATCTGCAACCCAACTGTGGTTTGTTATTTTTGCCTTGAAATAGAGCAAGTGCACATGAAGATACACCCACTAGATTTATTTTTCTCCATTGAAAATGATACTATTAATTAGTTCACAGAAATAAATGACAACGTACACAAATATCCAAAAACCAAAACGGAGACAGCTCAAGACAGGTTTTTTTTTCTTCTTCGATTTTCTTTTTCATTTGTTGTTGTTTTTAAAATACACATAACCGTCACCAGTAGTAGGTAAAACTCTTCTTCCCATATAGGGATTGAATATTCATCAAAAAGCACAGTTAGTCAGTCAGTCAGTTAGCTATACCAGCAGGTGGCCCTGCAGTATGGAGACTGTGATTGAGAGAGAGGAAGGGAGGGGGGGCCTCGGTGCCACGCCCTGCTGGGTACAGGTGGCAGTTGGGATGGAGGCCGGGGCCCTCAGGAGGCCCGCTGGGGAGGCCCTGGGGCTCAGAGAGCAGACCTGACTGTGCTGGGGGAGGTGGGGGGCCCGTCTGGGGCTGGTCTGGAGAAAGTAGACAGGGTCAAGTGGGGTCGAGGGGCGGTTGAGGGGAGTCCGGGGGTCCTCAGTTGGAGGTGAGCCCTCCGAGGTGACACCTGAAGACAGACAAGAGAAGAAAACAATGATGTCTCATCTTCTAAAGACACTGAGGAGACACAGTGCTACGGAAGATGTGAGAGGATTTACTGTTTGCTGGATGATCTCAGTGTCGGCCATCTTGTCTCTTCAGCATATCGTTTCTAAATGACGAGGGTTCTGTGTGGGGGAAAGAAGAGCAGGAGTTAAAGCGAGGGAGAGAAAATAGGGATATAAAGAGAAAGACGGAAAGCAAAAGTGAGATGAAGAGAGGGAGAGATTGAGGGTGAGAGCACCATAGAGACAGAGAAAGATAGAAAGAGAGACAGATGGATGGACAGAGAGAGATAGAGAGAGGGATACCGTGTCGTTCCACTGGTGGGCCAGGTCCTCAGGCTCGGGGGGGTACGACATCCAGGAGGGGCTCCTGTAGGAGGAGGGGGGGCGACATGACAAAGTAGTCCGAGTAGCCAGGGCGGTTGGCAGATATGGCGTAGACTGCTGTCATTGGGTTTCCTAGAAGACAACGACACCCATCAGTCACTGTGGGTCTGTAGAGAAGGACAGTTCAACACTCCAAAACAAGAGATATGAAACCCAGTGCATATCCCCTGCTATTAGCACACACACACACACACAGAGTGCCAATTATACAATGAGTATCGGGGGGTTCAACTTCTTCTCCAGGGCGTTAAGTCATATTTACGATTACAGGTAAGAACAAAATATAAATGTATCGACCCCCCCCTACCTGTTGTTTTTACCTCTTTTGGGGGTGATCCGAGTCTTAATTAGGGGGGTCAAACCCCCCCCTAGCCCCCCCTGTAATTCGAACCCTGCACACACACACACACACCTGAGTAGCTGGTCATGGTCTGGTCTACAGTGACAGCAGGGAAGGGAGCTCTGGAGAGCGGCAGATAGGGGGCGGTGTGGAGCTCCGAGACCTCCGACACGCGCGGCTTCAGACTGACGTCAGGAGTGGAGCTGGAGGGGGGGGGGACGAGGAGGAGGGAGAGATATGTGGGGGGAGAGGAGGAGGGAAAAGAGGGAGAGGAATGGGGGGAGGAGGAGAGAGAGGGAGGGGTGGGTGGGGGTGGGTGGAGGAGGAGGAGTGTGTAGGGGGAGAGGGATAGGGGAGGGAGTGGCAGAACCAGGAGTCAGATGGTACTCACTTTTTCCGGCGTTGAAAACACACAAACAGCCGTACGACCATATGTATGTGTGGTGGTAGAGATTCTGGTCCCGGTAGGACACGTGGAACATTTACATAGCATTTAGTCATTTAGCAAAAAGCTTTCTTCCAAAGCTACAGAGAAAAGTGCGATACTAAATGCAGCGAATAATCAAGGATTAAAAACTTCTAACAATATTACAGTGGTTATTGCCGATTATGGCTACCCAGTGCAATAGCAACATTATGTCTCCAAACGTAGTGCTAGTATAACGTAGTACCATGGCGGTCATTAGTTCAATCTGGGCTGGTCTAAAACTACAGTGAACCATAAGCTGCTTAGATAATAGCATATGTTAAATGGTACAATAGCATGACCGGGCTGCAGTTACCAGTCTCTCACAACTAGATGGCAGCTGTGCTCTACATGCCTCCTGGTAGCTGCAGCAGTGCATCTCAATGAAGATGCAGAGGATTTTTAATGATGCACATCAACCAACAGGGCAATAAATAACAGGCACTATATTAGCCACTATTCTCAAGTGTTTTCAGTTAACATTTGAGTACGCTGAAGATGAACCAGCGCACCACAAGAAAGAAGAGCGTATTTAACCGTGTGTACTTGTAACCGAAGACATGTGTGTGTCTGTGTGTATGTCTGTGTGTGTGAGGTACCGTCTGAGCGCGCTCCCCAGGGGGGGTCCGGGGCGGGAGGGGATGAGAGGGGGCGGAGACCCCAGACCCATGTCAGGAAGCTGTGTGAACCTAAAACCCTGCAGCAGCCAATCCAACGGGAGTGAACACACAGGACAGCCAATCATTTCCACTCTACTTTTCACCCTCCAACATGAGCCCAACCCGCCAGAAGGGGCAGCATATTCCACAAAGTTCTGACAGCAAAAATAAATAAATAACAAATAAACATCATGTTGTAGTACAGTTATCCTATTACTCACTGACTTTACATAACCTACGAACCCATCCACTTGACCGTTAAAACTTCAACACTGTATCCTAAGTCTTGCATCCACGCTCTCAGAATAACCGGAAGAAAAAAATAGTCTCAGTTTAACTCACAGGCTTGGGCAAGCTACACTGGTGCATCTCCCCGTAGCCTGGCCTCTGGCGCCCCCCACAGGGGTGGTTCATGGTGCCCGGGGCGCTGGTCACCCCCTCTGAGTAGGGGCTGGTGTGGCTGGGGTTGTACGAGCTGTGCGGGTGGCCGTGGTGGTGGGGGTGGCGGTGGTGGCTGGAGGCAGCGGCTGCGGCTGGAGGGGGGGGCTCGTCCGGGGCCAGACTGAAGGCGTTCCCCAGGAGCATGTGCATCTGCTGGCGCACCTCGTCGATGGACGGCTGCGAGCTCAGCGTGGACGAGTCCGAGTGATCCTTGACCCTGTGGCTGCCTCCGTAGCCCAGCGAGCTCATCAGGCGGTCCACGTTGGTCTCCTCGAAGGGCTCGGGCTCCCCCTGCAGGTCACACAGGGGATCACACGCAGGGGGCTGAACGCCCACGGCGATGCTTACGGCGACAGTCAGACACGCCAGGTGTGCGTGTCTGGACGGGCGTGCCGCACGTCACGCGTGTCGAAACGCGCGCACACACGCGTGTACACGGACACGTACGCACGCACCGACATGCACACCCGGACTTATCCATTTGCGATTTCGAAGGCTCAGCACTTTCAAGGCTATTAACCGGTATCGAGCTTCTCATCTGAATCACTGAATAGGCTGTAATGATATTCATGTTCATTGGCATTCAGTTAGGTGCTGCTGTGCAGGCAGCAGAAAGAGATAGCTCTCTCTCTCTCTCTCTTTCCGCTTCTCTCAATCTCTCACCTCTCTCTCTCCGCTTCTTTCAATCTCTCACTGTCCTTCTGAGCTCGCTCTCTCTGCCTCTCTCAACCTCTCACTGTGTGTCTCTCTCTCCACCTCTCTCAGTCTCTCTGTCTCGCTCTCAATCTCTCAGTCTCTCCTCTCCTTCTCTGTCTTTCTCTCAATCTCTTCTCTCCTTCTACCTCTATTTTCTTTCTCCATCTCTCTCCATGTTGCTCTCTCCGTAGTCTAGATAGCAGCATGTAGCAGTTTGTGCTGTTGGTAATCCTCCTGCTGAGAGCCCAGAGCGGTCCCAGGGCTTAGGTAGGGGATAGAGAGAGATAGGTAGAATAGGATAGACTTTATCTGGAAGCTTCCATGGGTCATTCCTTTCTGAGAAGAGAGCTTTTCCTTCCTGGCCCTCCACTGACTGCACATGACTCCACAGAGAGTGAGAGAGGGGTTAGAGAAAAAAACTGCTCCTAAACCACTTTGAAGAAGTGGAAAGGGCGCGGTTGTTCGAGAACTAAAGTTCCACACATTGGCCTTTCAACATTTTTGACTGATATTATGGGACAGAAACAGTTTTTACCTGAGGTTGAATTTAAAGTCCAAGCACTTGTGTTTGGGGCATTCTGGTGAGCTAAATGAAGTGCACCTCAAGCCCTTGCTGGGTGGGCAGCTATGAGAGAGAGTACCTCAGGTCCAGCGGTTTCATACTCACGTCGTAGCCGCTGTTGCGTATGCCCCTCCTGGACCTCTCCTGGAGCACAAGCAGGTCCATCTCGGCCTCCACAGGGCTGGGGCTGGACAGGGACTGGCGGCTCCAGTACGCTGGTTCCCTGGTCGTGGTGTGGGGGTGTCTGGGAGAGAGACCCCGTAGTGTTATGAGTGCTAACCAGTCTTCGTTCTTTTCATTATGATTGGTAATAACTGTAGTAATTACCCCCTCAATCTCCCACCTTGAAATCCCTGTCCTTCCTTCCACCCCCCTCCCTCTCCTCCTCCCCCCTCCCTCTCCTCCTCCCCCCCTCCTCCTCCCCCTCCCCCCTCCCTCTCTTCACCTCTGACTCTGATGACAGCCCGCAAACGAGGCCCTCTTCTCCTCCGCTGTCATTGGCTCCTTGCTGTTGTCATGACGGCTGTGCCTGTCTCTGTGCCCGTAACCGTGGCTACCGTTGTCGGAGAGGGAGAAGCCCTTCCTTTTGGCTTTCTGCCTCAGCTTGTTCCTGTAGTGTTCGATGTCTGACTTCTGCTTCAAGCCCAGGTTCACCTGGGAGGTTGGTGGGGGGGGGCAGGGGGGTGAGGGGAGGGCAGCGGGGACAGGGGGGAGGGCAGGGGGAGTGAGGGGAGAAGAGTGAGGGGAGGGCAGGGTAGGGGGGATGAGGGGAGGGCAGGAGGGCAAGAGGGGGAGCAGGGGGGCGGGGAAGCACAATTCGTTTATAAATGCCAGCAGAATCCTTGAAACAAAAGAAGCCGAGACGAGAGTGACGTTCTGGTCAGACAGTCATGCTGAGTCACGCTTCCACACACGGCCTATTAATACCCCGCCATCGTTACCCCGCCCGCGACCACGGCGGGATGAAGGCAGGGGCGTGCGGCGCTCCGGGGCTCACCTCTCCGTTAAGCACCACCGAGTCCTGGCTGTGGCTGGAGGAGGAGGGGTAGGAGTAGGTGGGCTGGCTGGCCATGGGCTTGATGGTGATGAGGCGCAGAGAGCCTGTGTGGTCCTCGTATGGGTCTGCTGACAGATAGAGGACAGGAGGACGTCAGGGCTGCTCTACGGGGCTCCGGACACTCCTGAATGTGTCTCTACTAGAACCATACCACACCAGGATGTTAGTTCAACTTCATAAGAGATTTGCAGCGGAGTCTGTGGGCGGTGGGTTAAGGTGGTCTGTCTGGTTGTGGACTAGGGTGGGCTAAGGACAGTAGGCTGGGTGGGGTGTGTGGCAGAAGGCATCTTGCCACGTCATTCCAATGCAGCCATGGGCTCAGCGAGCTAATACAGCCAGCCAGCCAGCCAGACAAATCTGCTAATGTTGTCCCAGCTGATAGACCCAGGACTGAACGCTGAGAGGATTACTGATGCTCCGTTCCCCTGTGGGATTAAGAGAACTTCTCTCTTTCTCTTGCTCTCCTTCCCTCTTTTACTTACTACTCTCTCGCCTTCTCTCTTTCTCTCATCTCATTCTTTGTATCTCTCTCTTTCCTCTCTCTCCATATCTTTCTCTCTCGGTCCCTCTTTCTCTCTCTTACTCTCACTTTCTGTCTCTTTTGCCATCTCTCTTTCTCTCTGTCTCTTTCTCTCTCTCTCTCTCTCTCTCTCTCTTTCTCTCTGTCTCTCTCTCACTCTCTCTTTTATTTACGCAAGCAGCAGTTTGGGAGTCTTATAAGGGAAATGAAACGATTACTCATCCACTGTCCTGCCCGGTGGGGATTTTCCATCCTTATTACAATTGCACAAACAATATCAATCATACAATCGGAAATTGGGTCGCAGTCATAAGGGGTAAATAATAAAGTGAGGGTATTTAATGTTGCACGGGGAAAGACTTGGCTCGGTTTAAATCATCCTTATTATACCTCTGGTTGAGTAGTACTGTGATTTTCTTTCTTTTTCTAGATTGTTCCACCGAAGAAGACCAAATCCCCGAAACAAGACTGTCACTAAGACGTCATATGTGAAGTGTGTGGTGATTGGAATGAGTCATGTGGGAGCCAATCCCATCTCTCAGTGCTCTGCTGTTCTTGTTCTGTGGTACGGCAGACTACAGAGGCACCATGGGTACCTGGAGGACCTGCTCAAGCTACCACACATGACTTCAACCCTGACAAATTATACATGCTAATGTACCCCCCCACATTCCATCCTGTGTCTCTGTGTGTGTGTGTGTGTGTGTGCCAGGGCTACTATAGACGTCTATGAACAGATTTATTTGTGTGTGTGTGTGTGTGTAGAGAGATCGAGGAGAATATGTGTGTGTGTGTGTGCGCACTGTAAGAGCTTGTTAATTTTTAATGTCCTGTTCATCAGGCCAGTCTGATCCAACAGTGACTCAATCTGTCATGAGGATGACATAACCACATGTTGGTCACTCCACTACAGAGAGACAGGAAGGCAGAGCATGGCCCCCAGTAACAGTGGACCATCCCTGCCTGCTCTCTCTGATCCACCCCCTAATCACCCCTTCCCTCTCCATCCACTGTATCTTTTTCTTCACTTCACTTCACTTCACTCTCTCTCTCTCTCTCTCTCTCTCTCTCTCTCTCTCTCTCTCTCTCTCTCCCCTCTCTCTCTCTCTCTATATCTCTCTCTCTCACCGCTCCTCTTGTGTAGCTCCTCCTTGCCGTTCTTCTGTGCTGCAGATCGCCGTGCGGACGAGCTCTTCCCCGTGTTCAGCTTCCCGGATTCGCTGCTCGTAACCGAGCCTTCCTCGCTTGGCAACCTGCTGCGGGTAACCATAGCAACAGATGCAGTGGTGTGAAGCGCTGTGCATAAAGTATCACCAGAGGTTAATTCTGGCATCATAGAAGCCCTTCACACGCAGACACACACACACACACACACACACACACACACACACACACACACACACAAAGTGGCCGCAGGGTTGCAAACCTGTGAGAAGTTACACAGACAAGGGTCTACAGCCAGTGTTGCTGAAGTTCACTCAGAAAGACAGCATGTCTGCAGGCTGCAGCTCTGACCTAGCTAGTGGTCTGAGCTAGTCCTGCATGTCTATACTGACTGAGCTAGTCCTGCATGTCTATACTGACTGAGCTAGTCCTGCATGTCTATACTGACTGAGCTAGTCCTGCATGTCTATACTGACTGAGCTAGTCCTGCATGTCTATACTGACCTAGCTAGTCCTGCATGTCTATACTGACTGAGCTAGTCCTGCATGTCTATACTGACTGAGCTAGTCCTGCATGTCTATACTGACTGAGCTAGTCCTGCATGTCTTTACTGACTGAGCTAGTCCTGCATGTCTATACTGACTGAGCTAGTCCTGCATGTCTATACTGACTGACCTGCAGATGTGCTCTGACCTAGCTAGACCTTCATGTCACTGAGCTATCCAGACTTGCATGTCCGTACTGACCTAGCCAGACCTTCAGATCCGTCTGAATCCTGGATCCCATTTTATCATTGAATGTCCAAACAAGACTCACACAGGCACACACACAAACACACAAAACACACACAAAACACAGCACGCACACTTAAGCACACCCCCACCTTTTCTTTGACTTTGTTACACATTCAGATATGCTAATTGGAATGAAATAGCATTCACGAAGCAACCATCATGGGGTTGACGTTCCTTGTGCAGCCGTTAAAGAGTTAGGAAGCAAGACAAAGGAAGAAAGACTAACCAAATATGGTTGGCGTGTGAGTGTGTGTGTGTGTATGTGTGTGTGGTCTAGGGCAGTGGCTGGGCTGAGTCACATCAAGACTGTGTCTGAACCTCTACCTCTGACACACAGTAACCTAGCTGCTACTCCACTGCAGTGTCTCAAAGGACCCCAGATCTCTGCAGTACCCGAGCATCACACCTCCAACGGGGTGGCCGTAAATATGCCTGCCTAAAAGGCCACCAGCAACTAAATCACACCCAGGTCCAGGAGGCTACCTGACAGTTTAAGGACCCTTGGCAAATGCTGTGAGAAGCTTCCAGATGAATGGGAGCAAGCGTTTGGTGGCCAGTAAATCACAAATCCTTCCTGTGTGTCTGCTTAGCATTTTAATGTGCCTGGAGTTTAAAAACAAAATGCTCTATGGCTCCCTTTGCGTTGAAGAGAGCAGAGAAAAGCGGTCCATATTGTAAATTGTATTAATGTACTTAAACCATAACATATTTATGATTTATAGGCTTTATAAGAAATCTGCACAATCTGGGTCTTTTCTCTGATAGACAGAACTGGCATAGACAGAACTGGCCACTGAGTGGTGGGCTATACTGTAATCCTGACAACAATGTCAGATTTAGAAAGATTCACTTGAATCTGGGAAATTATTGAAATACTTCCTCTCTGTCTGTTTCAATTTAGAACGAGAGTGAGTCACTTCCAAACACACTCACTCACAAACACGCGTGTCTACAAACACAGACACATCCTGTTGAATTACCCTTACATACGAACAACTTGTTCCGAAAAACGCGCTCACAAACACCCTCACACAATCCCCCCCCACACACACACATATCCACACACACACACATCTATGTTAAAACACAGGGCACACACATGGGAGGACCCCTCATGTCACACCGGGTAACGAGCGTGCCGCCACCTTACCCTCCTTTGTGGACGTCGGCAGACGGAGGGCGTTTGGAGGCGGAGCCGTCCTGGTGCGACTTCCTGTCCAGAGACAGGGGCGCGTCTCGCACCGGCAACCCCAGCACCAGGGTCTCCTTGGTAACAGACACGGTCTCGTCGCCCTGGCGACCCATGTGCTGCTTGGCATAGTCGAAACCCTGGACAGGCTGTAGGGGCGGGGTTAGGCGGGGTCAGTAAGACACGGGCTGGCAGAGAGCAACGCAGTCGATGTCCGACAACACGCACTGACGATATGACAAATCAATGCATGAGACGGTTTTCGGGTTGAAAACAACTTTGAACACAGACACGCTAATAAAAGGCTGATGTGGCAATCCCAACACGCAGAGAGCAGTTCTAATCCTAAACACAGTTGTAATACAGATACAGAATCACAACCCCTGGTTTAGTGATGTAACACCAAGAGACATGTTAACCAAATCCTGGGGCTTGTGGGCTGAATAATACATGGTGAGGCGTGATGACGTGCGCAGGCCAAGAGCTGGTTAACAGTCACATGGCGTGTGGCACCCAGAGCCCAGATCCAGAGCGAAAGGAGAACCGCATGTGAGTTCTGCGCTCCACAAACAGACGGAACACGGAGAGAGATGGTGTGGACTCTGCTAAACGGGAACTCTAACTCTGCCTTTGAAGTCAGGATCCTGGGCTGATGCAACAGAAAATGAAACGGGTTCTCGATTTATTTTGCGAGGGCTAAAATTTACGAGGCATAAGCACTTTTTTTTTGTATCGCCAATTTACTTACACCCCGTTCCAAAATGCAAATAACCAATTACAATTTTCCGGACGCACAATGTACACTGACTGTAGCTTCCCGTTCTATTTCTGATCGTGTTAGGTGGAGCACGTTAGGCTGAGATATATATCTCACTCGGGGCTGCCGTCGGGAGCGCGTGTGGGGCTGGGCGGGGTAAGAAATACGGCACAGTATAGCATGACTGCAAACAGGTTCAATAATGCATGAGTTGGATGAAGCTAACACCGAGCTACACCGCTCACACGGGAGTGCCGAGGCGGGAGGAAATCAATGCTGGGGCCCAGGACGTCTTCACCTACTGTAGACAGCCGTGACCGGGCCCTCCCAGGAGAGACTGTCCCAGCCTGCTGATGGATGGGAGATGAGACCTTGTCCTTCATTAGGAAGATAAATGTGTGTGTGTGGGGAGGGGGGGGCTTGACACTATAAGTTGAGGACCTAGTGTGTGTGTGTGTGTGTGAGTGTGTGTGACCATGGGGTGACCGTTTTATGATCGGTCGAGTATTTATGGTCTTCCTGGCGGGTTACGGTAAAGGAAAAAATATATGCCGTCGATAGATATCCATTCCTACACGTATCTGATGGTTGGAAGAGGACGCTAAGGTGGCTTCTGGGTCACACGGCGCCCGTCTGTCGAAAGCTGGCGTAGGGCGGCACCGGTCGGTCAAGATGATGAGGAGGGTGTTATAGAGTGTCGGCGTGCCCTGGTTAATGCAGCGGTACACGTGTAGACACAGGGAGGAGAGCGAGGGGGGAAAGAGACGGGATCGATCGCCAGCTCTCGGCTGTCTCTCTCGGTGCGGAGCTGGAGACGGAGGGCGAGCAGATGATGAGGTCCCAGGCTCCTCTGTGGATTAGTGCGCTCTGTTTGGTATTTTGGTGCCTTTCCCGGAAGCACACACACACACACACACACACACAGGCACACACACATATACACACACAGGCACACACACACACAGGCACACGCACACATACACACTCACAAAAGCAGAAGGCACATACATACAGAACCCCTCCCCCCCCACCCCCCCACCCCCCCACCCCCCCCCCACACACACACACTCACACAAGCATGGAACACACATGCACACACACATGCACACACACGCACAGCAAATATGTCCAAAGCCCAGTGCCAAATAGCTTAGTTAACTAAAAGTATTTACTGCTAATTTCCCCTTTTGTCATATTGCCACAAGCTGTTCATGAAGCAAATAATGATCCGAATATTAATTCCGAGTATCCGAGTTTTGCACGCCGTTCCTGCGATCAGAGAGGAACTGGCTCGCCAGCCTTCAAGGCGACCGTGCAAGTCTGATATTAAACGTCGCTTTAATATTTCATGCCACATTCAAAACAACCCAAGTGACATTAAATGTTTACACACCGTCTTCCAAAGAAACAAATGCTCTTAGCTTGTCACTCTGGCATATAAATACTATAGTCATGTCAAAACTGTGGAGTAATTTAGAGTATAGTGTACTGTAGTGTAATGTAGGGTCTCTCTGCCCTAGCTGCAACACCAGCTCCATATCTGAACGTTTTCACAATGTATGCCTTATGTTTGGTTACCCACAATGTTTGGGGCTATCTCGTTGTTATGTTCAGTGACCTATGTACTTTTGTAAAGCTCTCTCTTCGAAGTCGCTTTGGATAAAAGCGTGTGCTAAATGCATAAATGTAAATGTAAACTGGTAGATCTATATGTTTATGTTCTCCACAGCAGCCCTGCTCATGGTGCAGTCCAGCTCCACAGTACTGGCAACAGGAGTCTGCCATGGATCCTGTCTGTCTAGAGTAAAAATAACTATATCGATCTGTAGATATAAACCGACCCTCCTCCCACCCCCTCCGCTCCCACCCCCTCCCCTCCCCTCCCGCCCTCCTCCCCTCCCCTCCCCTCCCACCCTCCTCCCCTCCCCTCCCGCCCTCCTCCCCTCCGTTTCTCTCCTTGTCTGTCATCCTCTCTGCCTCCACACCCCTTCCATCGATCTCAAGTACAAGTAAGGGTCCGGTTCACGACACAGTCACATGCAGTCACTACGGCAACAAGCCAGTCAATCTCAGTCAGTTGGCTAGTCAGTCAGTTAGCTAGTAGTAAGGCAGTAAGGCTGCTAGTCCGTCAGGTCCATCTCTTGGTGGATGAGTGTGCGTGATGGACAGTAGGTGGAGGTGTGATGGTGTGGTGATAGCGGAAGTACGATAGCGGAGGTGTGATGGCGTGGTGACGGTGGTTACCTGGTGATGGTAACTGGCCTCCCTCCGGTAGGACGTCTAAACAGGAAACACAGATAAAGGGACATTTCACTGAACATTCCATCCCAGAGGATGAACCCATTGGCTTAGAAGTCAGAAGGTAGTCAGTGCTGACCAGGGCAAGAGACCAGGAGCAGGGAAACCCCTAGGCATGAATCATGATCACTCAAAAAGGCTCACTCAGAACTAAAGCCTGCTTTACCATAAGACATCTTCAATGTAGAGATCCTGATGTTAAAATGTCCTGTGTATTGTGATCTTACCATGTACAATGCAATGTAATGTGTATTGTGATCTTCAAAATATCCTTTGTCTTACCTTGGAGCGGCTTTTGAAGGATCTGAAAGCACTGGTCTTAAAGATGACTCTGTTCCTCTTGCACAGAATAAACGTCACCATGCCGATGATGACCATCACCAGGGCAACAGGGGTCAGCACCGCCATGATCCAGAGGTTGCTAGGGGGCGTCTTTACCACCGCTGATGGGAACCATGGCGAGATACATTTGTGGACACACACAGACAGACAGACCAAAGACACACACAGATCGATAAGTGTAATTGTCTGCAATCATTGCCAAATGATTTAAGTATTGAGCAAGCCCCTCTGCCTAGGTAAACAACAGTTCCTGAGACTGGAGAAGAATTGAGAAGCAAAACAGACACAGTGCAATTAGACCTGTACATGCTCTAATCCTGCCCCTGTCCTCAGATGAACACAGCCCGGCCAGCTGTCAGCAGCTGGAAACAACAGCCGGATCACACACAGCCCTCACTGACTAAACATCTCCCCCCACCTGCACTGGTAAGGGGAATGATAACTCCAGTCTCAGAGCTAACCTGCATCCAGTACCCATCATAACAACAGGGATTTGGTTTTGTCTCCCTGAAAAATCTATTTTCCATGTCTTTGGAATGTCCTGGGTCAACTGTCTTCTCCCCAGTTTACATCCATCGAGGCTTTTATTTCGTTTATCTCCTTTTTACAGTTTTCACGATATGACTTTTTACTCAGGCCAATATACCTTGCTCCTAACAGATTCCCCTAACCCGAATGAGAACATGAATAAGTACTGAATGACAAAATGAGATCAAGTGTAAGGGGCCGTACGTTCGGCTTGCAGCTGAACAAAGTATCCCAGTGCCAGGGCCATGGTCTGGGAGTCCAGGGTGCTCAGGGTCTTGGCGGCGGTGGTGCCCAGGATGGGGGAGCCGTTCACCTGGGCGTAGTAGGTCATCTCCGCCGGGCTCCTGGCTCCAGGCAGGCGGCGGACGCTCACCATCTACATCCCATTTGGATTCGGCAGGGAAGATGAAGAGGTTTGGGATGAGTCTGTGTGATCTGAACATGTTCTACCCGGACCCCAGCGGGAGATGTTCAACAGGCCTGCATGTGGAGGCTAAGTGTAGTAGCTGTTCATTGTAGTGTCACTTAAATCCTTAAATGTATGTGAAGTTAAGAGTTTTATAATGAGGGCACTCTGGGGGGAATCACTTCCTAGCGATTGTACGACGGCAGAAGCTGATCATAGGTCAAACTGGGTGATAGATTATAACAGTTTAATCAACGTTTTGTAATTAAAGCTTGCTGTTACGCAGGGGGAGGTATTAATTGTTGAGAAGGTTAGCAGTTAAATCTCTCTCCCTTTTCTCTCATGTTCTCTCGCACACACATCATCTCCTTTCCTAACCGTCTATGATTCATTTTCCTCTCTCTTTCTGTCTTGCGACTATTTCTCTCTCTCCTCTCTCTCTCTCTTTCTCTCTCTCTCACTGTAAAACGTGCTCATCTGAGACACAGAAATGAGAATCTGTGAAGAATCGAGCAGTGGGAAAATGGTTCCCATTTTGATGTGTTCATAAAAGACCGTCTTCCCTTGCACAGTTATTACAGGCGTCCATTTCCGAGAGGTTTTACACCAGACTGTAATGCAGGTGGTGAACCCTCTGAAGCCCAATGAAGAGATGGAGGGGACCCTCTGGTCTGGACCAAAGTGTTTCTCAAGAGACCTATATGTGAAACGTGTAGTTGTGTAACTGCTGAGCACTGAGACGGTTTATGGGTGGTTGAACATCCAACAACACACACACACACACGGTACGGTCCATTGTAGTGTCACTTAAATCCTTAAATGTATGTGAAGTTAAGAGTTTTATAATGAGGGCACTCTGGGGGGAATCACTTCCTAGCGATTGTACGACGGCAGAAGCTGATCATAGGTCAAACTGGGTGATAGATTATAACAGTTTAATCAACGTTTTGTAATTAAAGCTTGCTGTTACGCAGGGGGAGGTATTAATTGTTGAGAAGGTTAGCAGTTAATCTCTCTCTCCCTTTTCTCTCATGTTCTCTCGCACACACCTCATCTCCTTTCCTAACCGCTCTATGATTCCATTTTCCTCTTCTCTTTCTCTCATGCTTGTCTTCTTGTCGACTATTTCTCTCTCGTCTCCTCTCTCTCTCTTCTATCTCTCTCTCTCTCTCACTGTAAAACGTGCTCATCTGAGACACAGAAATGAGATCTGTGAAGAATCGAGCAGTGGGAAAATGGTTCCCATTTTGATGTGTTCATAAAGACCGTCTTCCCTTGCACAGTTATTACAGGCGTCCATTTCCGAGAGGTTTTACACCAGACTGTAATGCAGGTGGTGAAACCCCTCTGAAGCCCATGAAGAGATGGAGGGGACCCTCTGGTCTGGACCAAAGTGTTTCTCAAGAGACCTATATGTGAAACGTGTAGTTGTGTAACTGCTGAGCACTGAGACGGTTTTATGGGTGGTTGAACATCCAACAAACACACACACACACGGTACATCCGTCTGGCCCCACACCCAGTCTGGGTTTCTCAGACACGCATACAAACGCAAATGTACACACACTACACACACACACACTACACACACACACACTACACGCTCACACACTACACACACACTACACACACACACACACACCACTACACACACTACACACACACACTACACACACTACACTACACACCCACGCACCTGGACGGTGTATGCGCCGACTGTTGTGGCTCTGCGGAATCGCGTCCCCTGACGACCGGCCACCAAGAACAGCTCGGCCAGCCTCTGCTCCATCAGGCTGGAGAAGCTCTGGTAACTCCCCTCCAGAGACGAGCTGTCTACATCCTGAATGACTGTTGAGGGATGTAGGGAGGGATGGAGGAGGGAGTGAGGGAGTTGGGAGGTGTGGTTGATGGCGGAGTGAGCTGTAGGGAGTCTGTCTTTCTGTCTTTCTTTCTTGCTACTTTTCGTTCTTCTTTCTGTCTTGTCTTTCTGTCTTTTCTTTTTTGTGTCTTTCTCCCTCGCTCCGCTGCCTTCTCCTCTGGCGCCTCTCTGTCTTCGCCCTCTCTCTCGCGCGCTCTCTCTTTCTCGTCCCGCGCTCGCGTCTCTCCTTGCTCCTCTTTCTGGCTTTCGCCCCTTGTCGCGCGGTCTGATTGACCTGCGACCTACATCCTGCGTGTACGTGCGTCCTCATTGCCAGACTATTACATTCATGCTGACCCGTCGGCGTTCCATCTGCTTCTGACAGAAGTAATAGGAGCGTCTGCCGAGGTGGACAGGATCGAGGCGGAGGAGGAGGAAGAGGACAGGTAGAAGGGAGGGTACTCAGCTATGGGAGAGCTTCTTTCACACCGAGCGTGATCTGATCTGATCTCTCACACACACCACCCTGTCACAGACATCTAATTAATACATCAGTAGCTTTCAGCAGAATGAGAGCGGCGCAGAAAGCTCCAAGTGGGGAAGGAGAGAGATATGAGAGAGGTAGAGAGACAGGGAGAGTGTGTGTGTGTGAGAGAGCGACAAGAAAGAGAGATAGCAGCATGCTCGAGACGACGCGCGCGCGCGCTCGCGCGTCTGCTCGACGCGCATAGCTAGCTATCGAGATCGTCTCTACTATCTCGCTAGAGCGTCAAGAGCGACGGTAATCCCCCATGGGTGTTTTGCAGAATTACCCAACAACCTGGAGTAAACCGCCTGACTTAACTGGCAGTTTAGTGAAATCAATGAAGGTCTTAATTACCTGTGATAAGCCAGTATGGCCTGGTAGCAGCAGACGTGTTGAGGTTGTGGTATCTCAAGAGCTGGATGGAGGGATGAGCCCAGGGAAAGGAGACGAGAAAGAGAAGGAGAAACAAATAGAAAATTGCATGAGGACAGAAGGGGAAGAATATATGAAGGCAAAGATAAAGACAGAGCGAGAGATCTAGAAAAGAAGCATCAGGAGGGAATTATAGAGGAACGAGCAATAGGAAAGCTACGGGCAGAGAAGCTAGTTGTTGCTACGTAGTAACCAGACACAGCTGACGACGAGTTCCACCTTCACTGTCCTCATTATGTTCCCTGCCTGTCAGTATTTTGCTTACCTGTCCTTCCTGCCTGCCTGCCTGCCCTCGCCTCTCCCTCTCCCTCTCCCCTCTCTCCCTCTCCCTCTCCTCTCCCTCTCCCTCTCCTCTACCGCTCTCCCTCTCCTCTCCTCTCCCTCTCCCTCGTCCTCTCATCTCTCTCCCTCCCTCGACTAGCTCGCCAATCCCCGCTCCTCCTCGTCGCTCTCCGTCATCCCTCTCCCTCCAGCTCTCCCAATCCTTCTCCTCTTCCCCTCATCCCTCCTCTCCTACGTCCTTCCCTCTACCCCTCTCCTCTCATCTATCTCGCCAACCCTGCTCGCGTCTCGCCCTCTCGCTCACGCTGCTGTCAACTCGCTCTCCCTCTCCCTCTGCCCTCCTCCTCTCTCTCTCCCTCTCCCTCTCCCTCCTCTCCCTCTCCTCTCCCTCTCGGCTCTCTCTAACGAAGCTCTCATCCCTCCCTCCCCTCTCCCTCTCCCTCCCTCAGCTGGCTGGCTGGCCGCAGAGCCCCTTTCTTCTCCCTGCTAACACGAAGGCTGACACATGACAGGCCCCTGAGACCGTCCCAGGCTCATTTCACCTGGTGCATCTACAACGTGAGCTCCAACGTGAGCTACAACGTGTGCCCGGAGGAGGCAGGCAGGAACAGACCATAATCTGATGCTGCCATGGCAATGTTACATGTTTACAGGACAAGGAGAGTATCTGCCCGCAGGAGATGAGCGTACAGTGATTGGGGTGGAGATACTACAGCACACTGTAAACAAGCAGGCCCTGTCAACCACACTGGCTCTGAACCCAAGCTAGTCTCATATCTAGCGATCAGTGCCGGTGGGTGGGGGTGGAGGGCAGGTTCTGCAAGGGGGGGGGAGGAGAGGGACTTGAGACCAATAATAATAAGAAAAATTCTAAAAAGAAATTGTATTTTCTTGGTAATGCACTGATGGACCTCAAGTGTCGGGTATCAGAGATGTTTCCCAGGATGCAGTGCGAGACTCACGCTCGGCGATGACGAGCGGCGGGTAGAACAGGAAGTATCCCACCAGCTCGGCGGTCAGCTGGTTGAGCAGGCCGCTGGAGACCGTGCCGTTTAGGATGGCGTCCTCGTTCCTCACCACGTACACCAGAGACACCGCCGGCGAGCCCGCCTCCTGGGACACACTCTGGATCTGGAGCACGGTCACACACACACACACACACACACACACACACACACAGGGAGGATCTGTGTTTAGTACTGTTACTGTGTGCTACATCAACCCTGTCGGGCGGATATCTCGTATCTCCATCTTTATTTTTTTATATATTTGTTTTTAATCACTGCTATGTTTCACCCTTTATGTCTGTCTGTGGGTTCTCAACATTCCTTTCTGCGTAACAACATCTTCAAGCTTTGTTAGGAACATTCTAACCTTCTTCTGGAAACACTTGTCACGGACAAGAGGCAGACAGAGGATGTTGAGGACATGAAGAGAATAACATCTCCTGTGACCTAAGGAATGTCTTATCTCTATTAGAATCTCTTCCAGCATCGTTCCAGAGCAAACCACACAGTCTATCTATAATACAGTAAAGAAGCCAGCCATTTTGAATGACTCAGTATGAACGTGGACGTCGGCATTAATATTGAGAGTACAGCAGAAAGATTGTACCTCCACAGTCAGCATGCTGTAGGTTTCTAACACCTTGTCCTGGGCCTCGTCGAAGGCGTTCTCCAGCCTCTGCTCCAGCATCTGGGAGAAGCTGCAGGTGTGCACGCTGTCTGTCGGCCCCACGAACCTCAAAACTGAAACAACAGCACAAACCGACGGAAATGCAGTCGCCATAGAAACGGAAAAGGGCATTTTAAACATCGCACGGCTCCTGTCTTCGTTCGGGGATGATTTATTTCGAGACCTGAGTCTCTTTTTAAAGAGGGTCCTGACTATTCAGGATCACACCCCAGCGACACGGAACAACAGTAAAAACAGGAACACGTGATTCACATGATTCACATGATTCACATGATTCACATGATTCACCGTTCACAGCACTGCGATCAAACACGCTTTCCCCCGTCCGCCCGTGAGAGAGACTCAACACGCCTCACCTGTCTTCAGCTGGTGGTGGATGCTGGGCGGCTCCCTCCAGGTCGCCACGGGGACGAGGACCGCCTTGATGAGGGGCGTGTGCTGCCTGATGTCGGAGAGCAGCTTGTCGAAGCCGTAGGCATTCACCGCCTCCACCACGGCCGAGGAGATGTACACAGTCTTACCGCTGGACACGTAGTATGCCAGGGTCACGTTGTGCGGGCTGCAGATGTCCCTCTCGACCTGGGAGAGGCAGAGACCAAAGTCTTTTTCATTTGGTCTTAATATACATGACTGAAGAGGTCGTTAGAACTACATAAAATGTTCCACTGGGAAATAATACATATATATATATATATATATCTAAGATCCAAGAATCCACCATTAGCAAACGCTGAAATTGTGGTAGCAGACCCAGACTTTTGGTCCCTACTCTAATTATACTTGCATAAATAGAATCCATATTTCACTGTGCCATTATTAAATACATATAAATTAGTGGTGGGATGTTCACTCCTGAGTAGAATAACAAGCAAACTACTTTATTGAACCAGGTGTCCAGCCAGTCCCATTACTGCTGTCCAGGGAGCTGTGGGCCATGGGCTGTAATTAGGCTATAGGAAACAGGAGTTTATCAGCCCCTACCGCTCCCCACCATCCCCGCTTCCCCCCCTCCAGGGTGAATCCACAGCAGCGTTCCAGGCCTCCCTGACTGCATGCAGCTGTTGTTGCTGCTGCTGCTGTTGTCTCCCACTGATCACCTCCGGGGCTGACCAGCAATAATGAATGTGGACCGACGGAGATTACAGACAGAGAGAGACGGAGAGAGAGAGAGAGAGAGAGAGAGAGAGAGAGAGAGAGAGAGAGAGAGAGAGAGAGAGAGAGAGAGAGAGAAAGAGAAGAGAGAAAGAGAGAAAGAGAGCGAGAGAATGGGGAGAGAGAGAGAGAGAGGGAGAGAGAAAGAAAGCGAGAGGATTGGGAGAAAGAGAGAGAGAGAGACAGGGAGAGAGACAGGGAGAGAGCAAGAGTAAAAGAGAGGGAGAGGAAGAGAGCAAGAGGGTGAGGAGAGATAGTATGAGAGCAGAGAGGGAAAGAGAAGCAAGACATAGAGAAAGCAGGGACAGAAAGAGAGTGATAGAGAGAGATTGAGAGACAGAAAGAGAGAGCGAGCGGGAGAGCTGGGTAGTAGACACTTCTACAGAGGAGAATAATAGGGTTCTGGGCACGCTCCTTTATAAGAGCCATTCTACACAGAGGAGAGGAATGCTTGTAAAACGCTACACCTATTCACAACACAAAGGGCTATTTATCATCCGATTGGAATCCTTTCACCATTAGTCACCTCAGCCTGTTTCATGAGCACCCAGAGAGGAGAAAGCCCGAGAGACTGAGCAGGAGAGGTAGAGGCAGGAGAGGCAGAGGGGTTAGAAGAGGTAAAGGTTAAGAAATCAGGAGAGGCAGAGGAGACAGGAGAGGTAGAGTCAGGGGAGGTAGAATCAGGAGAGGTAGAATCAGGAGAGGTAGAGGAGTCAGGGGAGGTAGAGGAGACAGGAGAGGTAGAGGAGTCAGGAGAGGTAGGGGAACATTTCTTGCCGGTCTCTCCTAGACAGAGGGCAGCGTGTTGTCTGACCTGCGCCTGTGCGTGGGAGTCGTTGAGGGCCCTCTGCAGGGCGTGGCTCAGGCCCCTGGACAGGTTCTGCTTCAGGATGATGTCCAGACGGTTCCTCCTCAGCTGGATGGACAGAACTGAGGAACGGCACACGGTCAGGGGTCAGGGCAAGGAGGTAGGGGCAGGGGTCAGGGGTAGGGGTCAGGGTTAAAGGGGTCAGGGGTAGGGGTAGGGGTCAGGGTTAAAGGGGTCAGGGGTAGGGGCCGGAACATGGTCAGAAAAACACACCAAGTATGTAACAACATGTAACTACAATTGACATTAGCTTAAGTGTAACGCAACACCTACTTAAGTCATGTGAAGTCATTGATTATTTCTACTTATGTCAGCTTAAGTACTATTGTATATAACTACTAATGTAGCACTACTAAGCCAATCAACAAGAATCAAGGCTTTTCATTGATGGACCATCAATTTATCAAACACACATAGTCAGATACTTCAAAACAAGGAACATTCTGGAGCAGCTTGGTGATCAGGTTGAAGACAGGCCCCCCAGGTAGTGCAGGAGGAGAGTGTTACCTGTCTTCACCCAGGACCTTTCGGTGATGTTGCAGGGCAAAGGCATCTGCTCTGCGGTGGTGCTTGAGGGGGGTTCACTGGTGGTCTGGGCCAGGGTGGTGGTGGTGGTGGTGGTTGGGGGCTGGGTGGTGGTAGGAAGGGTTGGAGGCTGGGTGGTTGTAGGACTGGTTGTGGGTGTAGGAGCAGCTGTGGTCGTTGTTGGAGGTGCGGTCGTTGTGGTTGTGGAGGTGGTTGTAGTGGTTGGTGCAGTGGTTGCCACTGTGGTGGTGGGCTGTGCTGTTGTGGTCTGTGGCGTGGTTTTCGGGGTTGTGGTCGTGGATACGGTTGTGGTCGGCGGGACGGTCACAGTAGTTGTGGTCTCAGTCAACGGAGTGACGGTTGTCGTGGTGACCGTGGTGAGCTGCAGGCTGTCGTTGGTCACAGTGTCTGGGAGGGCGTTTGTGTCTGAGTCAGTGGGCGAGTGTGCTGTCATGAAGGGGGGGGTGTGTGTGGCGGTGGTGATGGAGGGGGTGGAGAGGGTGGTGTAGGAGGAGGTGGGGAGGGTGGTGAGGGAGGACGTAGGGAGGGTGGTGAGGGAGAGGGTGGTGAGGGAGAGGGTGGGGAGGGGGGTGTTGGCTAGCCCCTGAGGGGCTGTGGCGTTCCGGAGGAAGGTGGAGAAGGGGCTGGTCACGTTGGCGGGCAGGGTGACATCAATGTCATTCAGAGTGGACAGAGAGGATTCTGGGACAGTCGGGAGGTCCCAGGCATTTTCTGGAAAAACAACACAGATGCGTAGCAAGATTGTAGAATATCAGAATATGAGGTCGAATATATCAAAAAAGTTATAGATTGGAGGTTATGTCACAAACATGATAATGGAATACCTGGGAGCGGGAGGTGGAGGGATGGATTGAAGGATAGAATGATGACGTATGGAAGGATGATGAACACTGAGCAAAGCGAGATGTTAATAAGTGATCAATAAATCAATGAGGAAGAGGAGGATGAGCAGCCAGAGCAGGAAGGTGAGGACGAAGATGAAAATCGGGACGATAAATCACACACTGTAAATGATGGCGACACAAAAGACCATCCATTACAGACATAGAAAAAAACAGGGTACATAGACACCACGCATAGTTTAGTTCCAAAGGTACAGCTACCAGTTCCTTACCTGGGCTTGTGCTGGTGTTGGTGCTGCCCGTCTGTCCCGACTCTGCACTTTCTGCTGGTACAGACTTGGGCCCTGTGGTCTGACTGCCAGGCCTGAGGGTTGAGGGTTGTTTGGACTGCAGAACCGGAGACTGGACCTCAGACACCACCACTCGAGATTGAACCATGGGTACGGAAACCGTAGCCTGGTCCTTGGACACTACAATTGGGGCCTGGTCTTTAGGTGGGAGCTTCGGCATCCTGCTTGACCCCTGTTGTGGTTGCTGGCTCTTTGACCCCTGTGACCTCTGGTCGGGGTTGGCCACCACGGTCAGAACCGAGGAGAAGGCGGGCTGCTCCCTGGCCCTGTCTGATGCTTTATCAGACACCGTACCAGAGTCTGTGGGCAAGGCTAGCTGGTGACCCCCTTCATCCTCTGCTGCTACCCCAGCCCCAGCCCCAGCCATGGCCCCTGCTCTGGAGGATAGGTTGGCATGCAGCGCTGGGGCCACGGGCATAGCTCCAAGCCCCGCTGACTCAGGCTGACGGCCTTCATCTGGAAATCAGAGAGAGAGAGAGAGAGAGAGAGAGAGAGAGAGGAGAGAGAGAGAGAGAGAGAGAGAGACAGAGGGAGAGGGGGGAAATTAACAAGAGAAGAGCAGTGTGCTCTGCTTGATTCACTATTAGACCTAGAGGGCTCTATCTGTCCATAGCCAGTCACTATTACCATCCTGAAAATATTGCTGTTCTAAAAAATATAATTATACATATATGCTCCTGCTAGATGGCCAACAGGCTCATGGGAAGGATAGGAGAGAATACTGTAATTCCTCACACAATATTAGCATAATATGTAAGGACAAACACACACGCACAAATACACACAAACACACACACTCCAGTGCACACAAACGGACATACAAACAGCCACAAAAACACATCCACACAAACCCACACAAACCCTTGCACACACAGACTATTTTTACAAATACACACAAAAGCACACACAGAAATCCAAACAGACACACATTCACACACAAACACAAAAACAAATCTTAGTCATCCAGGGATAAAGAATTATAAAACTGTGACTGTGGAAAATATAATCCTTAAGTAGGTCACTTATGCCTTTTTTCCAGGATAAAACGTACAAGGAAAATATTTTTGATGTTCCCAACAACCGAACTAGGACAAACATACCGTACAACTAAGCAGCTGTCACTGACAAAAAAACAGACCTGAGACCAGAGAAGCAAGCTGTTCCTAGCCTAACCTTCCGTAGTCTGGCCTAACTTTTCATAGCCTAGCCTTCCCTAGCCTGGCCTAGCCTTCCCTAGCCTGTGCTAGCCTTCTGTAGCCTAGCCTTCCGTGGCCTGGTCTAGTATTCCCAAGCCTTGCATAACTTTTTCTAGCCTAGTCTTCTTTAGCTTTGTCTAGTCTTCCCTAGCCTGGCCCAGCCTTTCCTAGCTTAGCCTTCCCTAGCCTGATCTACCCATCCCTGGAGCTGGACAAGTTGCTCCTTTATGTTCATCCAAGCAGTACACTTTGTACTTTCAAAGGCACCTTCCCTCAGGGGAACTGATAGATGAGTAGCAAACGTCTAATGATTCCGAATCTGTGGTGAAAGAAAGAGAAAAAGACAGAGAGAGAGAAAGAGAGAGAGGATGCAGCATCTGGCAGACCTCCCATTCTACATTTGCACCTCCATTTCTCTCCATTCTGAGAACACTGTTTCCACACTCTCATCATATTCATGGGAGGATTGCTTAATTAAAGGTAGGATTTGGAAAGCAAGCTCGTCTTTGTACTACAAGGTCAATGCTCACGTTCCCAGAATATATGAAAATAATTCCAACATCTATACCCAGCACGGCTCTTTACCTGAACCATTCACACAATACCCTAGCCACTATAATACACTACCAGAAACAAAAGCTAATCATCCTATAAAAAGTTATGCTAAACAGCTTCAAAAACACAACATAGCCAAGTAAACGTACGCGTCCTGTACAAACCAAATTCGAACCAAGATGTCTCCTCTCTTCCGCCGAGCAGGATGTATTTAAGCTAGCAGTTATCTGACAGGGACAAGGTAGTGCCAGTAGTGTGAGCCTCATGTGTCCATGCCTGGCCCAGGGTGGCTTAGTAAATGCCCTTCTCCTACAGACAACCACCTGCCCAGACTGAGAACGGCATATGGGCCCCTCGCTCAAGAAGCGACCGGAGAGGATGAAGGCATGCGTGTGTATATATTAACACGTGTGTGTTTGGAGTTATCCTCTATAACCAGGATGGTGGTATACAGCAGAGACGGTTTCACACGGAAAAAAACATGTGAATGACGGTACATGTTATCAAGGGGTGAGAATGTGTGGGCAGCCACAACTTGTTTCCTACTTGTTGTATAGTCCTAGGCTATCTTTTCCATGGTAACCCAATCATGGCAGAGCATCCCTGCTGTTGGAAGGCCTGCCCTGCACGTGTGCAAAGCTGAGCATGGGCAGACTTCCAGACAGGCATTTACTCTGCTCACAAATACCTAATGGCCTAGTTTTTAGACGTGAAAAGATGGAGGGAAATGGTCACTGTTGACATGGACGTTATCTGACAAGCTAGGTGAAATGTTGGCTCTAGTCAGTAGTCGAGTACAACACTCTGGGTCTGGCCTGGATGCTAAGTTGGGTACTGTCAGAAATATCAATCTTTATCAAGTATTGCACAGTCAGTACCCATCCCGGAGATCTACAAATGAAATCAAATGAAATTGTATCCGTACAGCCCTTTTCACAACCAATGTTACATAGTAGGGTTTTATAGACGCCCACTGATACCTGTAACCGACATAAAATCTCAAGGAGTGGGTTTTATTAAGAGCTTGTTAGAAGCAGGAGCTCTGAGAGTAGGAGCCAGGAGCTGGTATGGAACCCTGTCCATGTATCTACAAGGGAGGCTAGGGTGTAGGGGAGTAGGGGCTATAGGAGCTCATATGGAACCCTGCCCACTGAAAGCAGGTGGACAGGAACGGGTTGATGGGTAACTGGCCAATTGACATGTAAACCATTGAGGCTCAGTGGTCGTCATCCAACAGAATGACGTCGGACGCCACAGTGACAGGATGGGCACCTTAACACTTCCTGCCCCTATTCCAGGTCTCCATCTGTCCATGTGAGACCAAGGGAGGATCGGGTGGAGGTATCTTGTAACAGAATACCTGCAAGCTGAAGACCCAGTGAAGCTCGAGCACGCCGTGCATCCAATACGCAGACAAAGAACAAGACAGACTGTCCTTTCAAGCTCGAGCCGTGCCGCGTA
The DNA here is from genome assembly GCA_903064625.1 of Mallotus villosus. NCBI lineage: Eukaryota > Metazoa > Chordata > Actinopteri > Osmeriformes > Salangidae > Mallotus > Mallotus villosus. The sequence goes on from CAEFZP010005688.1 coordinate 32,087, forward strand.
CACTTGTTAGCGAAAGCGACGCAAATCACCGCTGTGATAGCAGCGCCGTGTGAGTCTCGTCGACTGCTTAACGCCAGTGTTCAACATGAAATAGACGCCAGTCTGTGGTCGCGGCCGAGCCCGGCGTCTGCCAGAGCTTCTGATTAAAGAGAGCATTAAACAGTTTTGGATGAGAGGAAAAGAGGGCATCTGAAAGGGCTCAGCGACGGGTATTGACTGCAACCCTAGAATGAGCTGGAGAAACGAACAAGCTTTTTGGTTTCAAACGTAGGAGAGGAGTCAGACGGCGCGGTGCTTCGGTGTCAGTAAGCCATCTTGACTTGGTTACATCACTGGGATGTGGTGGCTGTGTTTGGATAGCTACACCTAAACTCCTATCTACCCTTCAAAGGTCGAACAAAAATGTGACCTTTTAGGAAGCTGTAGTGTATTCAAAATGCCATCATGACTCTTTATAAGTGCCCTCGACCCTAAATGTATAAGGATCGAAACTCTTGACCTTATAAAACAATACACTGGCAGTATAAAAGTCCTTTGAATAAGCTTTTTCCATCAAGGCTTAGAGGTTTAATCTAGGTTAGGGGAAACGAGCCTTTGGTGTTACAGAGCGTGGATTATTAATCTCTGCAAAGGAAGTACAATGCAGGAGAGCCATTAAACTTGAAGGATGCTTTCTAAACCTGATAAACAAAAAACTTGGAGCTGTCGTGGCTAGTGAGGCGGACAAGGCGACATGGCCTCAGCTGTGCTCGCATCCCACCATCCCTTGTGACTTGGTAAGAGAGTCATGTGACTCGCTCCTGGGCTTGGGGTAGGTCAGGCAGACAGGCGAGAGAGAGAGAGAGAGAGAGAGAGAGAGAGAGAGAGAGAGAGAGAGACTTTTCACACACCATTCCGACCACACCCAGCCATGGTCACCCAAGGACACATAACGCATACAGTACGCCCAAAAGTAGGAAACAACTGTCCATATGGTCAACTAAGGACATGACAGGGAGCATGGCAGAGTACGGTAATGGTTCAGTTAGAGGGAGGAGACAGTTATGGATAAGATCATGCACGTGCAGGGTGGGGGGACGATGAGATTTCACACAGAAGGGGACAAAACAAACACCATTACATCATTCGCTAAATCCACTTTGGCCAACACACACAAACACACACACACACATCAACAATCCTAATCCGTCCTTTTTCAAACCTCGACACACCTGCTACCACAGCCGGACTTGCCTGATGATTATGTGACACACATGGGGATGAGACATAGATGGGATGAGGTGTAGATGGGATGAGACATAGATGGGATGAGATGTAGATGGGATGAAGATGGGATGAGACATCGATGGGATGAGATGTAGATGGGATGAGATGTAGATGGGATGAGACATCGATGGGATGAGATGTAGATGGGATGAGATGTAGATGGGATGAGACATCGATGGGATGAGGCACTGAGATGAAGCATAGATAGGATGAGCAGTTCCTGCAGCAGTTCCTTTATGCGCCATAGTCAAGGTCCAGGCAGAGTAACCTTCAGGTACAATTAAAATCACCACGGTTCGGGACTTAAATATTGAAAGCTTTCTAACCTGCTATGAGGAAGGGGGTTGGTTTAAGATGCTCCTTCACCCCTACTTACACTCTCCCCCCCAGTCCTCCTCACCCCTTCCTCACCTCTCCCCCAGCCCTCTTCACCTCTCCCCCAGCCCTCCTTACCCCTTCCTCACCTCTCCCCCAGCCCTCCTCACCCCTTCCTCAGCTCTCCCCCAGCCCTGCTCACCTCTCCCCCAGCCCTCTTCACCCCTTCCTCAGCTCTCCCCCAGCCCTCTTCACCCCTTCCTCAGCTCTCCCCCAGCCCTCCTCACTGCTCCATAGGCTCTCCCCCAGCCCTGCTGACTTCCCTCTGCCACACAGCCCTCCTCGCCCCTATCAGCGCTCACCATCCCTCTCTCAGCCTTGCTCTCCACTTCTTCATTCCTCCTTCGATCCTCCGCACCTGTCCCTCAATCCTCCTCACTGCTCTCCTCACCCTGCCCTGGGCAAGGCCCTGTAGCTCAACCAGAGGTGCACTTGGCACGTAGGGCACCAAACCCCCCCCCCTCCCCAACCTTGGCTCTCAGCCCCACCAGAGCCCCCCCCCTCCCCCCAGCCTGGCTCTCAGACCCAGAGGAGCTCCAGTCGACAGCAGCCAAGCAATCACTACCATATTAAAGCTGGATGGGTCTCTCTCTCATCTCAAACTCCTCGTCGACACTGCAATGACACGAGCAGACTGATCTATCTGAGGCGTGTAAGAACACGGGCAACAGAATCACAACTCAAGGAACTTGAGGAGTGGCTGACAGTTATTAGAACGAGCCATGTCAGAATTGCATAGAATACACAACATCAGAGGAGTAAGATCACATGTGAATGACAAAGCCATACACAAAGGTTGCCTTAGCAGGGAAAACCTGGTACGTATGAATAACATATTTGAGTAGAAATTCAACATATTCATTTATTCCAAATATATATTTTTATATATACGCCTACATGTATATATATCGTTTTTATTTATTATTATTTACTATGTCAGTATATAATGCAATATGTAAATTTGAGAATTGACTAAGGACATAGCTAATACGGACAACTTGCAGTCTGAATGATTACATTTTATAAGACAGTTCAGTTTAAAATTAGACTTGCATAATCAGACACACAGAAAAAAACATATAGAAAAATGTTACATGTTTGAATACATTGCCTGACCTGTGTTTACATTTCATGCTTGAGGTGCTTATGGTAAATTCTTATGACAAGTGCTTTCAAATTGTGGTTAACAATTGAGAAATAGAACACTCAATTCTGTAAGACATACAGTACACACTCACAAACACACACGTTACACAAATATACAGTGAAAGTGTACGTGTGCGGGACCGATAGAAAGAAGAAAAAGACAAAGAGAGACACACAGAGAGAGAGAGAATAGATTAACACAATTAGAGAGAAGCAGCACATCTTGACTCATGTGGCCCAACGACACAGAATAAATCATGCCAGCCTCCAGCTACAGCCTTTTCCAGCCATCCAGGCACGAACACTCCCATTGATAAGAGACGTTGAGAGGTTAAGTGCATACGCTGTGATTTAATATAACAAAGACTGCTGCAGGATCACTGTCATGTGACCGCATGATACAGCCAATGACATCGCTGGACAGCAAGTTCTGCAAGTTCTGCCCTGTCAAGACAAGAGGGTGACGGGGGGCGGGGAGGATTGGGGGGAGGGGCGGGGATGTGTGTTGGGATGGGGGTAGTGATGGTGGGATGTAGCATGGTGGGGAGCCATGGTTCATAAGCTGTGGGGGGGGGGATTTGAAGGAGGTGCATATGGTGTGAGCGCAGGAAAGCCATTTCATTATCATCTCTCCGGGAATGACGGGCATTAATCGGACAGAGGTCATCTATGATCCTACTGCACTGCAGGCTGCGTTGGTGCCTGGCTCTCACCATGAGAAGGACGCCAGCAGATATCAAGATGAAGAGGGGGCCTCGCATACTGTACGCGACACCCATGTATTCAATCTCATCTAAATCTGTAATAATCTAGACAATATGTTCATCTGAATAATTACAGTTTACCACACAAATGTGTGCACACCAACACATGTGCACACAGACACATGTTCTATTTGTTAGTCAACACGTCATTTGTGTTTTTTGGTCGTTTTTTTTTACAGTAGAGGAGCAGGGGGAGCCGGTCATCATTTGGTTCTCCTCTTCTATTATGCAACACACACACACAAACACACACACACACACACTCACACACACAGCCTTAGTGTCTTCTCTAGCTGCCCCGCTACTGTTTTTCAGACAGTTAAGAAGAATCTAAACTGGGTAAGCTGCTGTATCAAGCGATGAGTATTTCTGGATTTGCCACAGTAGCTGTGTATCACTAGCTGTCTATGTCGTTGAGAAGCTTCTGCTGAGTAGCTGTGGCGCTGAGCAGCTGGAATAGCTGTAGCTGTTGCTAGCTGAGTAGCTGTGTAGCAGTGACATGGTTTTCAGTGGGCTTGTGCCAGGTTGGCTTCAGCTTGAGGGAGCGACGTTTGAAAGCACTAATATGAAGCACTTGCGTGGTAAAACGGATGTTAAATGGATTAAATGAATTAGCACGGGCATAAAAGTCTACAGTGACAGCGGGGAAAGGAAAGCGTTTCTCTTTATCCGAGGCTGGAGGAAGCTTCCGGCCTTGTGCACAAAGCTTTGCTCACCAAACTTCAATGCCTCACACATCACATGGAGACATTGTCACGGTACTCATCATGCTGCACATCAGTCTTTCTCACTGTGTTATTTGTGTTGTGCAAACTCCGTTTAGTACAGTACAATGTGTAGATGCTTTTTTTGTCCTGCCAGAGAAATGTCCTCACATAATGTTGCCTGGCTGTAGGAGTGATGTCGAGACATGAAGACAGACAGGCAGACAAACCCGTTGGCTCCGTGTTTCTGAGCTGTTTCTAGTGCATCATCTACGGCCCCTCCTCCCAGTCCCAAAGCAAGTGAACAACGTCAAGGCCAGATGTCAGTCCAACTCCAACACACGTACATCTACACACGCACACTCACAACAGACCAGTAGAAATGAGGAGGAGGAGACGGAAGAGAGGAAGGAGAGGAAGTAGAGGAGGGAGGATGTCTATCAAGCCCGGTAAGAACACACTGTGTTTTTTTCCGGGTTTAAAGGAACAGAGACATATTTAGGCATAAAATCCACATGAATATCTTCTCTTTCGATCAGAAAATATCTTGATTACATTTTCACATTAAGAACAAGACTCTCTCTCTCTCTCTAAGATTTGTACGGCTGAATCCTAACAGGGTTGGAGCGGGTCAGGGCAACCCCCCCCCCACACACACACACACACACACACACCAATCCTTGAGGAGCCTGATGACAAAGCATTGTGTTGTAAACATGGACAATCTCTCTAGGGACATGTCAGTCTGTTCATCAGAGACGCTAACTGGCACAGAGAACATAAGATCAGAGAATCACCACAGACAGAAATGCAAGAACGAAACCCAGAAGACTAAATCAGATGGATGTTGTCTTTGCGCCTGTGGACTGGAAATGTGTGACAAAGATGGTCTTGGTTGTAGGCTTGACAGGAAAGCTTCCGAGTCAAAAAGCTATTCCAAGAACTACACGTGTACATGGTACCTTTGTGCATGCATGACGAAACCTGGCGCATCAAGGCTTTAAAGGGAAGCATTAACTATGAGGTACCTGCTGAAGCATCATCAGCTTGACTCAACTCACAGAGCTGTCTCGCAAATAGGGAAAATACTGTAGGCAAATCCCCAAAGATGGGGAAATAAGACGTGCACCTAATTGAAAATAGAAATCACATTAGCCAAACGAGCTAGCCCAACCCACATGATTTGTAGAGGCTTGCCATGCATAATGCATTCGATGTACAAGGAAATATCTATTTAAAGTTTGAGGCAGTGTGAAGGGCTCCAGCAAGACGTAATTAACTCATGCAGTTAGTTAAGCCAATGAAGAAATCAGCTAGGCCTATCAGAAAAGCAGAGTGGAGCGAGGCTGGCTACTGTAGGTTAGTGGACAGGACGGTTGAGTTAGGTGAGGCTATGAGTAGTCTAATCAACAGCACATCTGTATCTTATTCACAGGGACGGGTTCTGAGCCCTCTCTGGTTCGACTACAGACGCTCAACAAGTAGGCTTACTTGCCTCAAGTCAGCTGTGTGCGTACATTCCCAATACAAGAGCTGACCAGACCCACCGAACACTGAATAACGATGTGGATTATCTTTGGCGTGTGAAAACAGACGTGGATTTAAATCGTGGATAAAATGACCATAAGCTGAAATAAAGCGTTAATTCCCCACCTGCTTCAAATTGAAACACGCCAACACACATTAGAAACAGGGTGGACATTAAGGGGGGATTGGGGGGGGGTTTGACCCCCCTAATTAAGACTTGGACCCCCCCCACAAGAGGTAAAAACAACAGGTCGGGGGATCGATACATTTATATATCGTTCTTACCTGTAATCGTAAATATTACTTTATGCCCTGGAGAAGAAGTTGACCCCCCCCCCTATTTTTTTACCCAATGACACAATTGTCATTGTATAATTCGCACTCATATCAGCAGTAGGCCCATGCACCGTTTACATATTTAGCTCCACAGAACTCACAAGCACCTCCATCATCCTCTCAAACCACCGTTAAAGAATGATGATGCTGAAGGCAAAGCTGTCGGTTATTTAGATGCTATTTCAATCTCTATTAAATAAAGACTAGGAAGTGCTAGGCAGATCCGTTCCCATGGCAACACGGCAGGCACAGTGGGCTGTGTTGACTGAGCGAGCGTCTCTGCGGGCCCATTAAAGCAAAACACCTCGTCCTGGCACAACACGCGGACCTGGCCTGACCGCTAGCAGCCCACGGCCAAGACACGTAGAACATCTTTTCATGAATGGAGACAGTGGGGTGTATGAGATGCTACTATCATACATCTTTACACATGTTTGAAATGTATTTAGTGGATTCTGTGTCCGTGCAGCAGAATTGATTCTAACGATATTAAATAATAGCCTACCACAACGCGTTAAACATGCGGGCTCCCTAAATTTATGTTTGATTTGAAATAATAATTTAAGAAAACAGCATGCTCATCATATCAAAAAAGCTATGAGAGAATTATATTCATAAAAACGTTACAAAGAGCTAGCACAATTCACAGCCTGACTTGTGTCATGGCAACATGATCAATTATTTGTTAATGCTGAGTATGAAACTTCCCCTAGGCTTAAGGAAGGTTAGTGACCTCAAAGCATTTAATTATTCATCACTGCCCAACGAATAAAGTTGTCAGCGACACGCGTCCATGATGCCCAGTCACTGCCGCTCTGCGCTTGGCGCACGGCGCGGTCGCGCGCAATGTTGCAGTCTCTAGAGCGCTCCTATTCCTGGGTTCTCTTGCTGGTTCTAAACATGCTGTAAGGTCTACGAGGTCGAAAAAATAAGAAACCCTAAAGGCCTAATTATGCTTCTGCGTTTTTCGAAAAACGCAGAGGAGGGAACGCCCTCGTCTCCGTGGAACGCCCTCTGCGTGCTCTCCGTCAGCCCTCGGAGAGCTTTTGACGGATTGACGTGCACCTCCTGAATTTTCTAACTATCCGTCGAAATTACGCAGAGCGACGGAGAGCGACGGAGACCCCCTTGGCTGTGATTGGTCCGTATTAAGAAGTCAGGGGCGGGGTTGCCGCTATGGGTTGCCGTGACCAACAAGACCAGGGGTGGGGAACTTCCGACCTGCGGGCCATATGCAGCCCGAAAAATCATTTGGTCCAGCCCGCCATGGCATTGCAGTGCAGGCACCATATTATTAGGTGCATTATTCGTTGGCAGCAGCACTATTTTAATATGTGGAAGAGGACCGTGGAGGCGCTCAGCGTCGCGTTCTTGCAAATCAAGCCCCAATACGTTGTTGGTTTGGGCTAAACCCGGAATGTTTACAACGTCTGGCTCCGCGCCTGATTAACACTCGGATCGATAAGCAGTCTCAAAAATGGTAGCAATATAAAAACATATACGATCCCTTTCCGTAATCATAATAACCCCCCAGAAATGTTCACGGCACACCCAGTCAAAGCAGGCTGCCCTTCCAGCTAGCATCACAAACATCACCAAAGAGATCGAAGCAGTTTTTACAATTCATATTTCAGCTAAACAGTACATGTAAATCGGCATTTGAATTCAAATGTGACGAGAAATGGGCAGTGTAGTCGCTGAAACTGTGCTTATTTTATTGATCAAACGGCTCATTTGTAAATTTGCTCCGAGTTTTCGATAACCTATAGCTCGCAGTGCAGCGCCACCTACTCTTCTGGCGGCGAACTGTTTTCAGCACCCACAGCCTACGGAGAACTATAAACGAAGTCTATCCGTGTGTATCCGTGCGTATCCGTGAGCCCGCCCACCCGAAAACGGAGACGCAGAAGCATATTGAGGCCTTAAGTCGCTTTACGTGATCCTTGATATAGGCCTATGTATTTATAAATGACTCCGAAATCAAGGTCACTATCTTAGAAAGAGCAATAGCTCAACATAATAAGTGACAAACACAAAAACATACGCGATATATACCTAGGCTATATTTTTTTTTGAGTATCCACTTAGGGGGTTGTAATAATGCATATTGACTGAACAGTTCACAATAACCAATTTGCAAATCGGCTTGCCACCTTAGGGCATTAGAACATAATCTCCAATCTCCAATATTTTCTCCCGCTCGACATTGTGTTCATGTTATATTGAGGTCTGCTAGGGGATTGTTGTTCCACCATGATGCCCCAATGTAGGTAGTAGCCTACAGCAGGTTTACTTTAGTTAATACGAACAAATGTACACGTTGTCCTAAAATTTCCCAAGTCATAATGCGAGGTCATAGTTTGAATCTGTGATTTAACTGAACACAAATGACTCGAACAGGTTGTCAACAACAACCAAATGTAAAAATCTTACCATCAGCCGCTGTGGCCGACTGCATCACCAACAACACTAAAGCGACTGGCAGAAGCCATTTGGACAGCATTCCATCGAGCCCCAGTGTCTTTCCGTGTTTGGGAGAACAGAAGGTGGCTCTCATCCCCACAACTATCCATTCAGTCGAGCCTAGCGCGCGAGCAGCAGCATTGTTTATCCCTCCAACGATCAAATCGTCGGGGCTGTCGCGCGCATGTTTCAGAGCCATTGGTCGTCAGGTTAATCCTTGATTCATCTAACGGTCTTGTTTTGTAAAAGGCATTTGATCAATCCTTCACTGCGGACTGACTGATTCTTCTCCATGAGCCCGTCTCCCCCGAAGGAGGCTGACAGAGGAAGGCAGCAGTGGAACTGGGTCCCTAACGCGCCTTCAAAGCGCACTGCATCTCCACCTCTAGCGTAGCAGCGCGTTGATTATTTGAGGTCTGAGGTCATATTACTTTAGTGGAGTATTTCTTCTGTGGAGGGATCATTAATTCCGATGGTCACAGCTCCACCGCAGAAATGTGGTGTGATAAATAAGATTTCTCCCCGGTTTACTGCCTGGACCGTTATTTCATTCTGAAAAAATATCACGTCAGAGACGTGCAAGCGTTGCTTCCTGACTGCAAAAAAATATTTGGCAAAGCTTAGGCTACAGTGCTTTGCGACCCCTTGTGGATATAAATGGCGCATGAACCCTTCCAAAAACAACTTTTTGTCTAAAACCTAAAATCGGTTTCTAAATAAAGGTGATCAGCCAACTGATAGGCAACATTGGCGATACCAGTAGGACTATCTTGCTGACCTGCCTCTTCGCATAATTGTGTAGATTTATATTTAAATCGTCAAAAATGCTAAAAGTCAGACAGATCCTAGGCCTATCTAATGATCATCACGTCACCTTCAATGAAAGTATGTTAGCCAAGTAGGCTACTATACATTTAAAAACATTATGCAATTCAAATTAATGTACAAATGGTGGCCACACACATTCAACAGGTGAGGGTAGTCAAATACATTTGTATTTGTATAGCCCTTTTTACAAAGATTTTTTACAACCGGTCTGCCCCTCAACCAACCCTAAACCCTAAATCATGTGAGCGCGAAATAATGCGAGGCGCGAAATAGTTAAGTCTGACGTAGGCCAAGTAATATTAGTAAAAATCTAGGCTACTGTGGTAAATGAAACGTGTATTCTTTTTTTTAAGGTTGTTGCAAATTAGGGGTGTAGTTGCTATTCCGATTTTGTGTGTGGATAGAGATAATGGCAGGCATGTCTTCTCTTGGTTTTGGTTATAGCTGCATGGTCAGTGACAGATGGGAGGGGTCAAATGTGCAGCTACCATCTTCCCGCCTATGTCCCTTGATATTTTGGGAGGTGTGCCGACCTTTTTACATATCCATACCTTTATAAGCTGTCAATAATATCTATTATTTAACTTCATTACCAACTACTACCATTGACGTATGGATCACCGCAAGTTCGCTGCTACGCTGGTTGGAGCGCCATCTGACCGTCACACGGCCAGCAGGATTCAACCGAACCCTTGGGCTGGACTGCCAGGTCAACTGGATGGGCCGGAGCGGGATGCGCTGGGACTAGCTTCTGCCGGTTCTTCGCCGGAGGTACGTCGGGTCCGGCACCTGCCGTATTGCTCTTCCATCTCGGGGGGAACAACTTTGGATCGCAGTCGGGGTGTAGCGTATTGCACATCATTAGCCCGACTGCATCCACAGGAAGTACCGGAGCCAGGCGAGCGGGAAAAGTGCTATGGCATTGAGCGCGCAAGGCGTTGGTGAATGCTGGAGTGGCCGGCTTCATGGGAAGGAGTCGCCAACAACAACATCCGCCACGACCAGAACCATTTCAAGAGAGACCGGGTTCACCAGAACCATAGGGGGAACGAGTTCCTCGGGAATGTCCTGGTTAGCCTGAGGAGCATGTAGGCTAATGCTTACGATAAAACACAAAGGCTCTTTTCAGAGCCACCCAAATACCCATAAAATGTGCAATAAACACTGATGCTCAGTGCGAAACAGTCCCGTAATGCAATCTATTATTTCGATTTCTGGTTGGTTATACAATAGTAAAATGTGTTGGAAGTGATAGCCAAGTCAAGGAAAAGCGCGAGTTGTTTGGGGTTAGCTATAGCTACACTAAATAGTTTGAACGTTCATATGGATAATAAAGGTATACTTACGCAAAATATACCTACAGTCAATTGAGACTTATGTTTATTATATAGGCCAACTAGGCTAATACTGAACTCTTTATTGGTACGTAGGCTAATAAGCAAAACGGGATGTTCAAGGACGCGTTCCTGTGGGGCCCAGGCAGAAACTGTCGCACCCATAGATATATCTATGGTCACACCGGTGTAACCGATGGACTTCTGGAACATTATCTGGAACTTTTATATTTAACACGTATTTATTTTACAAATAACATTGTCTTTCTGACTAGTATACAAGAACATGGGACTACTGGTTTATTCAAAATACTTTTTCAAATACAGTTTAGCACCTATCTAAAAGGTGTCGATTTTGTACTAGGAGCGTTAACAGAAGTTAATTCATGCCACATGTGTGCGCAGTTTAACTTGGTAGGCTACTCATCTAAACTCTAGACAGTAATCTAAAGATTTGACTTTAATCTAAATATAGAATGTAGAAGCAGGGTTCTCAAATTTTGAAGACAGGCAAGAGGGATCCCCCCCCTCAAGCATGTCAGCAATATATTTTGGAAAAATACTATTTACAGTTATTTTGCTTTAGAGAATATTGTGTTTATTACTAGCCAATTCACACACAAAAAAGCCTAAGTAAAAATGAAAGACCTTTTCAGAAATCCAGTATAATCCACGTTTCTGTTTCTGTTTTTTTGGGCACTTCGGAACATGCCGTAAACCAAGAAGATACATGCGCCGTGTTTTTGTCATGAAATAGCCTATATGCACATCGGAGAATTAAATGTTCAGCGGGCGAGTCAGAATTTTGTCACAATAGCTATGATGTCACAAAGCAATGTGTCATTTCTAATGTGTCATATCTGTTGGTCATAATGAGTAAAGTAACTATAAAAGTCTATGTCAACAGTCAACACTGCAGTCACTTTCTTTTCCAACAGAACAGAGAACATGAGCGGATTTCCAGGAAAGAAGCAGATGGATAAGAAAAAGAAAGAACGGACACCGGTGGTAAGAACCGGGCCACAGGTATGTGCAGCACTGAGAGCGTACCGGAAGATGCAGAAGGCACAGAAGGATGCTGAAACGCTGCATAAAATTAAAAGGTGGGTCGACCTGAAAAACACCTTACAGAAGCCTCGTGAACAGAGGCTGGCGGAGTTAAGGGAGGCAGATAAAAGGCTGGCAGAAGACCTTGAGGACATGCAGAGGCAGGAGAGGTTGACAGAGTGGATTCAGAAGGAGGGAGAGCTGTGGAAGGCAGAGCAGAGACAGAAAGAGGAGCTGGAGCTCAACTCCAAAAAAAAAGATATGCAGGAGACCAAGACACCTCACACACAGGTGCCACACAGGTCTCTTACCATCTTGGAGGAGTTGAAGCTCTTGGATGAACTGCTTGAGGAGGTAAGAGGCCAACATGTCATTCGTTTTTTACTTCAGAAAAGTGTCCTTTGTGTTGGGTATTCCATTACAGTGCTAACAATTTTCTTGTCTCCCACACAGATGGCAGATATCCAACTTCCATCCATGTCCCCCATCCATCAGCCAGTCTCCCGAACCCCCACACCCCTCCCACTGGGTAAAAATGGACCATACTTGGGCCTCACCATCACCAAACCCCTGGAAGCTCAGGCCAGGCACCCCACCGGGGTCAAGCATCTCACCTGCACACCTCTTCCCGTTGACACGCAAATCTACACCCACCCCCCTTCCAACCAGGAGGAAGGATTAGAGAGTGGACTGGCGGAGATGCAAGTACTGGAGGCATCTGTTGAGGAGAGTTCCAACAGTGACATGTTGATGAAAATTGAAACGGAGATAAAGGCTGAGGAGGGGAAAACACCAAAGAAAGAGAGGGAGTTCATAGAAAAACAGAAGAAAGCTGAAAAGCTGGCGCAGGAGAAGATGGAGAAGGAACAGAGGAAGCAGCTGGATCAGGCAGAAAAAAGAAACATGGAGAGTCAAACTAAGTTGGAGAATGAGAGACGCAAAATGAAAGATCTAGAAAGGAAAGAGATGCAAAGGTTAGCAGAAGAGCAAAGAAAGGAAATGAAGAAGAAGGAAAAGGAAGAGAAAAAGGCAGAAAAAGGAAAACTGGAAATGGGGTCTTTGCCAAAACTTGGCTTCTTCGAGAAGATAAAGAGGGCCTTTCATTTCCACTGATAAGAGAGACTTTCCATCTACGGTAACACCAACCGTGACAAACATCAGGGACTGCCCTCTTTTCTGTCATCAAGCAAGGGTTTTTGTGCTGCTGACCCTTCCAAACAAGAAAGTTAAACGTCTACACCTTTGCTCAGTCATTTGGATCACTGGCACACTTGAAGAACCCTTTGAAGCTCTGTGAACAACCTTTATAGAAGTTGTGTAGTAGTAGTATTAGTAGTATTAGTAGTAGTAGTATTTGTAGTATTAGTAGTAGTAGTAGTAGTAGTAGTAGTAGTAGTAGTAGTAGTATTTGTAGTATTCGTAGTAGTAGTAGCAGTAGTAATAGTAGTAATAACAATAATAACAATAAAAATGGTGAAACAGCAGATGTTTTTAAGCATGTTTTTATTTACATATCAGACTTTTAAAAAGTATACAACAATAATGATTCAGGGTTGATCATTTCTAATTTGCAAAAATAAATACATAGAAATCTCAATGAATGACTGGGATGTATTTCTGTACTCGCCTATCAATATGAACCACACCAAAGGAGAAATACACTCCAGATTTCCAATAAAACAAACAAAACACGACAGGCATACAAGAGCCCTACCTATGAATGACTGGCGATGCTCTTACCTTGTCAATTACATAGAGTCTGGCTGGATTTTCATGGAACAGGTAGGGGAGCAAGAATATTGCAGCACTGACGGTGTGTCCTAAAAGGAAAAAAACACAACACAAGTTTTTATAGCACTTATGGCATAATGTATTTGAAGAACATCAAATAACGTTCTAAATACCTTTGCGTGTCTCCTCACACTCCTGACTGAGTGCTCTCTCATACTGGAGTAGAATCTCCTTGGCCAGGCTCCTCCGTTTGGCCTCTGCAACAATGTTGTTTGCTGCTTTCCCAAAGCCTTCCAGCAACCTCTTATCCACATCAATTTCAGCGAAAATCTAAAAGAGTATTTATATACATAAAAAGGTGGAAGAGAAATCTTATTACAAATTGTACATTAACTACATTAAGTTGTACACATGCAGGGTTTGAACTCACAATGCTGATATGCTGTAAACCTGGGAACTCCTGAAGAATGTCACTAGTGGAGTGGCTTTGAATAAAGTGGACTCTCAGCAAAGTCCTCTTCATTTTCTCTTTCAGGATGTCCACGTTTGGATGTTTTTTTTGGCACTCCTCTTTCATTCTCGCGACATGCTTCTCAAGTCTGTTCTTGTTACAGCAGGGCAGTACAATAGTCATTTATAGTGTTTTCTGTATCATTTGTGCATTTTAGTATTCAGCGTTTTAATTTAAATGATTACGACTGGGGCTCTCCAAGTTCATGAGGGGTTTTGCACAAACACACATCAGCTGTTTTGACGCCACAACACAATGTTTAACATTTATAGTGACTCCTATCAGCTGTTATCATACCGGTTGACAGGTTCACTGTGTTTACTGCTGAGAGATTTAGGCAAAACAGCTTGGTATTAATAGTAGTAGTATTGGTAATTATGATATTGTATTATTGGACCATTGATTGACACGTTTCAGTGAGAAGGATTTCTGTTTCTTCCTCCTGCCAATGTTTGATGATGTCACAATGGGGGTCCATGATGACATCATCATAGCAGACAGCTTGGGTTACAGTTGAATGTTTGTGCATGACTTAAGAAGTAGGCTAACAAAAATAGACAACACAGACATTGGTGTCCAGTACGGACCATGTTTGATCTTTAATCTCGACGGGGAAAAAAGGACATTGTATTTGAAGCCATTTCATGGAAAAAAGTATTTACAAAGTAGTACAATAGGAGGACTTGAACCTCATTGATAGCAAAGTAAACAAAACAAAGACCAGCGTTAAGGATCTTGAAGCACAGCTCACCATAAAAACAAGGTGTTTTGATATCCAAACTATTCAGATAAATATATTTATAATATGTATATATTATATTTACAGAATACCTTAAATATACAATGTCCACCATGTATTCTATAAACAAATATGTTATTTAGGCACACTTTTTCAACAATCCTGGGGGGGGTGTGGGGGTGATTTAATACCATCCTTTTACTGTTTGGACTATATTATACTTTACACCAAAGAAATGTGGTCAGTATTGCATCGTCATTTGTCATCTGAAGTGGCTACACTGCTACTAATCTCAGTACTTGGCCAGAAATAGGTGTCATATGTACACAGCTATTCTATAAATGGATTACAATACCCCACAGACAGACAGGCCCAGTTCCAACATCATCCCTCACTGACTTCCCTAAACAGTTGACTGTCTCCTTCTGTAGAGCTTGTGTTTTTGTAGGCTTGGGGGGATATCCCACCTTATTGCTTACTTCTATACTGTCCTTTCAGATCCACAAGGACGGTTGAGAAAGGGTTGTAAGTAGTCAGTGAGGAACGGGTTTGAAATAGGGCAGGTGAAACACGGGCCAAACGGATAACGTATGTTTACAGACCTTTTTACACCGACGCGGCAAAAAAAGGGGTGAGGACACATGAATGGTAGCAACTACAATATCTACAAAGAATACAGTACAAGTAAAAATGTGTGGATGATCCCAACAACTAAACACACGCAGAAACGGGATTGGCCGGCCTTTGGAGGCGGGGCATGAGGAAAGGGGGGAGGGTGTTACGAGTTGCTCTATAAGTCAGACTCAGGCATGTCAGGCATGTCAGCCATCAGGTAGCCGATGCCGTAGCGACCATTGGACAAGGAACAAGGTGTCAAGACAAGGTGTGATCGGCGCAGCATCACAGGACAGCATCACAGGACAGGACAGTCAGGTCGATGGATGGACAGGAAGGGACCAGGAACGTCAAAGGAGACCCATGTCAGCGATTAGGTTCATGAGTAAGCCGTGTTTACCAAGTAATAACAAAGATGAATGAAGCAAGGCTTTTTTTTTATTCAAAGTGAATCTTGACAATAGTACACCATCAATTCTCAATTTGACACTCACCAATATAGTCACCAGGAAAAACCCGCTTTTGTGACAAAGTACATAAGGCTTGGTCACATTGAAATCACTGAGAACTACTAGAGCAAAATACAGCCGCACACTGTAAGAGACATTACATCCAAAACATTTGACCCCAGTCCTCATATCATATATATTGCACAGTGCAGTTGCTACATGGTAAACTAGCGTAGCATAAAATCAAAAGCAAACAAATCATGATCATAAAGCCACAAAAAATACACATTAAAACAGTAACAGGTCAATTTTAGCAATCAAGTCTACATGTTTGTGTAGTCTACATATATTATCCAATACCTGAAGAGTGTGGTAGCTATCACTTTCACTAAGCAGGTGAAATTACTGCAAACCAGATCCAAAAGCAATCAAACCAAGTGGTAAGGATTAATAATTAATTCAAAAGAGCATATTAGAAAGATTCATGAAAGACCCTGAATTAAACATAGCAAATGCAAATCGTAAAATCATAATGCAATAAAATAATACAATACAGATTACATACGGAGACCGATGAATATTGAGTAACTTTGGACCTAATCTTTGTGTACTTCGGTGGTTAAAGCAAGACACCAACACATGTTACCTCACCCGAGCGGATGTTGCTATAGCGACAGCTGCATACATTTACTAATAGTCGTCTAAATACAGAAATGGATTAATCGGCTTAGCCGTCGATCGCAGCGACAAGACACAAAGACGCTTCTGCAAACCCAACACAGTTCAACTTCGACAGATACATTCACAGTGTACATAAAGCATTGGTGTAAAGCTGGGTTCACGGCCCCACAGTCTGGAAAGGGAAAAGCAGTTCTAGAACATTTCAGCTTTTTAGAACGTCTCTCGGGAGTCTCGATTCAAACACCCCGTTGTAAAACTCAAAAGACAGACGTGGTTGTTGTTGTGTGTGTGTGTATGTGTGTGTATGTGTGTGTATGTGTGTATGTGTGTATGTGTGTGGAGCAGAACGTGTCTTTAGTAAGGAGTGTATAAATATTCCCTGACTTTGTATCTGTGTAGGAGTCTATAGAAAAGTCATGTGGCATCATTAAGACCTCATGCAATCTCATTCGTCTCAATGAGGGGTGGGACATAGATGATCGGCAACTAGTCTGAACCTGTCACCTTGAAAGGCACTAGGTTAGGATACTGTGGAAAGGTTTCTGATGAATACCAGTCCTGGCTGCTGGGATGACAGGTGGGGGTGTAAACCCAAGACCAGGCCTGATCTGTGTTTAGGAAACGTGCTCCTGAGGGTGCAGCCAAGTGCTTGTCGTGTCAGGTGAAGGCATCTCTGTAGCCAGTCTAAAGGACAGGTCCAGCTGGAGAGGTGCAGCTCTACAAACGGCATGGCGTCAAATGTTCAATTCTGCCAATCACTATGCAAATGCTGCGTTTTTGTTTTTTTAACTATCTAGAAAGAACTGTCACTGAAATAATTAAAAGCGACATAGGTCAACACATTGGGTACTGTATGCAAGGATGAGCCCAACTTATAGTCAAGATAAAATACTGATGCTAAATTAAATGCACACACCAAAACAAAATAATAAGATAAACAAATTAAAAAAACACACCAATATGTCAATAACTTGCAATACAGTAGTTACAATCACACTTCAAACATCAAAGCAAATAGAGGCACTAACATCATCCTAATGCCATTCAATACTAAAATAATACCCACTTCTATATATTAGATACTTACGCTAGAAGTAAAGAAAATTAAGAAAGCACAAAACAAACTAGATTCACCCCCTAAATTCACAGCTATTAGAAGTGGCAATCAGTATATAGCAGCTCATCTATAATAATACATTCCAGATACAACTCACCAAAAAGCTAAAAAAACAAACCTCAACCATTTTAAAATATATTTCTCTTGATATATTCTGTCTCTACAACTACAGTATACTTGAGGTCAATAGAGAAATAAGGATTAGCTACCACCTTGCTTAGGAAATGATTTACAGTCTTTGGTGCTAAAACAAAGCATTTTTTTGTTTGACATTTTCCTACTGCTCAAACTCTAGCAGGCTAAATAAAAACGGAAAACACAGAAAAATATAAACATTTCCTCCCTGACGGAATGTATGAAATGAGCAGTTGATGTGGACTAGAAGCGATGGGTGATAGTACTGCAGGCAGGTCGATAGATGATCATTCAAACACTGAGGAGGTGGGAGATCAGAAAGGCCTTCCGCTCAGGCATGAACACCATACCTGACACCAGTCAAACTAAACACACGGGGGAGCAGTAGAACATCAACACAGCAAACCAAACGCCCCATCTAGATTGTATTGCAGTTTTCAATCAACAGTGTCAATACTGTTAGTAATTAAGTACTCATAGTGACTAGAACTATCGATTATCAAATATTACGGCGTTCATGTACACAAAACTCATGCGGGGGATTCAACACCCAAATCATCATGTTGCCGTAGCGCCCCAGCCCCAAACAGTGACATTAAACTGGAGTGAAGACCCAGGTCTTCTCAAACACAACACGCTGAACGAGACAGGGCTGGGGTTAGTCTCTCAGATCTTGTCTGAAGTTCAAGTGCTGTAGTACAGAGCTGAACTCTATACCTCTGAAGTCATCAACAACCATCCCATATATAAGGCACTAGTAGGTATGGGGACAGGTATGATGCATGTACAGATAGCTGTGTGTGTGGGGGGGGGACAGACATGTTATAACGTTACACATACAGATAGCTGGTAAGAGAGAGCAGGTTATAATGTTGCACAGAAATAGCTGTGGGGGGAAAGGTTACAGCGTTGCACAAACAGTTCGCTGTGGGGGGACATGTTACAACGTTGCACACAGATAGCTGTGGAGAATGGGATGGAGTAACAAGGAGAGATGTAACTGGCTAGCACAGGTGCTAGAAGGCAATATAGACAGTGATGACAAAAACACCCCCGTCACCCATTTAAAATCAAACCCTATTTATAGGTGGGGCATTTGATCGAATATGACAAATATAGCAAATGTGAAAAACACATTAAAGTGATTATTTTTTCTCTCTCTCTCAAATCCCCCCTCCCATCATTCACCAGTTCATTCATTCCTATTTAACGATGTATAGTTTTGTTTTAAAGCTTCTGATTGAATTGATGGTTCCTCTGCCAGGACAGACATGTTTGTCAAACAGTCCTGAACGTTCCACACTTGCTGTGTCATGTCCTGACGTGGTGGAGATGGCAGATGAGTATGCCATGTGTCCATGTCCTCCCTCCTCCTCCTCCTCAGCGCTGGCCAGCCAGCTCAGCCCAGGACCTGAGCTCTGGCCTCAGATGTAGGAGTACTGGTGGTGGGTGAGCTTGGTGGGGCTGAGGGGGAAGCCTGTATATCCGGCCGAGGCCATGTAGGAGTGAGGGGGAAACAGGGTCTTGAACTGGCCCTGCGGGGGGTGATGGTGGTGGTGGTGGTGGGACACGGTGGGCGAGGGGAGCAGCCGGTGGGGGGCGCTGAGGCCCAGGGTGACCTGGTGCACCATGCCACCGGGGTGGGAGAGCCCGTAGGCGTGCTGGAGGAGGGGCCGCGAGCCGCAGGCTGGAGAAGCCAGGAGGTGGGCCAGGGCGGGGCCGGAGGGAGGGTAGGACAGCAGGGTGTGGGAGGGCGGCGGGCCCGAGGTGTGGGTGGGGCTGGCGTGGGGCAGGGTGAAGGCGTGGCCGTGGGCCGTGGGAGGGATGTAGGCGTGAGGTCGGCGGGGGCCAAAGTTGCCGTTCCACTCTTTGTGACAGGAGCCGTAATGCTGCACCTAGGGAGAAGGAGAGACGTTAAGACCCCCGACTACATAAACACAGACTGACTTCGCTGATGAGACTTTCTGGCACGCTCGTCTTACACCGTCTACGGCTGATGAACCCAGACTGGCTAAACTAATAACACTTTTCTAGACGCCTGTTCTGCCGCACTCCTGCCGTGCTTTGTATCGGCGCGGCGTGTCACTTCCGATCAGAGCTGTGTTCCAGGACGCACCTGGGCGAGGCTCGGAGGCTGCTGCTGGAAAACCATCTTCTGCTGACGGGGCTGGAAGGGGCCAGGCGGGGGGTTCTGTCTGGGGGCGCAGCGCCCTCTGGACTGGGACGAGGATTCTGAGGCTGAGGGGTAGAGAGAGAGAGGAGTGTCAGATGTGGAGGGTCAAAGAAGAAGATATTCTGTAGGTCTAGAACGGGGAAGGGTCAACAGGACACCAGAGCATGCCTTGCTGAAAGCATTGTGGAGATACAGAATACACACACACGCGTGCACAAACTCGCTCTCAGGCTCTTTGGTCGATGCACAGGGAGAGGAAAAAAAAAGAGCTGAAAATAAAGGTCATAGGTGAGAGCAGTTCATGCTGGATGATAGGACTGGTCAAATACACAGCAGACACAAATCCAACTGGCTTGCTGGGAAAACAAGACATAGGTAACACACGTAAGGAGTTGAGGGTGTTGATGCACGTCTAATGCTGTGTCTAGAGGTGTGGTTCTGTATTCAGGGACACTGTCTAGAGCGTAGATGGGCCGTCCTCATGGGCCGTCCTCATGGCCCACCAGAGACGTGCTCTACTTGGCTGGGGACGCCAGGCTGGGCATGGGGAGATGGCATATGGATACAGCATAGCAAGCCACGCAGTACTCCTCTGAAGTAGTGGGGACATATGGTGGGTGCTTTTTTTTGTTGCACAGGGCCGATTTGATCTATACAATAGGAGCAATACTTGGGTTACTGAGAATAGAATTCTTAGAACAGGCTGTGGCTGCCATCTTAGGAAACAGATCCTCATGCGACTCCAATATGGCAGTTGGACAGTCAGTTTTTGACAAGGTGTATTCACACAACAAGGTAGAGAAAACAGGAAGAACAGGAGGAATTGGTTTAAAGAGATGTCTTTCAGTACTGGGAGAAGACAAGTGTTCCAAGCAGACAAGAGTTCACTCAGCTAACTGGACTCCAGCAGAGAGACGAGCTGGCCAGGGTGTGTGGTTCTCCATGCTGCCTTCACGTCTCCCCAGAACACCAGGAAGAGAGGGATCGGTCGATAAGTGGGTAACTTCAGGTGTTTCTTGGTTTATCTCCTCTCGTAGAAACTCTGAATGCTTCAAACCGCATTCAAGCCTCGGAATACATGTGATTCCGGAATGTTCTGAGGAGTGTCCTGGGGTTCTGAGGAGAGCGTGTGAAGGCAGCATCACCTGTGATCACCTGTGATAGCCTCTTTGACCAAACGGGGAGTGGAACTCCCTGGCCACACCTACATGACCTGTGGAGCAAACAGATGACAGACTAGACTGTAGACGGTAGAGCTGTCTAGACGGTAGAGCTGTCTAGACTGTAGACGGTAGAGCTGTCTAGACTGTAGACAGTAGAGCTGTCTAGACTATAGGAGGTAGAGGTGTCTAGACTGTACACGGTAGAGCTGTCTGGGCATGGAGGAATCATCATGGCCTACTGGGGAGGTCACATTATGGCTCATACAGCAAATTACACACTGCATGCTTTCCATGGGCACAGCTGTAAAGGGGAAAACGTCTCTTGTATTAGTGAATACCAGCCCGTTGCTTGAATGACTAATTTAGAGTACAGACTGCAGTAGCAGCATTCCACAGAGCGAAAAATCAATAATGTATCGAACTGGAAGCAGACTGATTCTACCGTGGTACTTGCATGTAATACCTACATACTTTAGCATGGTTTGGGACACACATTAATTTGTTCTTCAATGGCACACAAGAGTTGCAGCATTTCATCACGGATTCAGAAAAACGCTGACCTATTCTGGAGTTCTGCACCCTCATGGGTGGCACCACCATGGTCCTCACGCGGGGTCTCCCAGGCTGGGTGGAAGGGGCCAGGCGTGCGATGGCCGGGTGGTTGTGGTTGCCCAGGTAATGGGGGTCGAGGTAGGGGCTGTGGGAGGAGTCGGAGGCCGGCGAGCCCTCATCCACAGTGTCACAGCCGCTCTCATGCCCGTCATCCTCTGACATGCTGGGAGAGACAGACAAGGCGTGAGCTGAAGAGTCAGACAGGCAGACACAGACAGACAGGCAGACACAGAGAGGCACACAGCTCGAGGTCAGAGGTCTGGATGTGTCCTACCTGTTGGGCCTCTTGCGGAGCTCGGGGCTGGACTGCAGCGAGGCGGAGGCAGACGAGCCGGAGCTGAGGGTGCTGTCTGGACTGCTGAGAGAACACACCCTCTCCATGTCCAGACCACCCTTACACGCCTCGCAGTCAGGGCTCTCTTTACACCTGGGGGATAAATACACACAGGTCAATACAGAGACTGATTCTGAGTCTTTCAGTCTTTCAACGCAGCAAGCACAGATCGATAAATGTTGATCTTTGTAACTTGAAACGTTAGTGTCTATGCTAACAAGGCTATCACATAGGCTGGAACATGCTTGTTGTTCCTCTGATTGAGTAACTGTGGTCTAACTCCTCCCCCCTCCTCCTCCTCACCTGTGGTCTGACTCCTCCCCCCTCCTCCTGACCTGTGGTCTGACTCCTCCCCCCCTCCTCCTCCCCTGTGGTCTGACTCCTCCCCCCTCCTCCTCCCCTGTGGTCTGACTCCTCCCTCCTCCTCCTCCTCACCTGTGGTCGGACTCCTCCTCGTCGGTGTCGCTGCTGATGCTGATCACACTGGGGGCGGGGCTGGGCATGTCACCGATGACAACGCTCTCTCTCTGCTGGTGGTGGTGGTGGTGGTTCTGCTGCGGCTGCTGCTGCTGATGGTGGTGATGCTGGTGGTCAGAGTCTGGGCTGGTCTTACAGCAGCTCACATCCTCCTCCTCCTCCCTGCGTGGGACAACCTGCTTCACTTCCTCCTCCACAGCCAGCTCCACGGCGGGCCCCGCCCTGTGAGGGAACTCCCCCCCGGCCTGTGGGCCCAGCCCGTCAGCCGTCTTGGGGGTCCGGCACATGGAGATGTGGACGTCGTTGTGGTGGGCGGCGTTCACACTCCTACAGGGAGGAAAGCAAAGAAAAGAACTCGTACAATCCTCGAAATCACTCCACTCAAATGTCTTTCAATGTCAGGCTACTTCTCCCTTCCAAAGAGAGCTAACTGTTCACACTAAGATCTGGAGAGGACTCCTAACTATAGTACAGGCCAAGCGCTTTCTCGACAGCTGACTACTTCCTGAAGCAGTGTCAAGCTGGGTCAGGTGGTGGAGAGCTCCTGACCTGCTGTGACTGGCTCGGTTCCTCTTGTTGGACGAGGGCTGGGGCCACACCACGTGAGCCACGCCGATGTTGATTGGCTGCGGCGCGGACAAGGCCGCCATCTGATTGGTCAGGAGCGGCTGCTGCTGCATGACGGTGTTGTAATGGCTGCTGTGGGTCCGGACTCTCCTGTAACGACATGGAGGCGTTCAGCGGGCCTGCCAGCCACAAACCACCAACTCTTACTCATATCCTGGCACGCCAGTGGATCTGCAAATATCAGCCTGTTGCAAAAAACATTTAGTCCCTAATTTCCCTGTCAGAACTCGAGAGGGTGAACTTGAGTGGCAGGAACATTATTTATAGATTGAGGAAATGATCCCCTGCAGGCTTTGCAAAGAGGTGGGAAATTACCAACATGTCTGAAAACCGCATTGTGAATTTGTTATGCGAATGAAAATGCTACTTAGAAAATGTAACGTTTTCCATTTCACAACTTGTAAATGTATTCTTTAAGCAAGTTTAACAATAGAGGTTTAATAAAGGGTTCATTCAAACAGAAAACAAAAAATGGTCATGAGGGTCCTTGGTTCTTCTATTGTTCCAGGTGAACATCCTCTCCCAGGTAACCAAAGAAGAAGAGCACGCAGCCCCAGAAGAAGAGCAGGCCAGACCAGGCAGCTCCAACTCACCCCCAGTCGCTGATCCTCTGCGGGCCGCCGTCTGAGGCCAGGGAGCTGGGAGGGGCCACCTGCTGCCAGGCCGGCACCAGGATCTGCTGCCCCCTGCTGGACCATGGCTGCTGTGGACAACAGACAACATCAGTGCATCAGAAAACCCAGTGAAGTGAACATTGCTCAGGCATTACTGTTACTGCAGCTGCTTAGATATGAGATGGGACGTGGCAAGGCTCCTGTTGCTACTGTTTACATGGCTACCAAACTGGCTAAAGTCCATGGACGCACACTTCTCTACAGGAGGTGCATTGGCTATGGGTGCATTAAACTCGGGTAAGAGTGTCAAGATTGCATTAAACAAATCAAATCAGTTTCGAGAGCGTGCCCCGTTTCACCAATCACATAGAACAGGAGTCTCTGAGCTTGAACAAAATCGGGCGTCTTAAAAACAAGCTTTTCTAGTCTCCGTCCAGAGGTGCAGTTCCACCCTCCGGCTCCAGCAGGCATCTCACCTGTGCAATGACCCCCGGCCTCATCTGTAAGGGTTGGATGGGCGGGGCCTGGGTGACCAGGGGAATGGTGTTCTCCATCCTGACTGCATAGCCTCCGGGCTGGGTGGGGTTTCCTACGACGCCAAAACATGTTTTGATGTAGTACGTTTCAAAGCACCTTGGTGTGACCCTGTGTAACTCACAACTGATAGTCCTCATTAGGACAGTGGTAGGAACTGAGCCGTGAAGAAAACATGGGTGCACTTTGGTCGTTTTGATGACTGTGGTGCTGGCTACCTTGCAGGGTGGGTGGGCAGAGAATGAGGGCGGGCTGGAAGGAGTCGTTGCAGCCAAACTGGCCACTTCCTGTCTGCAGAGATATCCCAGAGTGCATAACCGAGGGAGCTGACTGCCTCATGGCCTTGACGGGAGGAAGAAGCCGAATTATAACCCGGACATTCACGTAAGAAAAGTACTCGACATGCAGCCATTTCAACAGAGAAAAGTGGAACGCAATGGGAACCAAGTCCACTAGATGGCAACACTGGTCATATCCCTACAGCGACAGGTCGTTATGTAACCAGAGACAAAAACAAAATGTCTAAATATATCCATTTCTTCTGACTTTGATACATTTCCCTCTTTAAGTCCCCAGAGGGTGTTGGAGCAGGTGGCGTGGGGGCTGACCTGTGAGTGGACAGGGGCCATGCCGTTGAAGGCCAGGGGCAAGCCGGCGGTGGAGGAGGGGATGGGAGGCCTGGAGAAGGAGGTCTTGTTGCGGTTCAGGGTGTCGTACGCGTTGGGCCGGGCCTGACACGCGTCCATGATGTGGAAACACGACTGAACGCTGGAGGAAGGGGAGGGGGAGAACCAGTCAATGTCACAGGGCCAAATCGCAGGGAAGGAGCGGCCATGACAGTCAAGGACGCCGTTTTTAATGTACTTGTAGAGATTTGCATGTTTAGTCATCACACAAATATGGGTTGCTGTGTGAAGCTGTGTGTATGGTAATGAGAGGACAACATACTAGTTGCTGTGTCAGAGTGTGGTAACAGGACTCCATACTATTGTGTGTGTGTGAGAGTGAAATAGAGAGAGAGAGAAAGAGGGTGCATGTGTGTGGTAACAGGACGACATACTGGTTGAGATGCGTGGCGACAGAGCTCCGTACTGGCTGCTGTGTGTGTGTGTCTGTGTGCGTGGCGTCAGGGCTCCGTACTGGCTGCTGTGTGTGTGTGTGTGTGTGTGTGTGTGGCGACAGGGCTCCGTACTGGCTGCTGTGTGTGTGTGTGTGTGTGTGTGCGCGTGGCGACAGGGCTCCGTACTGGCTGCTGTGTGTGTGTGTGTGTGTGTGTGTGCGCGCGTGGCGTCAGGGCTCCGTACTGGCTGCTGTGCGGGAAGTCCAGCAGGTGCTGCATGGTGGTGAAGGGGTGGCTGAGGGCGTCGGAGGGGCAGATCCTCTGCTCGGCGTCCACCATCAGCATCGTCCTCAGCAGGCTCACAAACTCCCTCCGGTCGGCCTTCTCAGCCTGCAGGTCGGAGCCCTCCATGTTCAGCAGCAGGTTCACCTGTGGAGGACGCGGGTCAGTACGGGGTCGGGACAGACGGATACGAGACAGCTGGCGAGACAGTGGGCTGAAGCTACGTGACGGGGCTACGCTGGCTAGCAGGACAGGGCAGTTCATGCTGGTCAGCAGAAGGACCTCGTCTCTCAGCACTCACGTGGGCTATGTCGTCCAGACAGCTGAAGATGTACTTCCGGGCCTCTTTGGACTTCAGCCTGGTCTCCGTCTCGTGCTCCTCTGTGGTCTGAGGGGAGAGAAGCGGTGGAGCGTTCACGAGGCGGGACTTTAGAAGGCAGACATGTGGTGCCTGCATGGGTCTTTAGATAGTAGATGTGCGTGTGTATTTGTAAAGCATGGCTTTAGATTGTAGATGTACGCGTGTATTTGTAAAGCAAGTCTTTAGATAGTAAGCGTGTCGGAGTGTGTAAGTGTGTGTGTGTGTGTGTGTACCTTGAGCCTCCAGGCAGCGTAGGGCGAGTCTGACTCCTTGCAGAAGAAGCGGGAGGTCTTGGTGCCCACGCTGAGCAGGTGCTCCCCCGGCAGACCCTGAGTCTGGGAGATGTAGCGGATCTGAGGGGGGGACAGAGCAGGCCACACCGTGTGAGGAGGGAATCACTGCTACGTCCACGTACGGACCTCCTCCTACGACACACACTCCTCTCCTAAAGGCTGTCCGAGACAAACACAACGGTTTCGGCCAATGCGGTTGTGGCTTGGGCCGTGTCTCAGTGCCGAGTCGAGTACGGCAGGGTGCAAACCCCGAACCGAACAGGTATGCCGTTTTTTGCTGTCCAAACACGACCCAAACCCGTATTACACGCAGACAGAAGGGGATTTATTTATGTAATTATATTTTCAAGTTGAATGACCAAGGAGGTTCACCACAACCTTTGTCCTGGCCTCCCAGTATCAAAACAGCACAAACAGCAGTGCCTTGTCCAACCCCAACGAGCCCAGCTTGACAGGCACAACGTGACTGATCGACGTGTACAGACAATTAACTGAGTCATCCGTTTTTGACAGCACGCTGTCTCTGGAGAGTAGTCAAGTCTACCGACTAGATGTTTGAGAAGATGATACATGGAGATAACAGGTAACTGGTTGTAAGAAAGACACCGCAACGCTTTCGCAACAGGGTTATGTAACCCAGATCCAGATAGCAGTATAAGGTGGAGCAGTACAATACCAGGCTGGAGCAGTACAATACCAGGGTGGAGCAGTATAAGACCAGGGTGGAGCAGTATAAGACCAGGGTGGAGCAGTACAAGACCAGGGTGGAGCAGTATAAGACCAGGGTGGAGCAGTACAAGACCAGGGTGGAGCAGTATAAGACCAGGGTGGAGCAGTATAAGACCAGGGTGGAGCAGTATAAGACCAGGGTGAAGCAGTATAAGACCAGGGTGGAGCAGTATAACACCAGGATGGAGCAGTATAAGACCAGGACGGAGCAGTATAAGACCAGGGTGGAGCAGTATAAGACCAGGGTGGAGCAGTATAAGACCAGGGTGGAGCAGTATAACACCAGGATGGAGCAGTATAAGACCAGGATGGAGCAGTATAAGACCAGGGTGGAGCAGTATAAGACCAGGGTGGAGCAGTATAAGACCAGGGTGAAGCAGTATAAGACCAGGATGGAGCAGTATAAGACCAGGGTGGAGCAGTATAAGACCAGGGTGGAGCAGTATAAGACCAGGGTGGAGCAGTATAAGACCAGGGTGAAGCAGTATAAGACCAGGGTGGAGCAGTATAAGACCAGGATGGAGCAGTATAAGACCAGGGTGGAGCAGTATAAGACCAGGGTGGAGCAGTATAAGACCAGGGTGGAGCAGTATAAGACCAGGGTGGAGCAGTATAAGACCAGGATGGAGCAGTATAAGACAAGGGTGGAGCAGTATAAGACCAGGATGGAGCAGTATAAGACAAGGGTGGAGCAGTATAAGACAAGGGTGGAGCAGTATAAGACCAGGGTGGAGCAGTATAAGACCAGAGAGGAGCAGTACAAGACCAGGGTGGAGCAGTACAAGACCAGGGTGGAGCAGTATAAGACCAGGATGGAGCAGTATAAGACCAGGGTGGAGCAGTATAAGACCAGGGTGGAGCAGTATAAGACCAGGGTGGAGCAGTATAACACCAGGATAGAGCAGTATAAGACCAGGATGGAGCAGTATAAGACCAGGATAGAGCAGTATAAGACCAGGGTGGAGCAGTATAAGACCAGGGTGGAACAGTATAAGACACCAGGCAGCATCAGACGTCTGTGTTGCTGTTTCCAAGCAGACGACATGAGCGCTCTTGACGTGCCCAAGACAGATGCACGGGGCTCCAAAGACGTCATGGCAACCTCCTCCACCCTGCCATGAGAGCACAGAAGCCTTGGACGGGCGCAAAGCAAGCACACAGATCTGCACCCCAACCCAGACAGCCTCGATCGCCTCGAATCTCGTAATCCATCACCATAATCACAAACAGAACACGCACATGTGCATGGTTCACTCCGTATCTACGGTGCTGGGGCTTATCAGACAGATACAACAGCTAAGCTGTGTAGGCATTTCGACACCCAATCTAGCGTCTTCCCTGATATCCCTGCTCCCTG
Source organism: Mallotus villosus (assembly GCA_903064625.1). NCBI lineage: Eukaryota > Metazoa > Chordata > Actinopteri > Osmeriformes > Salangidae > Mallotus > Mallotus villosus. The sequence continues at coordinate 60,471 of CAEFZP010005688.1, forward strand.
CGTGTGATTCCAAAACCAGTCTCTCCCAACAGCTGATCGGTATCTCTGACACCGGAGCTGTACCTCGCTAGCATTTGCTGCTGACAGTTGAGCCCTTCAGGCTTGTCGCTCGGAAGGGCTGCGTCATGTCCAACCTCCCTCAGCCAACACAACACACTGTTCCGAGTCGTGAGCACCCTGTTCCGAGTCGTGCGCACCCTGCCCTGAACCAGAACTACCGCACAGGACCAGGCATGCACCTGGTTCGGGTTCCACCCTCCTCTGTGCCGTGAGGCAGGAAAGGGACCACAGATCGGGGGCTTGGGAACCAACTTGAGCACCGACTAAGAGAAACGGCAGGTTTGTTTTTCGGTTGCATTTATTGCCCTGGGTGTCTCTGTGTGAGCTGGTTGAGACCGCCGTTCACAGAGAAGGGGCTAAAGTAACAACCACATCCGAGTCCTTCTCTCTCCCCCCACACCCTCTCTCTCCCCCCCCCTTTCTGTCTCCCTCCCCCTCTCTGTCTCCCCCCCCCTCTCTTCCCCTCTCTGTTTCTCTCCCCACCCTCTCTCTTCCCCTCTCCCCCCCCCTCCCTCTCTCTCCCCCCCCTCTCTCTCCAGCCCAGCCTCAGGAGTGCAGTCGTCCGCCCGGCTCTGTTTATAACATGATGATGTGGGTGTTAAGAGAGAGCCGGCCACGTTGCCACAACGCTGCACAAACACACAGAGAGCGCTGGACTGAGAACATGCTGATGATGCACACTCAGGAAGGCAGAGTTGTACAGGACACACAGAGAGAGACAGAGAGGGGGGGGGCAGAGAGATAGTGTGTGTGTGTGTGTGTACACATTCAAGGCATTTTTTTTAATTCCACGTATATGTGCGCGTTTGTGTCTGTGTGTAATCACGTGTTCAGCGTGTGTGTGTGTGTGCATGTGTGTTGAGAGCGTGGCAGCGTCTAGCATCAGGCTTTGCTTATAAATACATTTTGCTGTGCGGAGTGGAACCGGGCCCGGGCCTGCCATGGTGCAGCTCTGCATCAGGAAAGCACACCCCGCTTTACCGCCTGGTCTCGGGCCAAAAGGCCATGCCAGCCAACTAAATGTCCTGACTGCTCATCCAAACTCCCACACCGCCCAGAACAGGCTGCGTGTCCGTGGACGCGGGTCGCACTGTGCCTGGGTCGGGTTCACTTTGTCAGGGCCTCGACACTACCTGACGGCCTCCTGTGGAGGTTGTGCTGTTGCTGCCTCGCGCTACGTGAACCTGATCCGGTCTCTTGCCCCGTGAGCCCCTTCAGACTGGCACGGCTTCCCTACTTCTTCAGCAGTGGGTCGGTCAACTGACACCATCGGCATAAGCACCAGGGGCTGCTCCAACTGTCCTGATGGTTGTTTAAGGAAGGGAGAAATCCGAGTCTGTCTTCTACTTATAGATCAACACAAGGACCTGGGGTGGGGGTTCGGAGACAGGGGGAGCTGGGGGGGTGGGGCATGGGAGGGAGTTGAGAGACAGGGGGCTGCGTCTGGTTCCCATGCTCCTCTACGCTGTCCTTCGTAATCTCAGGGGACTCGAAACTCAAATCCCAAATAAGTCCCTCACCCTGTGAGAAACAATTACACATGAGCAGGTCAATTTCCTGTTCCAGCAAAGTCCAGATTAGACTGTTTAGTATTTCGCTGGTGCTTATGGAGAATTAGGCGCAACAATAAGCAGGGCTTCGAACTGAGGCGGGGGGTGAAAGGAGAGCTGTAAGCATCGTTAGACTAACAGTGTAAACAAACAACACACAGTTAAGCACCAGGGATTATGACATAAGGACCCCCCACTACTGAGTCCAGGTACACCCCCCACCACTGAGTCCTGGAGCCGCCGCCCTGAGTCCTGCCTACCTGGTCGTACTCCAGGGCCCCAGGGTAGAGGGGCCATCCCAGGAAGAGCTCGGCGATCACACAGCCCAGGGACCACATGTCGATGGCCTCGCAGAACGGCAGACCCAGGATGATCTCCGGAGCCCTGGGAGGGGGAGACAAAGGAGAGAAGGAGAACGACATGAGTTCTTGTCCCGGCCAAGTGGCCACCGGTACTGCGGGTTCCCAAAACAAATCTTAGGAATTCTGGAAAGGAAGGCGGGGGGGGGGACAGAGAGAAGAGGGGAGTGGAGGGAGAGAAGGAGAGAAGAAGGGGAGTGGGGGAAGAGGAGAGAAAGAGTTAGCGGTGGAGGAGAGAGAATCGGAGGAAGGAGGGGAGTGGAGTGGAGGGAGAGAAGGAAGAGGATAGAGGACAGGAGTGGAGAGCAGGCCTAAGAGGCTTGAGGAGAGACATGCAAAAGAGAGGGATGGAGGTGTGCGCTCGCAACGTCGTACATCAATGCACAGAGCTTACAGTGGAGGGCTGCTAGCACCACGCTGGCAGATGACAGCTTTAGAAGTGTTTTGCCCTGTGCAAGCATGCAGACACAAGTGCCTGCTTATGTAAGAATGTGCACACACACACACAGCTGTTTTCATGTCTTAGTACAGACACGCAAGTGTGTTACCACAAAAGCCAAGACACGGAAGCACAGGAAGGGACATGAGCTAGCAGCCTGAGGATCACTTGACCCATGACACGCACAACTGCTCTGTAGCCAACGCCGTGGGAAGATATTTCACCAGTCATGAAACCACTATGAAACCTAGTTATTACATCACAGCATTTCAAATTACAGCAACAACATACTTGGTCTAAACCTTGGATTAGAGTAGTGGGGGGAGGGATAAGAGATTGTGCTCGTTGCTTTTCACTATTAAATGTGTCCAGTGTCACTATGCAACTTACCCCTCAGGGTTTGACAAAGTTCTATGTAATCTAATCGGATGTCATGAAGGCCCACAGGGCGTTCAGAGTAATGAGCATGACTAATGCATGGCCTTTACCGCACGCTGCAGACGCAGGCTCGTCTAGTTGTGCTGCGGAATCACAGTTTAAATGCCGTTAGGGTCACACGGCACAGCTAGCAGATACACTGCGGCTCCTCGCCTAGCAACCAGGTGAGTCTGGAGTGTGACGAGGCCCCTGGCTGGGACAGGCCCTGACCTGCTCGCTGTTCCAGGTTAGGTGTACGATAACACGGCAGGGCGGAGTTCCACCATGGCTTCCACAAGGAAAGTATGCCACGGAAAACCGACAAGACACTGTGAAACAGGGACGCCTGTCCAACTTGGGCCGTCGAGGAAGAGCGTTGCGGTGTGAACGAACAAACAGAACAAAAAAGGGGAAATGTGCGTTTCCTGACTATTAGCAGAGGCTGGTGTTAGACACGTGGAACCTCATTTGGACAGTTTCTTTTGGGGGGGGGACGACAATCCAATCTCAGCCAGCAGGCTTCAGCTTCTCTTCAGGTAACTTGAATCAACACACCCACCTGGTCTGTCGGGTTGTATTATTAAACACAGCTCAGCGCTCCGTTTTCCCCTTCGGGGCGTTGCCGCTCACTGACAGAAGCCCCTCCCAGTGACTCCTGCTACAGGCACATCTGAGCGATGACAAGCTAGCTGCTCCCTCAAACTAGCTGCTCAAACCTGGCCAGACAGATTCCTGTCTGCAGACAAGCCCCACGTCAAGGCTCACGGATCCCAGCATGTCTGGCCGGGGTGTTGGTTAACCAAGCGGACACATATTGTTGAGTTTATATCGAGGGTAATATCGCTACTATTCTGCTGCAACCAAGATAAACACACACACACACACAATTGTCAATAGATAACAGCATTCTTACAATAATGTCGATGACAATGTAAACAACATGAAAGATTTATTGTTGTTGTTTTAGAGTTGTGTGTGTGTGTTTGGATTTACGAAAGCATACACTGACCCTAGTGGCACAGTTAAAGACAGGATCTGGACGTTTTGACAACTTCGGCTTTAGTTTTAAAGGATTCAACCCCAAATATCCCCCCCCTCTCCCAAAGCCACCCCCCCAAAACACATGATCACGCTGCCCGACTGCTGCTGGGAGGTGGGTAGGCAGACAGCATTACCTAGATCGAATGCCATCCAATCATTATTCATTCACGGTTGTGTTTATGACAACGCCCACAGATATTGGATACATTTCATCTTACTGTCAAACCTTTAGATGTATTAGTTGCTATCGGGATGTGACGTTGACGTCAGCAAACGTGACGAAAAGTGTGCCAACATTACCGACCCTGCCTTTCATAAACAAAGACACACACACTCGACGGGGTGGAGTATGCTACACGTTGTGGTTCACTATACCACACACCTTCACACACAAGCGTCACACATTTCTTCACACACACACAGTGACACACACTGTGGTTTAACCAAATGTAGTCGTGAGCTGAACCCTACCTAGGGGGATTCACAGTCTGAGTAGGGGTAGAGCACTGACAGTAAACACACTGGAACACGGAGAGAGGTCACACTCTGAAAGGCGAGCTGGAATCTCCCCGTATCCACAGCTCCGGCTCCGCCGCGTACCAAACACAGCGAGCGTTGTCCCGGCCCTGCCCCCCCCCCTCCCCCCCGGCCAGCGTCCCTATCCTCCGCCCTGCTGATAACACAGACCCTTGTCAGCACGCGGTCACAGAGACACACTGTGCTCCGGGACGGGCAGACGCACACACTTATCTCCCCGGCTGATAGCTTGAGCGCTTTACCTGACTGCCCAAACAGACAGGTGAGCAGGTGTGTGTGCTCACACGGTGTGCTGGTGTGTGCGCTGCGTTAGGCACACCGTGTACAAGGCAGTGGACTATGAGCTTGTGGGTTTCTGCTGCTTTTTATGGCCACGGGGAGAGAGAGCGCACGGCAGAGACAGCATGCCCAGAGTTCCCTGCATGTGCAGCATGCTGCGAAGTCACATCAAATAACACTTCATAATAAAGACATTGTCAGTCCCAGAATCTAGACCATGGAGCCTGCATAGTCTACCAACCGACTGCAAACTACCAACAGGAAACATAAAAAAGGAAGCATGAAAAACGATTTGGAGTAAAACAGGTCTTCTGTAGACTACCAAACAGGCCTGTTTCTGAATGTGTTAACCAGAGACAACACGTCTAATAACAGAGTATACGGTTCCTGCACAGTGCAAAGGGCTTCATGGGTTAGGGTGTTCACTGTGTGACAGGCTGACAGGCTGGGAGGGAACCGCACGCAGGAATAAGGGCTGGGTTGCATGTTATGCAACGCTGGTTCAATATTTCACATACTTGTCGGAGAGGAGGCGTATGAGCGAGCAGCGAGTGCTGCTGGGGGATTAAGACGGCTAAACTCACTGGCCCCTCACACCTTCAGAGGAGTTTCCATCTGCCTCGTCTCAAGGAACATGCTAGACTTTAAAGGCATTCTTGCTCGCGTAAACACTTCCATCAGAGGCTTATGCAACGCGGGCCTGTTTGGGTGGGACTGGGTGATGGTTAACAGAGAGAAGGAGAGGAAGGGTGGGCGGGAGGGGGAGGGGAAGAGAGACAGAGAGAGGGAGGACGAGAGAGAGAAAGAGGACTAGAGAGAGAGACAGAGACAGAGAATGAGGGAGGGACAGAGGGAGAAAGAGAAAGATTTAGAAAGTGAAAGAAAGTGGGAGGGAGAATAAAAACCTTTACATGCCACCATTGAGTTTGCGGTGAGAACCGGCCGGTTAAAGTGCTTTGATCACATTATGCAACGCCTTAATGGCATGACTATTTCTCGATTCAAATCACATTGGGAAATTCACAGGCAATCTTTTACTGTAATGTGTGTGCTCGATCTGAACTGTTCGAAGCTAAGATACACATTTGGCTGTGCTGAATGTGCACTACACATCAAGCTAATGCAATGATGTTGAAATGAATTATCATAATGTGAACAACCGTAACAAACCAACACTCAATGCCTTGACTCCTTGTGTGTGCGTGAGTATGTGCGTTAGCTTAGCACAAAGACTTAAGACACCTCAACGACATCCATCCAAAAGTTCAAACAAGTAACGCTGAAGTTGTTTTTCCCCTCACCTGTAGTATCGTGACTGCAGGTAGGTGGAGCAGACTGCCTTGGACACATGGCTGGCCGAGCCAAAGTCGATGACCTTGACCCTGTAGGGCTGTCTGGAGGGGTCCACCAGCATGATGTTCTCCGGCTTCAGGTCGGCGTGGATCAGGCCCAGGCTCTTCAGCTTCCTCAGCGCTGTGGCCACCTGGGGAACACACACACTGGCTTCAACTCAACCCTCAGGCAAAACACTCGTAAACTGGACTGTAGCCCATCTCAACCTCTATTCATTTTAAACAGGAAGTAGGGGGAAGGAGGAATAGAGAGGGGAGGGGGGTCCTCTCTCCTTTCTGTTTGTACACCCAGCATTAGATTGAAACCGAAGGAGATATCCTTCTTTTAATGGCATAACAGAGAATTAGTCATCTCCCGCTTCCATATCCCTCGAGCCCCCCTTCCTAGCCCAGGAACAGCGCCTTTAAAACAGCCACAGAGGATGTCGCGGGGTACCTGCTGCAGGATGGGCCGGATCACCCGGAGGGGCAGCGGGCTGAACTTGTTCTGCTTCAGGAAGTCGTACAGGTTCTGCTCCAGCATCTCAAACACCAGGCAGGTGTGGCTGCGGTGCTGGAAGCACTCCAGCGCCCGCACCAGGTGGTGCTCGTCGGCGTTCTCCCCGCTCAGCCGCGCCAGGATGCCCACCTCGATCTGGCCCTGCCGCGCGTACGACGGGTGGTTCTTCAGGATCTTCACCGCCACCACCTCCCCCGTGCCCCTCTTCCAGCACTTCACCACCTGGCCGAAGGTCCCGCGGCCCAGGAACTCCAGCACCTCGTAACTGTTCTTGGTGGAGCACAGCACCTCGTGCTGCACCAGCTGGTAGTCTCCGTCGCTGGCCCCGGGCCTGGAGCACACCCCGGTCCCCGGCGCGGTGCCACCCAGCTTGGGAGCTCCTCCTTCCACCTCGACAGCGTTCGTGTTCCCAGCGGTAGTTTGCAACATGGCAGCAGGTAGCATGGACACGTCCTCCACTATCTGCATGGCTCTCCCTCCCGGGCAATCAGCCTCACGTTTCCGCGCACATGGCAGTAGGGAGCAGTCGGACAAGTATTTATCTCCAACGCCGTCCTCCTTCACCTCCTCCTCCCTCCTTTCTCCGTCTTGAACCTTCTCTCGCTGCCAACGGGGATCTCCTGGGGCACCTTCTGCCTTGCTGGTGTCCACCCACCGCCCCCTCTCTTCCGGGCTGTGGTCTTCCCTCAGCTGGCCTCTGGCCTGGTTCTCCGACGGCCTTCCTGGTAGCTCGCGGTGCAGCTCTGTCAGAGCGACCGAGCCACGAGACAGCAGTGACGCTTCTGCTTCCTGCTCGTTGAGAGTTCCACAGGAAGTGGGGCTGACTGCTGGCCTGAATGTGGGGGTGATAGTGGAGGGGTGTGCAAGGCCAAGGTTGACTCCAATTACATAGGTCTGCTGGTAAGGGGGGGCTGCACAGCTGCTGCTGGGGTGCTGGTTGCCAGGTTTGTTAGCGTTGCTAAAGGCACTTGTTTGAGTTTCGTTAACATATGTTGAGTAGACCATAACTTATAAGGCCATACCTGCATTGAGATGAGAAAATACAGAAGGTTAGTAAACTCATTAACACTAATGCTTAAATGTTCAGCACACAAAACCTAATTATTTATTGTTAGTCAGAGTTTTGACCCTCCTTCTCTCGATTAAAAACATATTACTCATTAAAATTCAACAAATAACAGGTCACCAAAATGCTACGCCCATTCAAACTGTCACGTAATTCAGTCCTTTCCATAGTACACAGCTCTGCAGCAGTAACGACAACCGACACGATTCAGCCTATTGAAGGGAGAGTCCCATTCCATCATGGGGCTGTCTCTAATGCACTGAACTAGGTCTGTTTCAGTCTCACTCGAGACACACACAGCAATTCATCATCTGTGACAACGTGTCACGGCAGAGAAGGCACGTAACCTAGTTGTTGTTTGTTTTATAAGGACTAGTGTTACTTTGAGGAAGTAAGCTGTGTTCTCTCACACACACACACACACAGGGAACTCCTTTGACATGCCAGCTCATGCAGCAGGTGTGTTTTCGTGTATAAAAGAAAGAAGAAAAAAGAACTTTGACATTATCTCTGAGTTCTGATGCAATCAGAAATGGAACATGTCTTCAGCAGTCTGTGAACTTGTCAGGTCATTCGTTTAATGCCAACAAGCAGGGCCAGCTGTGAAACCAGCTCTCTCTTCCTCTACCAGCCTGCCTGGCCCTTTGGCCTGACAAGCCCAGTGTTGAGTTTCACAGCCTGCTAACCATGACAACTTTGTCAGAGCGCTGGAGGCAAGCAGCTTTTTACACCAGTTAAGACCAGTCTGGTCGCCGTTACAAGTCACAACGTAAAAAGACGAACACAATGAACGCAATGACGTCACACATGGTGAAAATACATAACTATAAATACACATAGCCATAGGCATAGCTAGTTGTGTTATTATAACACTATGTGCTGAAAAGAGACAATCAGCCATCTAGCTGCCTACATTTAAACCACTCATTCCAAATCCGTGATTAAAAGTGAGGTATATTGTATTCCTACTAAATATGCAGGCAGGCAAATGCAAATTCAGCTCATTGTTGCCATTGTTGCTCGGAAGCAACACACAAAGTATCTGGAAAAATAAAAGACAAGCGAGTATTGTCGCTAAGCTACAACTGTAGCCGAAAAATACTGACCGTTAGCTCCCTAAATAACCATCAACAACTGGTTGAACCATTTTCCAGATCTATAAATGGCTAGCAGTAGAATATTCTGGTGCATAAAGCTAATGACAATTAGCTAGTGGCGTACGTTTATGAAGTTAACTAGTAGATCATCTTGCTAATTATTACACAACTGCTGCTAGCAAGCAACTTCGTGCTAGCAAAACCCAAAGTCTGCTTCATATTCTGATAGGAAAGTACTTTGCTAGCCTAGCTAGGGTCACTATATGTAGTTAGCAATATGGCTAGCCCAGCTAACTTAGCACTAAGTTTTGCTACATAAATAGGGTGGATCAAAGGTGTGCATATACTGCGTTATACAGATAACTTTATATTGTTGTAACTTTTAGCCGGGTAGAATCTAGCTAAGCCTATTATTGACAACACTGTGACAGATAGCAACAAAGACTAACTTAGCCTAAGTATTTGGCTGCTTTAAAACAGGGCATCGGTACAAGATTCTATACTTTTAACAAAACAAACTTAGAGCTGTTTATAATGATATAGCAGCCCATTGTGGTATACACGCATTTACATACTGTGCAGCAGAAAATGAAATACACAGCTTATCTGAACATTTGCTAGCTAGCGACTATACCACACCATGCTCAGTTTGCTTGCGATGCTGCCATCTTGTTCGACTAGAAAACGAGGAACATTGCATTCGATAAACCCACTACTTGCTAGCTAGATAGCATAAACTGTATCTCACATTATCAACTCCTCGTAACTCACGTACCGTATTATCTTATGAGACCAGTCTTCGTTTAGAGCGTACTTAAAAACTTTCTGTGTCCGAAAAAGTTTATCTTATATTATTTACATGGGATAGGAAGCCCATTTTTCTGCACGCGTCGAATTCGTCTGACTCACTGCTTCCACACTTTGCTTGCAGTTCGTTAGAGGCTGTGAAGTACAAGCAACAGTATCGTATGGCTGTTTTCGTTTTGCTTGCCCGGGCCACACCACGGAGCATCAAGGTGCCGATTGTATTCGACGTTTCCTATTACCAGGGTTTGGCTTCCCTCTGCCGATACGATTTTCGCAATGCATCGTGCTTGACCCTCCTTTGATATACAATTTGTAGGTCACTTAGGAAAAAGCGTCGGATACATTAATAAACTGTTAAGTAATATTCTGTGTACCCCAAATACGCATTCACACATTGTGTGCTGGCGATGGCTTTATTAATTTAAGGTTCTCATTAATGGTGAACACTTTTGAGTAAACATCAAATAAATAGTTACAGTAGCTGGCTTGAGTCAGATGGTTACATAGGCCTATCCCGGCACCAAAAATCAATTAATTCAATAGATTGCGCGACAACATTTATAACTCATTTAGCAAAGTAGTGACGTGTGCGTCTTTTTAACAGCCTCAAAGTGGAATTACAAAAAACAAAAAAAGCTTTTTTTAAACATTTACAAAAATATTGGTCGACAACGAAATGCTGTTTTCCCTAACATCATCCTCTCTGTAAGGTGCGTCATTCATCAAGGAACAATACTGTGTCGAACGTTTCTTCACTTGCCCTTAATACTTGATTTAGGAGGCACATCTCAAAATTGTGTGGGATTAAAAAACACAAACTATATACTAGTGCATTTGGACACCAACCCGACTAAATCCGTTATATCCCTCACTTTTAAGAGATCTCTATAAGCATCCTGGTTATAACCACATACTAACGTATGTATCTGTTTTCACAAGTATACAGGCCCCTATTCCTGGTTTTTCTCAAATTGCTGTAGTCGTACTAAGACAAAGAAACATGCAGTTACTCTACTAGTTGCCGTTTAGGTTTAAAACATTGCTCAGAATGGGTGTGATATGTTTCTCATACTGGGATTCTGCAACTGTGGTACACCACTGGGGATGGCATTCATGGACTGCAAGGCTAGGGAGAAAAGTATGCTTATCAATCTTTTCATTATTTATTTCAAATGCAGCTGAGGAGATCCTACAGTTGATTGTAAAAGTATGTAATACTACTAAGGTACAGTATGTACATTTACTAATAACAGCCACATCCTTATCCTGGTGTCTGAGGCAGGACCACTATCTGTTCAGTGTTTAAGCTTTGGCATCATCTTTAAGGATTTTTTGAAAGATCTGCAGGTAGAATGGAGAGAACACTAGCTTGTTGAGGTTAACCAAACGACCAAACTTTACAGCCAACTCTTCCAGCTCTTTGCTGATAGGCGCTAAACCTCCGGGCAAGGAGGGGGCGCTCTTGTGAACGCTGGACTCCAGGACCCCCAGCAGGTAAGTCTGGATACGAGAGTCTAGAGGAGAAGAGTATGAGGCGAGGGGAGCAAAAACACAGGAAGCAAAATTAGATACTTAGACCCTGCTCTCTAAACAGGATACCGTGAGTTTGATTTCAGTGATGGCGAGGAGCACTCCATGTGACTTACCTATGACCTTGCGTACGGCGTTGTCCGAGTGTGCCACCGCAGAAATCTGTCCCTTCAGGACCCTCTGACGGTCAGAGGAGAATGGGGTGAAGCCATGTTGAGACAGAACCTCACCCAGATCCACACACAGCCGTTCTGCTATGGTCGCTAAAGCATCGGCAGCCCTGAAGGAGCTTCATATGGAGGACAGCGCTCGTTAATGAAATGCAACACGTTCTCCACCCGTTCCCTTGAGAACTTTCCCAGTCACACTCACGTTTCAAGACACATGTTTCAATTGGATATGAGGGAAACTACATGATATGGCATTTAGTTCTTACGGCTGGTGGAGGTCAGTGAGTAGGGTGTAGATGGTGTTCTTCAGGGTGTCCATGAGGCCCGGTAAACCAGCAATGGCCTCTCCTGAGGTGTTGTACACCACCAGCAGCACTGTGGCCACCAGTGCCAGCCTGTCCATTTCCCTCTTCATCTCCTGGAAACGCACCTGGTCCATCATCACGGTCTGGAGAACAAAGGGGGGAGGAGGGAGGTATGGGATTTGAGTATTGGGAGAGAAAGGGGGTGATAACAGTCACGCAGAGAGGGAGTAAGAGTCAACCACAGACAGAGAGAGGGAAAGAGAACATTCAGAATGACCTCAAGATACAAACAGCCTTTTGTCTTGGCAATTGTGTGTGACAGACAGACAGCCATGTATACCTCAGGGAATGGTTCTGAGGCGTGGTCCCACTTCAGTAGACAAAGGAAGGCATGGTTGTGAACATTCACAGGGAGAAGAGGGAGAGGGTTGGAGGCAGCCATGCCAGAGCCATCCGCCCCACTCTCTTGTAAAGACCTCGCCACATCTTCAAGCCATTTTTCAGTCAGATCTAAGGCATCTAAAAAAGAATGTGTTTTTTTCCACAATCACGTTTCTCGTCATTGGACAAAATAACAAACATAACATACAATGTTTGCATATTTACACACACTAAGAAATGAGGATACTAAACAGATAAACAAACCATATGGTAAACAAACAGAAGCTGAGACAGCTTGAATGTCAAAAGACAAATTCTTCCTTACTAGGTTGTTTATCAAGAAACTCCTGGAATTTGTTCCTCTCGTACTCCACCGACTGCTGGATGAGATGTGGTCGAATACTGCTGACTGCAAAGTTGGCCATGTCAATTTTCATCTTATCCAGGACTAAGAATATTGCCCTGTGACACCCCGAGAAAACACAATATGCGTTGAACAAAAGTCACAAATTGGCATGATCCCATTAAATCAATGACTAACTCTGGCCTTTTAGGTTAACAGGAAGGTACACTGCATTGCAATAGGCAGGTTTTTGATCCCATACAAGGGGTACAGACAAGAGGTAGCAGCAGTAGATAGCAGCACCAGACCAGCCTCATCCGGAGTCTAAAACCTACCTGAGCAGTGGCACGAGATCAGTGATCTCCTTGAGTGCTCGAATGTCCCCATCCCTGGAAGGGGCGCAGAGAGACCCCATCATTCCCACCACAAACTCCACGACGTTACGGATGTCCAGAGCGCTGTTCTCTGCCTGCTGCTGGATAAGCTCCAGGTCCAGAACCTCCTGGATGAGGGCGCGGAGCCGCGTGTGACCCGGCCCGGTCAGCAGGAAGGAGAGGAGAGTCTACACGAAGGACAGCAAGGGTGGGGGGGTGAGACTCTGCTAGATACTTTCCTTGAACACATGCATCTGGAACTGAGGCCGTAACAGTGATTCATGACAGACCGGCTTCTGTCCTCACTTCTTTGATTTCCGCCAGGAGCTTAATGGCATGGTGATATGATGGCGGCTCCTCTCTCAACTGGCACTCCAGGCAGTCCCAGAAGGCTTTGTGCATGACCTCTTTAATTTTTTTCTCCAAACTGCAAACATTTACAGATGGTACAGTCAGCCACATCATTCTGATTCGTTGAACTTTCCAACCTAAAGATCATAATTCCAAGACCACTTCCCTTTCTCACTAGAATTACAGTATTTCTGTTTCCTGCTTTACCTTCCCTCCGCCGGCTCCACTGGCTTCACCTGGAAGCCCTGGTTCACCACGATCTCATGGGCCAGCGCCATGTTGGTCACACCCTTGGCGGTCTCCATAAGCTCCTCCACAGACACAAGCCTTGGTGGGCTGGCTAGGCAGAGAGGAGGGACAATAATGTGACAACTGCCCATGAATGGAGGATTTAGGATGGTGATTTGATCCAACTTTAACTAATGGATTATAGATCATTACTTCTCTCCATCAGAGAGTCATCAGATATCTCAGTCCGGTCCTCTGTGTTCTTGCCACACCCAGGCTTGTCAGAGTCCTTAGGCATGATGGTGGGACCAGTAGCCTACCGTGGCTCTGTTTACGGATAACGAGTCAACATTACGGAAGGATGAACTATAGCAAACCTACGCACCATCAGATCGATAAAAAAACAAAAACAAAAACATTGCAAACATGGCACATGCAAATATAGCTTTCATTCTGGACACATCATTGATTATACATCAGATCATACGTTAGATCACATAAATAATGTGTTTACCAACCAAAAGTGTCGTGGTACTACAAACACAGCTGACATCAGTTGCCTACGCCCTTTTACCTCCGGACATGCACGACATAACATTAACTAGCTTGGTAAAACTGTCGACTTACCTTATATCGTGACTAGTTTGTTACAAGCTACCTAGCCAGCATTACTTGATCCAAGACTAAGGTGATGGAGGCTAGTGATAGTTATGACGCAGTTATTTACAAGTAGTCTTGCTAGTCGAAAACGGATTATCACACGTGGTTTATCCAAGTTAACTAACTCGCAGTGGCTGGAGGTACATATAGCAAGGTTAAATATTTCCTGCCAGATTTGGTTTAGGGTTGTCTACGGGCCGTGCTGCTGCTATTATGAATGGAAGATTCTTCAGGTGTACCAGCGAATTCAGTTCCCGTTCCCTTTGCGCGTGCGCGAAATCATGACGTATTATCTTGTTGCTAGCAGAGCCATGTACAGATTCTCACTCTGGATGTTCATGTGCTACTACCATTTAGCCTACCTGATTTTAGTATATTGTGATTTTAAATAAATAAAATAAAAGTAAAGAGATTCTCCTTACCTTACGGCTCTGGTTGTTAGGTTGAGCTGAAAGTGATGTATGCGTGTGTTAGCTTTGTGCTCCACAGTTCCTACTTTCCATGGGCATAAGGTAGCCTACATTTATTGTTCTTCCTTAGTTAAATGCAATTAAATACAGGCATTAAAGTATAGTATTAGGTTGCATTTCTCAATCGTTATGTTAGTCGGATGTAGTAGGCTACATGCAAATTCTAGCTTATGCCCAATCACATCAGTGATGTCACAAAGCAGTGAACCAACGGCAACCTGCCATATAATTGTACTTTATTTAAATTTTGAACAGACATGAACATTTAAGCGATTCGAATCACCAGCAAAGATGATTAATTCTCATCTTTACAACATAGTAGACACAGAATCACCAAAAAACTGCACAAATATCTCTGGGTGGCCTTGATAAAACTGGCCAAGGAGCCGTTTCTTTTTCTTGGCCGAGTACATTGGGTCCTCATGGATGCTTTTCAGCAAGGCATGCAGCTCATTGGTGGTTGTAGCAGCGTCCTCATATGTTTTAGTGGAGACTTGCTGACAGAACACTGAGCCTCAAAGATTACAAAACAAAATGATAATTCAAGGTGGCTTAAACAAAATCAATGAAGTAGGCTGAAATTATTGTTGGTGTGGTTGGTGCTTACCAGTGACATCGGGTTGCTTTCCGAGGATGATGCTGGAGAGTTTGTCACTAACCAGCTTGTGAAGGGCACCAGGTATCTAGTAAAGACTGGAGTGTTAATGGCTTCAAAACCAAACCTTCCTTAAATCTGTCTGTTGCGTCAATCCAGTGGTAAACCACCACATGTTGTGCCCAGAAGGGGAACTGTAGATTGGTTACCATTAAATCTCACATGCCACTATGGTTTAGAATTACACATAGTCGAGTACTGTAGCAGGTTACCTTAAATATATCCTGAAGATTGTCCATCATGAACAGCAGAAGGAGATCCACCTTCTCTTTGGAAAGATGCTTGATGTGGATGATGGCTTTGGAGAAAGTCCTCTTCACCACCAGTCTGTTCTCGACCTGAGTAGAGAACCATGTGTGGGGTCAAGTGTGACTTCACTCAATTGCTGTGTCATGAAATGCTCAAGTCTCTTAACTTCACCGTGCATCCCTACATTTGCCAACAGTGCATGGCAGAAGGCTCAGCTAAATTACACCCTTTTGGATGGGTGTGTTTTGAAAGATATTCGTACACACACACACGTACAAACAGACAGACTCTCTGACCTCCTTATCCAGTGGGAGCTCCTGAGGGTGGGCAGCCAGGGTCATGAAGCAGAGCAGTGTCTGCAGCTCCCCCCTCCTGTGCTGCTGGAGAAGCTTGAGGCTCAGCTGCATGGCCTCCAGAGCCTGGTCCAGACGGCCCTGCACTGCAGCACACAGCAGCCATGCACAACAGATGAATGAATGTGTGTGCTGGTGGTTTGTCTAATGAGCTACATTGTTGTCGGGGGAAGGGGGGGATGCCCAGTAGATGTGAACAAATTACACAATTTGTTGGCTATCCAGCTCAGTTTCATTTTACTCACACAACAAGTAATGAAGCTTGTGTGCAACCATATAGCATATTTACTTGATAAGTTAATATATGGATACAGGAAATGTCATCCTAGGTCAGAGCTCACCTAGCAGGTCAGTGACTCCAGTATAGATGTCTGCCATGTGAGGGGACAGCAGGGGCTGGCGGTCTGGATGGCTGTAGTATCTCAGGAGGGTGTCAAACAGCAGGAGCTTGCACTGCATCATTCCTGGTCCACAAGGCTGGGCCTCCGGGCCCACATCCGGGCAGGGACCCGGCGCGGTGGCATCACACCTGGGCAGCTCACGGCTCACCTGGACCACGAACTGGTCAGGAAGGAAGTCCAGACAGTCCAGCGCAGCACAGAGCCAAGGATCCTTCCTGCCACATATGAAGATTCATTTGTTTGTTATACATCTTGCTAATCTGTATGTTTTTGGTTGATCAAGGAATTGGTACAGAATGCTGTTAACCTGACAGAAGCCAAAATGTGATGAAAGACGTATAGGGCTCAATGATTCTGAACACATGAAACAAAATCGCGGCATAATCACGTACAGGTGATAAACCACCATGCTACGTACTGCGAGTCCCTGAAGGCGTGGAGGACCTCTCTGTCCAGATAGTTGCTGGTGTAGATGAGGTCAGGGTTGCCGTTCCCCAGGCGCTGGGGGGAGGGGGCGTTGACGCTGTGGAGGAGAGTGTCCAGCAGAGGGAGCTCCAGGAGCTGCAGCAGGCGGACCATGGTCTGCTCCTGCCACACATCATCCACCACTGGGGGAACAAAACATGGACGCCTGTCCTTAACTTTATTACATCCCTAATGCCCCTTCAATTATTCTTTTAACTTTCTCCTTCAGTTTCAAAATTAAGAACCATATGGGATTGATGGGGTGGAAGTATATTTGAACTGATGGCATAGTCTCAGGTCGACTCTTAAGACTTCTAATTGGTTGGTGTTCCATGGTTGTTTTTGGTTCCGCCCTCACAATACTGTGGCAGTGTTGAATCCATTGATCCTTTGCTTGGGCTTATATTCCCTCTCCAGTGTCTTCAAGGGTAGGTTAAATTTAACAGGTGTACTGTGGGTAAAGCCAGTCTCATCTTGACTGTATTAACAGGAAAAAGAGAAATGATTAATAGATTTACAATGGTATAGGCATGCATCATTATACTGGTCTTGATATATACTGTAACCTCTCAATCAACACTTCCATATCATTGGAATCAAATACAAGTTCACGACAGTGTGAACTTGCATCTTAAGGCATGAAAGTTATTTTAATTCCTATTCCACCCGTGCACATAGGAACAAAACAAGCTTCTTCGTACATGCTGGGTTTAGTCCTGCAGCAGAAAAGGGTCTGGATCCCTGGGTGAAGGACCCTCTCCAGTTCCTCCAGAGAGGGGTTCTGTGCATTCAGGAACCTGTAGAGGCTGCTCCTGCCATCATGGAACTCAGGACGTTTCTTCTCTTTGCCGAACACCTTGGTTCCCACTGCCTCAAACACATTGCAGTCTAGGAGTGCCTGACACACAAACCCTACTTTGGCACGCCCAATGTCTACTCCCTCAAAGAACCTGAGGGAATAATAAAATAAGTTAGCCAAGTTAAGAAATAAAAGCAACAAACGTGCCGCTGGAATGTATATAAAATAGGTTTTGAGAACCTGCAATGGAGGATGTGGGTGGACACGATATCCACCGCGTCAGAACCGAGGAAACAGTCGCTGTGTGCCTTGAGATGCACGCGTCTCTTCTTCACCTTCACCGTGGCTCTGAGGTTAGCGATGATACTGCTCCAGATACAAGTCTGAAACGGCTTACTGGCCTTCCCCTGACCTAAACCTAAACACATACAGTATTGGGGGAGGTAGAAATGAATGCGAAGGGTAAAAAAAACAATAGGGTTGTTACTGTAATGCTTGATGCACAACCTTCAAAAGTTATGTTAGGTTAATGTAGGCTAGACCCTCGTCAATACATTGGGCCTACTCTGAAGGGAAGTCAAATTAGCTTAATTGACACACACAAACAATTTACCTCAATTACATTGTGTAGACGAATCTTTAGACGAAAAATTACTACCCAGTAAAATGTAAGCCATTACCTGATGGACGCAAGCACAACTTCTCCGCGAGATTTAGCGCTGTGGCCAACTCCTTTACAGAAGCCATTACTCAATTAACTGTGGTGACGTAACCATGGCAGACCAACTTTTTATAGCCTCCCGTGAGCAACAAATGCGAGACAAAACTTACTTTCTGTTATGTTTGTAATGAACGCATTAACCCTCCTGTTGTGTTCCGGTCAAAAGTGACCGATTTACTAGTTTGCTCCCTGAAAATATTTAGTTAATTTATTCTGATTGCCATAAGGTTCCATGGCTTTGTTCACACAGGGTATCTAAACAGCCAAAACATTTTGTTAAGAATGTAATAAAAATGTGGGTGTTTTATTTAACTTTTGTACACCCATGGTGTTCCTGGTCAAAAATGACCGGTCAGTAAAAAAAAATGGGCTAGACTATTTAAATAGATAAAAAATGGTGTTCAGGCACACACCCATACAATTGGAGGGTCGATTTGTTTACAAAGACAACTGGAAGGAGATAGACCGGACCAACATCCAAGCATACATATTCAAAATAATCCATATATTATGCTTCTTTCACTCAAAAACGAGTTGCATACGCTTGTGTCAATGCTATGAGGCCTAGAAGCCATGAATGGCAAACGAAAAAGTTGTTGCGAAAAAGTTGTTCGCAACAACTTAAGTTGCTAAAAAGATGTAACACAACATTAGTTGATAATATATGTATTATTATGGAATTATAGTCAGTTATAATGGGGCGGTCACTTTTGACCGGGAACACAAAAGTAGTGAACACGAAACGAACACAACAGGAGGGTTAAAGAACAAAGTGCATTTAGTTTGGCTTGCGCGTCTTGCATCTAAAAGGCTTTGCAAAATTGTATTTGTGTATTTGTTCTACCTCTAGATGGCAGCAAATACCCTTAAACTGTCCTCCTAGATGTCAGTCTGGTACAAACTGGCACAACCTAAAAAGGTATGTTAGATTTAAGTGGTAGGCCTTTGGAATATTTTAACAGACACTGCTTGACATGTAGCATTTAAACACTGTAACACGCATGTTGAGCTTGCTGTCCCTCGCGCCTATTGCATCCAATGCCCGCCATTTCATCCTCTGCGCGAGGCTAGAGCCCCCCTACCTGTCCGACCCTAAACGCTTTCACGGTGTTGGGACATTGCAGGGCTGCTGTACGAAAGTTAACCACTGCTGTCTATTTAGCCTACTTAAAAATTGGTAAGTTTGTGTCACCGTTAAGCTTAGATACAGGTGGCTAATGTCATGCTTAATTTCATTCAAGTTTGTTAACAATATCAAGCTGTGTTGGGGCTATCAGTGCTGACTAACTAGTGGAATTGTTTTAATCTGCCTTGTTAATCGACTGTCATCAGCTAAAATTAGACAGCTATCTAGCTAGCTGTCATTCTCGTTTTGGCTAGCGACTCTCCGCAAACTGTTCAACTAACCTAATGTCAGTGATCATTATCGTAATCTTCAACCCATCACGACAATAATGTCTGTAGGCCATATCAATCATAGGGAAAATGTCCCTATATCTTACCACTGGTGTGGGTTTATCAAGTAGCCTACGTTTTGGTATTTTAGCGTTGTACTACAAGTTGTAGCCTTAAAGGCAGAATAGACAAGCATTGCAAACCAAGGAGAAATGTAGCGTTTGAAAGGATTCAACCTAAAATATGTCACTTGCTTCCTTCAAAGCCACTAGCTACCTCAAAACAAATGAACGCCCTGCTTGACTACTGCTGGGATCTAGACAGACAGACAGACAAGCAGCCCGCCAATCATTGCATCATTGCATTCGGTTCGAAAGACATCCACTCGTTAAGGTCGGTCTAAACTTAATGATTGGTTGTGTTTATTACAGTCCTGCGACATGCACAGAATTCTGATTGATTTTTATTGTTAAACTTTGGATTTATTGGTTGCTATGAGGATGTGAAGTTTATTTGAGCAAGTATGACAAAAAGTGCTGCTCAACCACATTGCTTACCCTGCCTTTAACTGCGTTGGGGCTGGAGGGGTGGGGGGTGGGATGGGGGCATTCAGTGTAAAGCTAAATAGCCTACCTGCTACAATAGTAGCTTTTCTGATGAAGGGAAACACACAAATATCAACCATATGCTATATGTTATTGGACAAAAATGGTTTCCCCAAATGTTGTTATGAGTTTACCTCTTACAAATGCATTAGTCTGCAATCATTACTGTGTTTTCAGTTAGATCTATTTCTTTTTTCAATTTTAATTGTAATGTTAGTCGCTAGATAATAGTGCTGCAAGCACCACAGTCAGCCTAGCTTCCATTATAGATGGCTTTGTGATTAAACCCATATTATCATCACCTAAGGGCTCAACTGGATTTCAGTAGTCTGTTTCCTCAGAGCATTACAAAAACAATAGTCATATAACTCACAAAAGATAATACAGACATCACACTGCTGATGGGAATTATCCCGTTTTATGGATGGTGTCCTTTTAATTTTGTCTTTCATGGCTTCTAGAATTGTTTAATACCTGCTCAAGTGGATCAGAGGAGAGGGGAATAGAAAGGCATTTGGAGCTCCCCCACCTCAGCCCCCCCTCGGGTCACAATGTCAGTTTATGATAGTAGCAGATTCTAACGGGATCATTTAATTCCTGCACATGATTTATAACAGGGCAGGTTAAATGGAGAAAAGGCACTCTTTTATGAAAGGATCATTGGCAGTGGAGACCTCCCACTTAAAAACCCAGTCATGATGATAAGGAGACTGGGGGGGACCATCCACAGGTCAAATTAAATAACTTATATAATTTAAGCCAAATGACAGAACAATTTGTCCATTCAGCGTTATGGCCCTGACCCCTATTAGACTCTAAGGACAGCTCCATATTCACCTTGATGGGTTGAAGATGTTATGTTCTCGCTCTGAAGTAGGGAGACACGACGGACAGAACGGCCGCGCAAGACCCCCTTCACATTAGAAGACTTCTGCTGTGGTTGCCATGGCTTTTAGTCATTAAAGGGTAACTAGTGTGTCTTTTTTTCATCCTAAAATACTCAAATGATCGACAGTTACATGCTTGTGTTAAAGATAACTAACACGCACGTAATCGTATTTGTTGTATGTTAGAATTATGAATGTGTGAACATTTTACAAATATACTACATATCGCTTTTCACGATGGCTCTCTGAATGCACAATTTTAATTTAAATTATATATATTTATTTTAATTGTTGCTTTTATTGCTGTCTCCATGCACAGAAGGTAAAAGGCAGTGTGAGAAAAGGTAGCAAAAGGAGCCAAGCCCCACCCTAAACGTTTTCATGAACATTCAAATGGATCTCACTGCAGACTCCCCTCTTAAACCAGCAGTAAGTAAACCTCCGGTTAAACCTGCCTTATCAAAGTAGCGTCTAAAACTATATGTCTCAAAATCTAATTTTGGTATATTTAATTAAATATAATTTTGACTTTACGCACCAGTTTAATGAAGCTCTTTGTGGCTGTACCGGCCTTGTCCTGAAATCTACATAACCTCATAAGAAATTCGAATGTAATCAAATATTTGATGCAGATGAAAAACATATAGTAATAATCATGTTTTTGTTGCATCGTTTCCCAGACAGGAGGACGTGATGTTGAGTGTGAATACCTGTCGTTACACATCCCACAGGAGGTGGACAGTGGAGTCATCTCTCTACAGCTTCTGGAATTTAGAAGCAGGCTGCTAGAAGCAGTGGAGGAGCTGCACATTCACAGGGTAGACTATCATACATGCTTACACATCAACCTGGTAACAAAGTCTTAAACGATAGGAACAAGGAAACAACTTCAGCAACTTTTCTTTTTCTCCAAATTGTCTTTCCTTAAGGTACTCACAAAAATAGGAATATAGCGACATAAGCCGTTTTTGGGAGTGTCCACACACACCATTAGAACTTGCTCTCTCTGTAGTGTGTCACATTATTGACCAAGAGGAGCTCAGACACTCTGGCCCAGTGAGGGGGAGGAAGGGAGGGTCACGTCCCAGAGAAGGAGGCATATTATGGGTTTCACAGAGGAAGCTCCGAGCCCTTTTTGGCAATCGACACGAGTCATCTGTAGTTGCACATAACATCAAAATGGGGGTCATGCAAGCCGAGCACCCTATGAATTCATGTATTTCCTTGTAAAAATTGAGAAAATAACACCACTACCCTGAAGCAAGCACTTTAAACTTGACACTTGCCGG
Source organism: Mallotus villosus (assembly GCA_903064625.1). Classification (NCBI taxonomy): domain Eukaryota; kingdom Metazoa; phylum Chordata; class Actinopteri; order Osmeriformes; family Salangidae; genus Mallotus; species Mallotus villosus. The sequence continues at coordinate 82,605 of CAEFZP010005688.1, forward strand.
ACATGTTTAAAGGTTATAGGAGAAAAAAATAAACTATTGTCCATCCTGGGCTTTTATTGTTACGGCCGCGTTTCTGAATCAGAAACACAGACTTTAAATCAGAGTGATCCCGGGGCTCATCATTAAAGTAGCACTTTGTAGTTGTAGCTGTTTATTGGTGTGGGGTTAAAAGCGAGAGGATGTCATGATGTCAGACATTCTTGCTCAGGTCAAATTCCTTAGCTTTTCTTTTTGTATTTTTTCTTTTTTTAAAGCATGGCCCAACATCTTCACTACCACAAAGGGCAATGTGAAAGTCATATTCTCTCTCTCTCTCTCTCTCTCTCTCTCTCTCTCCCTCTGTCTCTCTATCCCTCTGTCTCTCTCAAGTAGTCTTTTAAGCCTCATCATTTATCAGTCAATTATAAACCAACAAAATTACAGTAGACTGGATTTTCTTTGGACTTGTTTTGTATAAGGACGGCCGATCTGATTCTAGATTTTCTGCCCTGCCCTGCCCACACCCACTGAGACACTCACTTCATTATACCTCTGCTGCAAAATAACAGCTTTATCTTCTTTCTTGGAGTGTATTCTAAGCTAGTAGCATAGTTTAATGGGAACTTATAAATAAGCTCTGTGAACTGACTCCCACATGCATATAAAAAGTCCCCTGGTTGTAGAAAGCAATTGACTTTTACCTGCCTTCTCTCAGAGAACAGGGAGGATAAGGATGGCTTTACTCTGATATCACCAGTCTAATGTTCCACAGCTTCTCCAAGATATGCTGGGCTGCACTACTGAAACTTAATGCATACTTTAGTCTCACTTCGGGCAATTTATAGACTTGAGAGACAGTGGGGGGGATCTCTGCTGGTGTATACTTCCTGGACTAGAGTTTAATGATGAATGGGAATTGATAAACAGGGATCTGGTTATGAGGACATTCATAAATACTTCTGCCCAGGCCGCTTTAATAAGCACTTTCGGTTCTGTGAAGTTTGTAAATCTCATATTTATTGAAGTGTCTATTAAAGTGTATACATGTCTTATTCTATAAACACATTTAGTGTGCGTTATTGAATTGTCTTGTTCTCCCCCAGGATGCAGAGACTAGAAACGAGGATCAGATGAGTAAGCTGCTGTTGGAGAAACAGGAGTTAGCATGGCAGAAGGTCGGTGCCTGCCAGTTTAGTTTAGTTTACTGTCTGTATCCAGGCAACAGCAGCAGATCCAACATGGCCGGGATTGATCTGTCACCTTTTCTAATACTTGAAAGTGAATTCTGTGGGATTCCTTGTGTTGTTGTGTGCTAGGAATCTCTTCAGCGTCAGATGGAGACCATGGCTAACCAGCATGCCGAGGCTCTGGCCAGTGTGAACAAGCAGGTGTTTGGTTTCTCTTTCCCAAATGTCCCTTCTGTCTGCACTCTGGGAATATGCCCTGCCTGACAAGTCAATGCTGTTATTTGAACGTTCTATTTGATTTTCTCCTCTTGAATTAAGTTTCAGATCAAACTCAGGGATGTTGAAGGAGAGAAGGTATAAAGAAACATTTGATGTATAAATGCAGATTTGGAGATCATTTATAAAAATATATATTATTTGTTCCCCAAACATGGCATATTTACAGTCTGTTGAAATGACTGTAACTTTGAAGGGAAGGTATCAGTTGTCTACAGAGTTAAAAGACAAGGAGACCAGCAGTCTAAAGGAGGAATTGAAACAGTTACAGGTATTCAAAACCCACAGAAACACACTTCCACACAGTCACACACACACACAAACCTGAACGCACAAGCCTCAAATCCCAGAACTCCCAAAACGCGGACATCACCTCAAGCCTTCGCTCTGTGACGGTTGGGCCGATCTTATCAGTGTACCAGTTATGTTCTATAGTTTAGGGGTGCGTCTTATAATGGGAACAACTACCCCCCAGTTGACCTTCTGAATAGGGCTGGACGAGGCTCAGTTTGGGGGGTGACACCACCGTGGTGATATACGGCCGTCTCCCTACGCTCCATTGATTTAACAGCCTAACCCTGGGATTGAGACTGGTTTAGAAAGTGGATTTTGATATTCTATCCTGAAAGATACACAATGGAGTCCTCTGGTGATGCATACTAGGGGTCATTGTGTTTGACGCCGTCTTACCCCAGAGAAAATGCTTTATGTCTTATTTGGATTGAGTTCTTTTTGATCAACTGACTTTGAGGAAATGCTTTGCATGCTTGTGTGTTTTACTACAAATTGTTGGATGTCTACATTTCTAAGAATCCTATCCCCTAAAAGTGTATATATATTTTGTTTTGTTTTGGCGGGCTCAATGCTTACTTAATGCTTAAAGTTTTTACTTCCTACTGTTTTGCAGTTGTTCAAGTACAGTTTGGAGAAGAAATTAAGCGAGCTGGTAAGGATTCCAATTATATGAATTGTTGACAGAGGATAGTGGGAGTGGGAGGAATTAAAGAGGAGGACGAGGGGGATGGAACAGCTCATCAGGACTAACGGATAGGGAGTGTGTGACACTTGAACCGGCTAGGCCACAGAGAAAATATCACTATTAAAATATTTTATATCTGAGGCTCGCTCTGTTTAACCTTCCGCTGTGGTTAAAGAAGAAATGAGGAGACGAGAGAGAGGGGGGGGGGAGAGAGAATTTGCTAGATACAGACAATCAAACAATAACGACAGGCTTGACCAATAAAAGGCCCTGAGGCATGCGCTGAGTTGACTGCTTATCTCGGGGAGAGAGCAAGCAGCCAAGATGTTAAACAAAGGTCCCTTCAGCGCAAAGTGACAGCCGACTATACGCTGGGATCCTACTGTTCTGCATGTGACTGTTCTGCATGCGCTGGACAGAGCACGCTGTTACTGGGATCCTACTGTTCTGCATGCGCTGGACAGAGCACGCTGTTACTGGGAGAAATCACACCAGTTTCAACAACTGCCCCCCCCCCTTCATGAGAAACCCACACGTTAAGAAGGCGTAAACTAATACTGTTTTTGAGGGAAGGCTTTGTTCTTTAATGGAGATGTATAAATATAATACAACAGCGTTCTTCTAGGACATACTGTGTTTTGGGTTTATTGTTTTTATGTGGACCTATCAATGTAACCTCCCCCCCTCCCCCCAAAATTTTTTGTTGTTGAAAAAAGTAGTTTTTTTTGTCTCAGGATCAGAAGCTGCATCTGCAGAGCCAGAGCAGGGACAGACACCTGAGCCAGCTGGGCGAGGTGGAGACGCGCTTCGGAGCTCTCTCCAGACAGTGTGCTCTGCTCAAACAGGCCCACGCTAAGCTGGAGCAAAACGGTATCCATCGCATTATCTATTTTATTATTTGATCCACACATGCTCATTTGACCATTAGAAATAGAGGGCTACCATTGTAGATCATTGTAGCTGCATTACATTGGACAGTGCTTTAAAAATAGATTTTTTTCAAACTTTAGGTTAGAATTGTTTGTCCCATATTTTGTGATAGCTATGTGTAACGAGGGCCATTGCAAATTGTTCTGTTATTGTGAGTGTTGATAACAATGGCAGGCCATACATTATCAGGTAGCCATGTCTTGTCTCATGTTTAACCATCGACAGTGTTGTCATTTCATTGCCGTGCTTTTTGTAAATTGGTTTATCGGTAGCCCCTAAACTGTACTATCACTATTTATATAAGTGTGGTGATAAAGTTATGGTCGTCTCCGTAGCTCTGCAGCTGCTGTTCATTTAAAGAAAGATAGGACACGTTTTATTTTTTTGCTCGGCTTTCATGTGGAATTTGTCTGGAAAGTGTTTTCTTCTTTCTCCTGTACCACATGTAGCTAGTATACAGAGACATATCATAGTACATTTTAATGTCTAATACACGCTGCATATTATTAATTTAGACATGCAGTATTTGTATTCATTGTAATATAGACGTGTGTATATATATCAGGGACAATGAATTAGTTCAAATGAAAACATGCCAACTCCCACTACCGTTGTATCATTCTCTTACAGTTGACGAGTCCATGAGACAAAACAAGAAGCTGTCTTCTCTAAACAGCAGAAAGGAGTCCACCATTAAAGCCTTAAAGCAGGTGAGCACAGTCTGCTGTGTAATTCACGTTTGTGAATCTTCTGTTGTATGAAGTATGAAGTCGAGGTGGGCGTCGCAGCTTTGAAAACAGATTTGAGTCACCGGAGTTTCTGTTTCTATCCATGGAGGATTCAGAAGCGCTCTGATGTTCCTTCCTCTGTCCATCCAGAGCCTGGAGGAACTGAACAACAAACTGGTCAAAGCCAGAGTGTCTTCCGTGGGCCTGAGGTCTGAGAATAACCACGCAGCCAAAGAGCAGCTCATCCAGCAGCTTCAACACAGGCTGCATGTGGTAGAATACCTCCTTTAATCCTCACTGTTTCCCTTTGTATTACACATGACAGATATATCGCCTTTACATATTTGTATATAAATGTATATATCCATTATTCATATAGATGTTTGTATAATTGAATGAAGTATATTTCATGATATTTTGTGTTATGAGATAACCCCCGGTTATTTTAAAAGTACAAGGTATTCCGTTTTCTGTGAAAAGTGATGTCCTCTGTAAGCATGTTGTTTGAGCTAGCCTTCTGAGAGTCGTTTAGCAGCACTGACCGCTCCGTGACTGTGGAATGTCAATTACTATCTTGTGGTGCGGCCCCACTCCTGTCCAGGTTATAATATCCCAAATATCATCTTCCAGCTATAAGCCGCCCTCGGCTTGTTTTTGTAAATCCAATTTCAATCAAACTGGAGCTGGTGGAAAGCACGGAAGCTGAACAAGAATTGGGGGCGCTGCTTGTCATTTTAGAATGTATTTTATAATGTTACCTGTTACAGCTTTCAGTTGTCTTTTTTTGTAGGAAATTGAAATTAACAGAAAGCTGGGAGAGGAGAGTGCAGCTGAGAGAGTTGCTAAGCAGGCGAGTATCATCCTGTACAATACAATACAATACAATACAATAGTACAGGACAGGACAGGACAGGACAGGACAGGACAGTGCAGAGTAACTCTGCTGCAGGATGGAAACATGGATTTGTATGGAACGTTGAATATAATTAAATTAGAGGAAGTTGACGTACAGGGATTCAAGGATCATAGTTGGCTCTAAATATGTCTAATTGAGAAGTGTGTGCACACTTGTTTTTGTGTTGGTGTGTGTCCATATGTGTGTGTATGTGTTCAGGAGGTGATGACTTCCCTGCAGCACACCCAGCAGCTCCTGCTGGCCCAGACGCAGGCTGTGTGTCGAGCAGAGCAGGATCTCCACGCCCAGACAGAGCAGCACCAGGTCCTGCTGCCTCTCTCTCTCTCTCTCCCTATACTGCACCGCAACCACCGCCTGACCGCCTCATACCTCCACGTTGGGATTTCAAATCAACCCTCGATTTTGTGATTCGTTCATTTCATGGCTGACACATGGTTCACATTTAGTCATTTAGCAGACGCTCTTATCCAAAGCCAAAGTTTCAATACCAGGCCTCCTTGGTTCATCGTGGTACGGTCGTTTCCTGGGATTTCTCCGTTTGGAACAAAGATCTCTCAGCCCTATTTAAATGATTATAAGGCAAATTTATACAAGGACAGGTAATAAATGATGATAGTCTGCTGCTCGTAAAGATGATGGAGGGCATTGTATATCACACCGTGCACATTAGTGCAGTCGTGAAGTGCAACCTGAGGATAGTGTGTTTATTCTCCCTTTATGGCCTCCACTCATTCCTGGTGCTCTCTACCCGCCCTGCCCCCACCTCCATGTTATTCACAATCACACTTTCCATTCATTAATTAAAAACATTATGAACATGACACAGCCAAACTGATTTGTACGAGCGCCTCTCTCTCTCTGGTTCTCGCTCTCTCTCCTTTCCTCTTTAGCTCTATCTCGCTCTCTCCCGTTGCTGTTTAGAGCCCTCAGTCGAGGTTCAAATAAACACATAAAAATGTATTATTGCATTAAAAATCTCCCGGATGATTAATTTTATTGCAGAGGCTTAAAGGAGAACATGAAGTGATGCGAGCGAGGGCCGATGCTAAAGAAGACAGATCCTCGGTGCTGGAGGAGCAGAGCAGGAACGCCACGATGATCTGGGGAAAGGAGGTAGAAAGCTCGCTGAAAGTACAAATATTTTAAAAGAATCAAATCCACCGATGATTTATTTTGTGTGTGTGTGTGTGTGTGTGCGCGTATATGTGATCAATGCACTGAACTGTAGGACAGGCTCTCAAACAAAGACCTAGTTTCAGTAAAGTCGGGTCAAAAATAAAAGTGTCTGACAAATATTTGAACTCTGGCAGTGTACAGTATATTGCAGATAAATGCTGATAAAAGCCATTCGGCGAATCATAGGTTGTGCGGGACACACGAGTTGAAACTCTTCAGCCTTGCCATAACATACCTCTGCAGATATAGTTTATCTGCTTAAACTGTGCCAAATGGGTTGTGTGACGGTTGCTTTGGACTCTCTCGGTGCGTGACTCAGAAGCTGGAGTTGCTGGAGAGGATCCGCAGTGAGCAGCAGGACCTGAGGTGTGTGCGGGAGGCCTGCGACGGCCTCCGCCACGCCCACGCTGAGCTGCTGTCCCTGGCCACGCAGGCTGCTGAGCACAGGCTGGAAGCACAGGTAGGACTAGATCCACTCCTAAACAGGGAGGTCTGCATCCAGCTGGCGAGGGCTCCTCCATGACTCGTGCGCTCCCTGTAAAGGAGGCGGTTGAAGCCAGCCAGAAGGCCACTGCTGAACCAGGAGGCCCGTCCGGTCATGGTGGTGACGTCACAGCCGAGAATGTGTTTGGAGAAAAGACCGTGGATCAACACGTACGATTTCACCCCACCCAGGATGATCGGCAAGGTAAAGATATACTCGGTACATGGATCCACAATATTAACGTTTTATGGTTTGGGATATCAAATATGTTTCCTCCTGGTGAAGGACGCATGCAACCTTAAAACCCATTAAAAAAGAAATTGGGGGTGGCGTTAAATACTGTAGTAGAAGCCAGAAGTATCTGTCTCCCCATGTGTGTCTATGTTGTAACCATAGATGTAATATCACCAAAGGAGCACTATTTCTTGGTAATGCTAATCTATTGACCCGCATAGATAAACCCAGTGACGCAGTCTCTTCCATGGAGTCCCAGAGTGAAGGTCAGACAAGCTCCAGTCAGGTTATCACCCTCCCACAGTCCCCCAGTGTTTACAGCCCAGGCTGTCTAAACCCAGACCCAGGGAGGACCGGAGAGGATGGACGTCACGACGAGGACAAGCCCCGCCCGGAGCTCCCCAGACCAGGCAGCAAAGAGGGCCTGCCCCCCCCTCGGGCTGGAGGCCAGCCGGGGGTCACAGACAGTCTGGTCCCAGAAACGGCCGCCGTGGTGGATGTGCTAACGAGACCTATCTACGGAGCGCCCAGAAGGTCAGCCAGACGAGTCGAACCCCGAACCCAGACGCAACTCGGCCCAGGGAGAGAGAGGGGATCCCTCTGTGCTCTGCGGATCGCTTGATCATGACTGCAGGTCTGCCGACGTGGGAAGCGGTGAAGGTGCTGCGTGGACGCGGCTATCCTGCTCAGACAACAGGTCTGTTTACAGTGGAGCAGAGGGCTCAGGCCCCGCCGTCAAAGTAGCAGAGGATGAGAGGGATGAGGAGGGAGGGATGGAGCGCAGTGAAGAAACAGCAAAGCTCCAGACATGCTCTAAACAGGAACCCAGACAGAGAGGCGGGTTATCCTCACCCGAGGACGTTGACCGGCGCGATCCCGAGGCTCCAGTGACGGGTCCCCACAACGCACATCCACACGGGGAAGCGAGCCACGTGGAGAGGGAGAGTGAAGTCAGACTGCATGCTTGTGATGATTCACGGAGCTTATCGCCAGTCGAGGCCCAGAGCCACAGTGGGGCTCCACTGCAGCAGGCTGATCCTCTGCAACATCAGGAGTCAGAAGACGAGTCGGATCAACCGGTGAGAGAGAGGCAGGGCGTTGGGACTTCATCCCAGCATGAGCCCTCAGCGTGTCAGAACACCTCACCAGAATCTGCTCCTGTCACTGGAACCTGCCGTATTGGGACCTGTGAGGCCCCCGCGGAACCCCCAGACGCAGAACTGGACCCCGGCCCATCACCACCACACCTGGCCTCCTCCACATATGTGGATCCAGCTAGTTCGGCAACAGAAGCAGAGTGTGCATTGACAGTGGCAGGAGTGACCAGACACCAGCATGCCGATGTCGACCAACAAGCTAGACCCACCCGGGCTGAAAGTCCAGTTCTTGGCCCTGAGAGTGTTATGGTGGACATCCGTCTCCACCAGCCCACAGAGTGGGTGTGCGAGAGCCAGGGCGGAGACATCGACCACCTCGCCAGCAGCAAGAACTACCGCTCAGCGTTTGATTGGGCCGCTCAGAACCATACCACGAACAAGCTATTCCCTCCAGACAAGGACCACGGTACTCCAACATCCCAGAAGCCCTCAGTGTCTGACCTCAATATCAGACAACCTCTCCTGAGCCTTCCCACCTTCCTCCAGGGCAGACAGGACAGCAGAGGTAAGATGATGTCTTCAGAGGACAGTGTCAAGATCTTATATTCATATTTAAAATACTTTTATACAGGACTGTAAATGTAAATATGTCTAGTGCCCAATGTCCAATCCAGCTAATGTGTTCCTGTCCCATGTCCCCCGGAGATGCAGTGATGATGCAGTCGGGAGCAGCGGAGGTGTGTGCTGCTGCCAGCCCCCTGTCCTCCCTCAGAGGGCAGCAGCAAGGGGAATGGAAGGCTATCAGAGAGGCCTTCTGTGACACCTCGGCAGAAAAAGTATGTTTACAAAACTGTCATAAAAAATGATCAACTGTAAACGTGCTCCCCCGCAAGGGAAGAATATAAAGGAGAGAAAAACGAGACTTGATGAAAAAGAAAAACTGGCCAAAAAAAGCGTTATTAAAAAAATAAATACAACGACTAATACAACTAATGAGCTCACCTCTGAGCTATGCGGAGCGATGAATAGGCCTACAGAAGTGAGCTTCCACTTCCAAATATATTTCAGCGCCCCAAACTGCAGCATTTTTCTCAATTAGAGCTTGATAAAGACCAGCAGGAAAGAGTCACAGTGTATCCGTCACGGAAATGGATCACCGACTCCTTAAGGGATTACTGCTACAAGAGGGATCAACCCAAACTTGCCAGAGATCCATTGACCTGTTAACCTCAGGGAATGTCTTTCATAAAATCTCCAACAGTGGGGTACATTATTTACCCTACTGCAATAGGGATCCCTCTGATATCTCCCCTAAACCATAAACACAGGCACCATTTCAAGGGAGCAACATCTGAACGAGCACTGTTTCCCCGACGGCCATTTCTCCTCGCTGTCAAGCGTCTGTGGCGTGCGTAGCTTCAGGGGTCACGGGGAAGCTGCGTCGGCGTCGGGCTCGAGGGGTGTCAGACGTGCGTCCCGCGCACAGAACGCAGGCTCGCAGACGATCGCAGGACGGATAGGCTGTGGGAACGGCTCTGCTAATGATCCCGTGCTACCTCTCCTCACTCGCACACTCACTCACTCCCCGGTCACGGGCGGCGCTGGGAGACCCGCCGCCCGCTTATTGATGCCAGGTGCTTTGCATCGAGAGAGAGACGCGGGTCGACGTGCTCCGAGCGAGAGGAAGAGATATCCAGGAGAAAAGAGATAAAGATTTGAACGCGTTTGTGTGCGTCTGTGGTCGAGGCTAACGCTGGTGCGTTTCTGCAGGAGGGCGGAGTCTCTGTCTCTGTCACTTCTCCTCGCGTCCCTCAACACTCGACCGCCACCAGCAGGTTGCCGTGGCAGCCGAACAACTCGAGGTATGTTCACCCACACCTACCTGTCACCCGGGGTCCCTAGTCACTGACAATCTTTTACAAAATATCTGCAATGTTTCAGCCTTGTAGCATTAAAGCTTGGATTAAGTTTTTAGTTTTAGTTCAAATTAGTTCATTTCCCAGCTGATTGTGTGTTGGTGTGTCTCCTCTCTCAGCGACCACTCTGCCTTCAGGGGGTGTGACAGGAGATGTTCTCTCTGTCTCAGCGTACCTGCTGCAAAAAAGGATCTAATCAAAAGCTTAGTGTTGAAGAACTGTCTGTCCCTCCCTCTCCCCCCCAGCTCCGCAGGATGTTCTGGGCCGGACCCGTCCGCTTCCCAGGACGTAGAGGACACCCAGCAGGCTGACTTCCGAGCCCAGATCAGCAGGTTAGAACAGTTCCTCTCCTCCGACCGGCTCCAGACGCCCAAGAGACGCAGGACAGACCACCTTTAGTCCACGCACAGCTCAACAGGTCCAATGACAAGGATGTTTGTTGAATGATTTTTTTTAAATTAATTAATGTTCATGTTTGTGAAGTTATCCATTTTGGACTGTTTATTGTTTGTGTTGTACTGTGGTTGTTCGCTGTTTCACGAATAAATGTGAATTTGACTTAGTACGTCGACAGTCTGTTTTCTACATGGCTTACAAACTGTTTTTCCTCAAAAAAAGATAATTGAGGCACGGACAGTGGAACGGAACACACTTTTAAGGACAAAAAAACCTGGTGACCTTAATGTAATGCACTGTGCCGCTGTTCCATGGCATTAAGCCAGGCTGGATCCGATCAGTATCAGAAGCAAGGGGAAAGTGCCACGACTTAATTGTTTACAAGCTAATTAATGTTAATTACCCCTGTGCCAATCTGGCTGGGGTCTCGCGGGGACTTTAACGACGGCGGCGGCAGCGCTCACCTCCAGAGTGGAGCAGGATTCACCGTGCGGGGCTGCTATAACTTGGAGACTAATTGGAGTGTACAAGACACGGGAATCAATTAGTGCACATTAACCCAAATTAACAAATGCAAATGAGCCTCTCATTAAGTTTATGTCCCTCCTTGTTGTGTGTGTGTGGAGGCAGAGGAGACCATATGGACACGTGTTGAGGTGACTCAGGCAGTGACATGTGCTGCGTGACATGTGCTGTTCGCAGGCCTTGCACGCTCGTTGGGGCGAGTGGCTGATCCACAGGGCAGCAGACACACTGCAGCAGGAGAGTGCATGGGAAGCTACAGGCTAGGGTTAGACAGCAGGGCGGTGGCCCTTTTACATTTACATTTATTCATTTAGCAGACGATTTTATCCGAAGCGACTTCCAAGTGAGAGCTGTACAAAAGTGCATAGGTCACTGATCATAACACCGAGATAGCCCCAAACGTTGCGGGTCGCCAAAACATGAAGCATACATTGTGAAAAACCAAGTAAGTGCCAAAGGGAAGAACCATCAGAGCGTGTAGTTAAACAAGTTACAATTTAAACAACATGAACCTCAAAAGTGCAAGAGTGTACCTGTAGGAAAGCAAGCAACAATAATATAATGTTATCGCGTGACTGTCTTAAGGGATCTGTGCCGTGATTGGTAGAAAAGTTGGCATTCTGCGAGCGTATCGTGAAGGGAATGCTGCTGTTATCACGGTGGTGTGTTATCATGCTAGGTTACTAACATCAGCAGAGGTTGAGGAGTCTTGGGGCACTTGCACGCTTCGCTACCATGTACCGTACGCTCCCTTTTGGACTCAAGCTGCACTTCTCAACTATAACATTATTCATCGCTTGCCCCATATTAATGGCACACCTTTTGATGGTGGCACAAGGTCCACTGAGGTCCATCTTACTACACTTACTCATTAGGAATACGTCACAATGTTAATGCCCCCATAAAGAAATCTGATGCGTTTGAGTGTCTCTCTACCCGCGGTACTGACCCTTATCTTTAGGAGAGAGGGAGGGAGTTTGGGAGGGGGTGTGGGGGATACCAGACAATATAGAGAGCAATTTTAATACACACACACACACACTAATACACACTTGCTCTCTCTCATTCTCTGTTCCTCACACACACACACACACACACACACACACACAGGATTATGAAGTAGTGGTCCTTTGAAACAGTCAATTACACTTGGGTGCGGGAGGATACTGGGTGTTAATTAGCAGAGGGTTTTTATATAGCGTGTAAATAAAGAGCCTGCTGACATTCACATTCCATCAGCATGTCCTGAGACCCCAGCAAATTAGTGTGTGGGTTTGCTTCAGTGGGTTCTGTGTGCATTCACCTCACTTTAGAATAACACACTCTCCCAACAGTGAGGTATAGATGGTCTGGGAATGAGGGCTATCTTGACCTTACCACTTGGCTGACAAGCTAGATATGATGCTCAAGTGTTTCCACCCAAAGGCAGTATCCCTCAATTTGTTGTAGATATGTCCGTATTCTTCACATTTTTGTCATTGTAAGTGATGACCCAAAATAGTTTGTTTTTAAACTGTGGACAGAGTAACTAAATACCAAAACCTGATATGTAATATTCATGCATGGCTAAACACATCAGTCCTGTTCTGGATTCCAACAGTTCTTTACTAAAGAAGAGGGTTGGAAATTTGGTGGTAATTATTGTTTTGCCTCTGTTTTTTTGCCTCTGGTGGATGTGGTGTTTTTGGTGTGAGTGGAGAAGGAAGGAATGCCTGTGCCCAAAATAGTCTGTGTGGCTCTGCTCAAGATGCCAGAGCTAGCCTTGGTGGGTAACTTCAAAGTTATTAAAACTCATGACAAAACTGAAAACGATTTATGCATACTATAATATTGTTTTAAACCATGACATGAAATACATATTTAATGAATGTGCCTGCAGTGTTTTATTTGGCAACTTGCACTCGCAGCACCATTTTGGCAGAAGGGCCCATCGCTAATAATACATAGCCATGATATTTAAAAATGGGATTAAAAGGTACCGGTGAAAAGGCATGAGTATCGAGCCTTTTCTCTTACCCAACGTAACTTTTCACAGTGGGCAAATCTGTGAGCTACCTTTAAAGGTATGTTTTTCTAAATGCAGGGAGGGCAAAAAAAAACTGGGTTCATGCATCGCTTTCAGCATTTCAGAAACCCCCAAATAAAACGTAATAACCCCTCAACCCCAAACATTTCAGATGAAATATTTCGTTCCACGGCTGAAACTGGTTTGTTTAACTAACCCTTTATTAAGGCTTTTGGTAGTTAGCTAATGCAGCATTGTTGGGTCGTTCTAAACACTAACTCTGCACTAAAGCCACTACTGCGAAGACAACACCTCAACACTCCTTCTTCATCACAGGGCGTTACGAGTTAAAACCTTCCCTGATTTACTGTCCCATGTTATTGGAAATCTGTAAAAAGCAACACAAAAAAAAGAAAGAAAAGAAAAGAAAAAACGTTTAATTTGGCAATTTTCTGCAACCTTCAACTAAACGATGGAGCCTTCTAAATAAACGTCTGATGCTTGTTGGGAGATATATCCTGAGGTTATAGAGCAATGTTTTGTCATATTATGCCTCTTTGCCTCAAAAGCCATCACAGTAAATCTAACAGGAGAATCTTATTAAAGTGAAGAGAAAGCCTTGTGTAAGAGTGCAGTCCTGCCTCTCTCAGAGCCTCATAAAGAGAAATACTGCAGCTGCTGAGCTATGAAAACACGGACATGAGCGCGCTACGCTGTTGATGCAGGCAAGATGGCTCCCGGCTTGCTATGTACAGTTAAGCCATTTTTTTGTGCAGTTTCTGATGAGTAATCAGCTTTAAAAAGGCCTCGACTCAAATCATTCAAATTGACTCATTAGCTTGTGGAAAATAAAGTAGGTCTGTCAGTTCCTTCTCCCCCCAGAGTGGTTTTACCTCTCCGTCTATCCCATTTAGATTAAAGCATTTTATGTTTGTTTTTTGAATATTTTGAGGAATATTTAGAGTTTTATTTTAACGGTCCTCCATTTTTGTTTTATGTTCCAGTTCTTGTACTGTACCGTATGCGTCCAGAAGTGTGTCTGCAACAACCACGGTCTCCTAAACATAGGAACTTTTACCACCTGATGAATAGATGGCTTTACCTTTCCTCACCGGGGCTTCACATGACTGACTACACGTTTTAGTCCCGCTTGTGCCTGTTCACAGCTGTGAATCACTTCTGTAACCCTCCACCCCTACATACACACACACACACACGCACACACACACACACACACACACACACACACACACACACACACACACTAACCCACCATGGAGAATTGAGAAGACAATCTCAGAGACGTCCCCCACTGTCAAAGGTCACCAGGGTTTAAAGTTCACACTTCACATCATTTATATGCTCTTAAATAAGCCCTGTACCCTGGCCCCTAATGTCCCCCGCCGCCTCGCACTTCTTTCACACAGTTATCAGACTTTTCAAATTATGAGGTACTGTACCACTAACCCCCTGCCCCAGCCCAGCCCTCTACAGATGCGGCCAGGGAGAGATAGTGAAGAGAGGGGGGCTAATACTCTCCGGACGGTTCGCTTGATTGAATTATACTCCTTCAGGACCACCACAGCGGCCAGCATACGTTTCTGATTTCAGCTGCGAGGTTGTGAACATCACATGGGGTACATGGTCCTCCCACGGACGGGCGGTATGTCACTGATGCCTGTATATACGGTGTGTGTGTGTGTGTGTGTGTGTGTGTGTGTGTGTGCGCTGTCTGCCCCGTAAAGGATGAATTTTGGGGTTGTGATTGAGGGCTTGGAACCGGAGCTGGGTCTTAACCTGTACGCCGTCTTGCATTAGCTGGGTCCCCCCATTGAGGTGTCAGCCCATATGTCTTTCACTGTGGTTCAACACACACACACACATACCATGAATTGGCACATACACTGTTCCAACACACACAGTATCACATACACTTACACACACACACACACACACGTACCATGAATTGGTACGTATACAGTTCCAACACACACAAGCTCAAATACTTATATACACACACACAGACACACACACACACACGTACAAACACATCTCCAAAGCCCCTGAGCACGTGCAGAGACACACACACATGATTGAAAACCCTTTTGCACTCCAGGGGATCTAGTAAAAGTGCCCTGATCCTCCCCTCCTGGCCTGGCCTCGGCAGCACACACTCTGCATGCTCCTCACAGGCCCACTCCCCTAAATCACTCCCTCCAAATGGCATGCCAACATCCATTAGGCTACAAATGTCTCTAGTTACCAACTTGTAAATGTTGTAGAGTTAGTGGTGTTGTGAAGTTAACGGTGTTGTGGAATTTTCGAGTCGGTTGGTGTCGTAGAGATCCTGTTATGGCGGTGTCGAGTTGGCTGTGTTGTCGTGTGTTTTAGACAACGGTGTGTCGATGCCGGGCATGACGGCATGGCGATTGTAGGACTGCAGGTTTCATCTACGCAATGCACTGTGGGAAATGACCTCCATCGTTGACCTTCTGCAGTTTTAATACGCATACAGGAAGGACAGGGATTGGCTGGCGGTTTACTCCACAGTCTACCGTATGAATAGTGATTGTTATATTGTCTGTGAAATCCCTCGCAGCATTTCAATCTGCTACTTATATCTCGATCCCCCTCGGGTTAGACAGTGCTGTATTTACTGTAGTTATGTTGCCCTTTGACTCCCTGTAAATACACGCAATCCATATAATCGCTGTTGTACCTCACCGCCGCTAAAAATGTCTTTCTCGAGGGTTTGTGGAGAGTGTGTTTGTGGTTGCAGCCAACCAGAGCGCTCCCTGATGAGTCTTCAATGACACGCTCCATTACCCCCGGCCCTGCCACCCCAGCCCTTACCTCTGTGACTGACGGATGGAGCCACAGAGCGGGGGGGGGGAGGGCTGTGTACGAGGTGGGGGTAGGGGGTCGGTAAAAGCGGGTGGGGGGTGGGGTGGGGGGGGTAGGAGGGGGAGAAGGACGAGGGGGGGAGGGTAGGTGGGTTGCCAGGTTTGCTATCCCTTGTTTCTCCTTTTCTCACTCTGTATTCTTGTTTTCGAAACATTGTAATTGTGTTTGAGTCTCTCTCTCTCAGTATCCTACTCTCTCTCCCATCTTCTTCTTTCGCTCTCCATCTCCTCCCACCATATCCTCTCCTCTTTCTTCATCTCTTTCTTCCCTTTGTTATCTCTCAGTTCTCTCATCCTCCCCCCTCCCTCTCTGTCAACTGTCCGGGTCTCTTTCTCACCCTGAGCGGGGTCTGTGATTAGCAGAGCTCGTGTCGGTTTTCATCCATGTGGCCCCGCTCCTCTGGTTCCCACTACCCAGGGAGGAGCCCATCTCCCTGGGACACGTCTGGCTGAACAGCTGGTATGCTGGAGGGAGAAGCACCAGAGATCCAGAGACCCAGGCTGCTCTCTAAGGGTCTACATCAGGAAGGCTCAGTGGTGAGGAACATGGATCCATTGCAGGTGGTCTCCATCACTGCCCAACCCAAGCTGTCACACACTCAGTCACATGCCCCTGCCCCAGACCTAAAGCTCCACACCCCTGGTCTCCTGCTTGTGTCCATGCCCCTGCTCCTACCCCTACCCCTGCCCCTGCCCCTGCCCCTGCTCCTGCTCCTACCCCTGCTCCTGCTCCTACCCCTGCCCCTGCCCCTGCTCCTACCTTCAACCCTGATTTGTATCTTCATCCCGCTGGCCTGTAATGATCGATGTTTTGAATCAAACATTAAGACCATTTTTTTTAATCAAGAAATCAGGCCCTGCCAGCCTATTCTTAGCCTTTCAACCTATGCAGAAAGATGTTAGTGCAACAAAGCTGTCGGGCGATCGGACTTGATAAGTAGATTTGTTGATTAATGCTTTTTCTGTAAATAACTTTCTTGTAGAAACAATGATCAGATTGTTATCCTTTCTCTCCAGATTGATGATGTTCAGTTCAGCGTTTAATGACCTGTCAGATTGGAGGAGAAATGGGGTCAGAGGTCAGCAGATAGGGATCAGTGTAGTTCCTGGTTCAGCGATGCCACTGTATGCATTTTCCATTCCCCAGCACTGATAACCCCTGTTTGTTTATTTACATGTTTGGTTTGTGTTTCTGGTCAGTGGTCGGAAGTGGGAAAGGAAAACAAAAAAAAACTTGACTATGAATTACTAGGTTATTACTATGAATCCATGTTGCTATGAATAGCCACTGATACAGTACTGGACTCCAGGCAAGTTGGTCATAAAGTATGCCTGTGATCTACCCAGTACAAATGATCTGCCAAAGGCTAACCAACGTCTGCAGCACACACTGTTATTGTATCTGAAGCCCATGTAATACTTCACCAGAATAAACAGCATCTCGGCGTGTATATACGAAGATCTGTACGTCTTCGCGCGTCGATCGAAATTCCTCCGGGCCAATTAAACGACAACGTAACAATGTGGCTTGTTACCTCGTTCGTGATTAGATGTGGAGGAATGTGCTCTCTCTTTATCTCCGTGTTGCCGGGCCCAGCCGGGGCGAGGACACAGCAGGCAGGCCGGCAGATGATTTAGCTGAGGCTGACCCAGCCTGTCCTCTATAGGCTCCACTGGCAGCCGTGATGGATGGGGCTAGTGTCACTAGGTGGTATTTGTGTAGTGGCAGTGGCACTCTCGCTGACTCGACCACAAGCCGAGGGGATCGGTGAGAGGAGAGGAGACCCAGATGATCCAGTGAGGACGAGTTCATCGTGCCCGTGAGACGGATGTAGACAAGAGTCAGAACCCAGAGAGAACTGGACTCTCCTAATTCTTGATTTTGGTTTCAACGTTTCGTTTTTCCTTTCCGAATGATTCGTGCAGCTGGGCCCTCTTTATTGCGACACCTTTCAGAGGGTTGCCTCGATACCTGTGTGCTTACATGACCAAAGTGCCACTTTGGAAGGACAACAATAACAAGGAAATTTGGTCAAGATAAAAATACCACTTGTAGGGTTTGTGTTTTTACCCTGTCAGGAATAGTCAGTAATGACCAGCCGGTGAATCTAGCTGCCGCCCCACACACACAGACAGATCCTCTCCTTTAACAGTCTCTCTTCTCTCGGGTTTCACGCCAAGCGCCGATCTCGCCAGAAATGTCCTCGGGCCGCCGAGTCCTAGTCCGTTTCAGTAACCACCGAACACGTCCTTATGAGCAGGTGACGAGGACGAGGTGTCCAGAGGAAACGTCTGTCGTGAAACCACCCCAACCCGGGTCACCCGCTCCAGACGAGACCTCGGCCTTGAGAACAGCCCTTAACTAGGACTCCAGCCACCACCCGACACGGAGGCAAGCGAGTTGATAAAAGTGTCATCGCCGTCTTTATCTGCTCGTCACGCTCTGACCGTGTTCCCTCCGGGCGACCACCGCAGCGTGGCCGTACCCAGAGATCAAAGCTCACCTACAAGCCCGCCGCAATCTGCCACGCCATGAACCCATGCCCTCGACTGGGACCTCTCCAGGTGCACAAAGTGAAACATTGTGACGGTTGTTACTATAGAGATACGTTCCCTGTTCATGAGCGGCAGATTTGTATTCTGGGCCGCCTGACATGAAGCTGGGTTTAGAGAGTGCATTGGAGTTCAGCTGTGTGGATTTGGCTGCAGATAAGCAGGGCTGCGAGGTGATTTGTAGGCCTGATATTTGGTTCCTACTAAACCGATGCTGTGGCCGCTCTTAGATCGGAGATTATATCTTGGAAGAAATTTCCCGACCAAACATAATTTCTGCTGTCTCTTGAATCTCAGCCAGCCAGCCAGCCTGCTCTCTCTCTTTCTCTCTCGCGCTCTCTCTCTCTCTTTCTCTCTTACTCTCTCTCTCGCTTTCTCTCTTTCTTTCTCGCTCTCTTTCTCTCTCTCTCTCTCTTTCTTTCTTTTTCTCTCTCTCTCTCTTTCTTTCTTTTTCTCTTTCTCTATATTATTTGACATTTTTCTATTACTTACGCTCCACCTCTGAATCTCTGTATAGCTCTCTTCCCTCCTCACTTTCTTCTTTCTATGTCTCTATCTTTCTATCTTTCCCAGTATCTCTTGCTCTTCCTGTTTGACTCTCGTGTTTCTATTTCATTTGGAGATGTGCTTGAGGACGGCATATTGTTCCATGATTTTTAAGAAGCACTACCACTCTCCAAATCATTACATCATCCCATTATTCAATGAGGAATCCCGATTACTCCACTTTAGACTTCTATGTTTTTAAAGGAAAGTTTCCATTTTCCCCTACCATAGTTCAGTCAGACTGGGCTTTTTGATGTAGATTCAAGGTCGCCTCCCCCTCTCTCTCTCTCTCTCTCTCTCTCCCTCTCTCTCTCTCTCTCTCTCTCTCTCTCTCTCTCTCTCTCTCCCTCTCACTCCAGCAGCAGCATACAGAAAGTAGTAATTAACCAAACTGCAGCTGGTGGTACCACTCTGATAGGATGTTCTCATCTCCTTCTCTTCCTCTCTCTCTCTTCCCCCTCCTCATGTCTCTCTCTCTGTGTTTAGGTAACATTGGACGCCTTCCCACATCCTCTAAGTCAGAGCTTTCTCCACCAGTCCTTTTGAAGGCTAGCCAGTGTTTTGGAATACTTGAGTTGAGAGACCCTTAGAACAAGTTTTCGTCTTTAAACCTTATCACCCACTGGCACTGTACAGACCCAGCACCAACTTCATCTGTTATCCGACCATCATCCCCTTTGCCTTGTAAATCAACTAGGCCAACTGCTAGAACTGAAAGCTACAATACAACGGATGTTTCCTTGCTGATTTGAGCAGCACAGACTTTACCTTGAACAGGGTATTGTGCTCTGTCAGGCTAAAGATATTACTCAAGTTATGAGTTTTTTGTTGTTGTTGTTGTTGTACTTTTACGCTGTACCAAATAAGTGTGAATGTATGAGTATTTTGAAAACTATGGTTCTACGCTTGTAAGGCTATTGTAACACCAGTTCAAGGCCTCGCCTGCCTATGGATCCCCACTAGTAGTAACACAAACTGTGTTGTTTTATATGAGTGTTTACAGCCATCATAAGCTCTGCTCAAGACTGGTATATCTGAATATTGTCCTCAGACAGCACGGATGCCCTCTTGGTCTAATGGTATACTGAGTGCTTGGGTATGTGTTCCAGTGTGCCATGTGACAGCCTAAGCTCCAGAGAGACTCCCTGAGTGTGGGACACCTGGGTTGGGGTGGGGTGGGGTGGGGTGGGGGGGGGTTTGCATTGTGTCCATGCAGCAGAATGGGCCGCTTGGCTGATGCGAGCCTGTTATCAGCAGATAGACTCTGGAAGGGAGTGATCAGGCCTCAACGACACCAGCCTCCAGAGCCAGAACAAAGGAGCGCTTCATTCCCCAGAACAAGGCTGCTCCCCCTGGAAAACCATCTGCTGGACAGGAGGCTACGACGAGGGGAACGGAGATAGACTAGACAGCAGGGCAAGGGTTTGTTGTGCTGTGTGTGTCTGTGTGTGTGTGTGTTGGGCTAGGGTTCTCTGTGTGTGTGTGTGTGTGTGTGTGTGTATGACAGTGTGTGAGAGAATTGACGCGGAGGGTGTGAACAGACAGTCGGACATTGTTTCGTAGCGGAGCGGAGCCCGCGCGGGAGGGGGGGGTGGTGGGGTGGGTGTGACAGAAGCTCTGATACATTTCGAGCGTCCCGTCTGGGAAAGAGCGATAAGCGCGATGCGTCATCTGACAAACGCCGATGTGTTCCATGTCACTTTGCAACATCCTCGCAGTGTGTGTCAGGTCAACTCAGCAGCTGGCCCCCTGCCTGTGCTGAAGCCAGGCCTTATATTCCCAGAGTGTTTACAATAAATCGCTGCTACGAGTGGTGTCTGTTTGCTCGAGGCGCCAGAAGCGTATTCAACTCTAGGCCCCCCTGCCCTGTGTGTGTAAAAAAAAAGCAACATTTCTCATTTATTTTAGAGGCTCCGAGTGGCCTTAGACTAGCAGAGATGAATCACCGGGCTGAGAGGTGTGTGGGGCCATCGGTTAGCGCCCAATCCAGCCAGACAGGATCGCCCCTGCACCTTGAAGTCCAGCCCCGTTTGATGAAACGGCGGGGGCGTGGAAAAACAAAATATTTTCCGGGTCAGAGGGAGCACTGTGTTTCTAGTGACTGGAAAGCACTTGGGTAAAAGGCAGTCAGGTTTTCATTTGAAGATAATTTGTTGTTTGTAGAGTAAAAATGCTTTCTAATGGCCGCAGGGGCCATCAATCCTCTCCGCTATTTTTAAGAAATGCCAGATCGGACGTGTACAGAATGTCTCGCGGGTCCTCCGGGAAGGGAAAACCTTTACTGCTACTCTGGAGAAATAGGGCCAGAGTTGTGTGTATGGGTGTGCACGTACATACGTGTGTGTGTGTGTGTGTGTGTGTGTGTGTATGAGCGTGGGTGTGTAGGCTTGTGTGTGTATGAGCATGTGTGTGTGTACGCTTGTCCCTCTGTGTGTTTGTGTGTGTGCACAGTATGTGAGCGTGGGTGTTTGCTCACGAGTGTGCGCATGTGTGAGTGTGCACGTGTGTGTGTGTGTGTTCCTGGGTGTGTATACACGGTATAAAAAGGGACCAAAGTGGTTGATGAGTGAAACTGTGTGTTATTCAGTCTTTGCTATCAAGGGGTGTGTTTGGTGTCGGTCTTCTATCAAACATCAGAAGAATGATCGTGATGGATCTGACCTTTTATCAGAGTGGAGACGTCAGCAGTACAGAGGACTTAATGACCTGGCAGGTCACTGTGCCAAACAGGCCGAAAAGAAGGAAAACTACAAAGACTGACTTATGACTGAGTGTCTAGAAAGTAATGTTGTTGTTGAACTGGCACACTCAGTGAGCATCAGGCTGGTCTACACTGTGTGTGCGCGCGTGTGTATGTGTGAGCGTGTGTGTGTGTATGTGTAAGCGTGTGTGTGTGAGCGTGTGTGTGTAAGCGTGTGTGTGTGTGAGCGTGGTGTGTGCGCGCGCGTGTGTGTGGGTGTGAGCGTGTGTGTGCGAGCGTGTGTGTGTGTGAGCGTGTGTGTCTGTAAGCGCGTGTGTGTGAGTGTGTGTGTCTGTAAGCGCGTGTGTGTGTGTGTGAGCGTGTGTGCCTCTACCCGGCCCTCTCCAGACCTATTCCAACTCCCCAGTTGATTGTAAGATAAAGGACTTTGACACAGTGACTCTTCCCCACATGACAGCCCCCCCCCCTCCTCCTCCTCCCAGCCCCACTCTCCTCTCTTCTCCTCTTCTCTCCTCTCCTCTCTTCTGCCCTCCTCTGTTCTCCTCTCCTCTGCTCTCTCCTCCTCTGCTCTCTCCTCCTCTGCTCTCCTCTCCCTGAGTTGAAGAGTTGAATGGAGGGTCAGGCAGGCAGCTCTTAGCAGAACCCCAGACTGAAATTCCAGATGGTGGAGTCAGAATCTATCTCAGCTCATCAATTTAACAAGAGCTGCTGCTGACTTTCCTTCGGGCCTGAAGGCTCTCGGTCGACTCTGCTCCGCTCCGAGCCCGCGTTTCCGGCCCTCGCCATCGGCCGAGACGATGGACAAATTGAGACGTATCGTCTCGGTTACAGGACGGTCCTAATGTTTCCCTGGGTAGAGGGTTGCCAGAAACTGTTGTGCTGAGAAGACACTTCCGTTAGAAGCCTCAACTCTGACATGTCAGCCTGCACATAGTTCATTAGTTGCGGGGTGTACACCAAGCATCCATTTGAGGCTGTTTGCCAAAATATCAATATTCATTAATTCCCCCTGAAAGAAAGATAATGAAAAATCCTTGAGGAGAACTATCAGGAGAATATATTCCCAGAGTAAGTACACTTCTGGCAGCGAAAAACTGCAAAGTGTTGCAATAGTAGGTGATAGGATTAGAGTGTAGTTTCGCTTCCATGTAAACAGAACTGGGGGGGGGTTGTGCCAAAGAAGCAGACTGGCTACATGGATGGTGTTTGTGTCTGGGTTGCCATGAGCACGGAGCAGTTGGCAAGACCAGGAGCGGCAGATAGATAACCTTAAAAGCCGCCATAGATCAAGACGAGTGTGACTGCTCAAGGACGTCATGCAAAGCATTGTGGGATTGAATACAAGAACACATGGAGTTTCTCGCCTGGAAGGAACTGACTACATGCAATGTTGTCATTTGTGGAAGCCATCTTCAGTATTGTCTGTTCAATATTGTCGTCTTCATCCATTCCTTCTGCCACACTGTTTCCGCCAGTTCAGTTATAGTTTTGTATTCAACTTTGGTTATGGACACTACGTGGAAACCACACATTACTGTATGACTTCTGTAAATGTATTTAATATTTGAGTATCTATGAATTAATTGGATGTAAAAAGATAAGTAACAGCCTTACACCCTCAGACTTCCAGTAAAGACAAATTAAAACAATGTTAGCAAGCACAAATAAATTCAAACTTTACACTCTTCTTAAGTCATTAACTCTTAACCAATTTTACCACCAATAATCCAAACTGATAAATCTGTCTTTTCTTACCAATGTAGTAGTCAGTAAAAGTTCTTATAAGGTTACACACTAGGCTTTTCACACTGCATATTCCAGTGCTATCCTTAGAGCTGACCCTTGGATAACTTAGTCCCTTTTCATACTGGCTCCTTTTAGCCCCATGTTTTCAGGAGATAAAACTTGGGGCTAACCCTGCTCCGGAGCAGGGCCTGCAAGGCCTAGGTTAGAGTTGGGGTTAGCCCACTAAATAGTGTGCAAGGATCGTGCAGTGTGAAAGCTTTCTTAGCCTGGGGCTAACACTGGGGATAACAGTGTCACCCCGACCATTTATTATGGAGTAAACTCACTAAGGAATACACTTGCGCGCGTGTGCAAACACATGCATGCACTCATTCACTCGTGCAAACGCATACATGCACACACATACACATGTACAAACACATGCACAAACACACACACACGTACAAACATATGTGCGTGCACACACACGAAGGGTCCTGATACATCCCTGGCTCTCAGCCTGCTTTTACAGTTTGGAAGCCTGTCGTTCCATGCTGAGTGTGGAACACACCGTGTGTGTGAGTGTGTGTCACGCGGGGGGGTCAGCCTGCTTGTTTGTGGGTGATGCCCAGGGGAGGATGGTCCCCTGTAGAACACCTGTTCTCCCCCAGAGGAAGGTGAGGGAGGGCTGACCGAAAACTCACCACATAGAAAGACCTGTTTACTGTCACAATAATAAGGTTGACTTGGCTCAAACAGATCTACTATAATATGTTTAACACTTTGGTCTTTGGTCTTGTAAATTGAGCTTGCGCTTTAAAGTATTATTGATATAGATGAGGGATTCAAATAATCTCTTTGAGCTCTTTAAAGTAAGATATTCGGATTTTAAAAAAAAACTGAAAAGCTGTAGCCCTATATCAAACTTTTTTCCTTCTATCGTTTGGTCTACACATTAGGCTATTTTAATGCAAACTATGTAGCTTACATTTGTGTTTGTTTTAATGTACATTTTTTTCCAGATAAAATCATTTCACTCTTTACGCCATGGAAAATGCGTCATGCTATCTCCGTCAGTAAATCATGCTGGTACTGTAAACTACAAGTCAGGCTATTACGTGTTGGAGATGGGCCTATTTCTACATCAAGGTCCAAGTCAGATGTAGGCTAACTTTCACCTTTTTTGTTTACCAAAACAATGACACGCGTTAATTTCCCGACAACGTCTGTGAACATTAGCCTATTGCATGTAGAGAACGTTATCTGCGTCTCTTCAACCGCTTGCAGACAATTTGCCTATTAGCCGCTCTCAGAGTCGCAATCTAAATTCAACCGGCTTTTCACCGCCTTTTACTCTTGAGTTCACCCAGAAGTCAGCACCTGTTGGCTCGAGCTGCCCCCTCGGAATAATAGATAAGAATTGGACTTCTCTAATCGAAACGGAATTCCCATCTTTTAAGAACATTAATCACAAGGAGAAGGGTTTCACAGTCAGAAGCTGCCAGGGGAAAACCATAGGCCTAATAGGATAAGACATGGCCGTGATAGTCTAAACTCGGCCTATTTAGAGAGACATTGGCTCAAATACCCCAATGTAAAATGTAGCTGAAAAATACAACGGCACACTTGTGTCCTTGCGTCAAGCAATGCTCATGCTATTCATTGAGAAGTTAAAGTCAGATGTAGAATAAGTAAAGGTCAAAACATATTTCGTTTATTAATTTAGGAATGTAGGTAGGGACATTTTTTTGTCAAGCTTGCATCAAAGAATGGTGTAGGAACATTTATTTTTAGTAGGATCACACCCTTTACCTTAATAAAAGGCCAAGGTCACCCGGCTGTTTTGACGGAAATGTACTGGTTCTCATTGTCTTTTAAAAGCAGGGCACGCCGATTAAATTGAGATAAAATAGCTCACCATCTAACAAATAACAAAAACCTAATTTGGAATTGTTTGTATTATTGTTAATGTTGTTAGGCTATTAATACGCAACTATGTGAAAGTATGTTTTATTGTTCGGTATTCTCCATTGACTGACTGTCATTATATTATTGTTACACAATTTCGTTTCGACCGTCTCGCCATTTTCTGAGATTGTATCGCATACATAGGGAATGAACAGTGATTAAACGAATGACATTTAGTCATCAGTCGAAAAATGTAGATTCTACATCGGCTGTATGTGGCGACAAATGTGCTATTCGGTCATCTTATTCTCTCTTAAGCATACTGATAGTTTTTTGGACAAGACGGTATGTTGTGTTTCTACAAAATGTATACAAATGGCCTAAGCAAAAAATATAATAAAACTGTTTTTTTTTAATTATGAAACCATATTTGTAAATAAAAGTACATTTAGCCCTTTTCCAAAATATACAGATGTCAGTTTAAATATCACAGATTCTTTCTTTTTTAATTCAGATTTAAAAAATTAAGAGTGAAAGGATTTCAGGTCTTAAAAGTTAAAGATCAATTGAACAGATATATTTTTAATAGAAAGCATTTCTATAATATTTTTAGCCTGAATGTAAACACACCACGCAAGCACCTACAGATTTATAAGATGCATTGTGTGAGGATGTGTGGAGTGTATGTGAGTAAGTGTAAGTGAGAGAAGGCAGTACTGTAAATGAATGAAACCCAGCTCACTCACTCATGCTCTCTCTCGCTCTCTCTTTCTCTCATCTCACTATTCATTGGTCCCTTGCCCCTCCTCCTGCCCCCCTCTCCCTGTCTGGGGTTGGAGCTGCAGCGTGAGGGGCTCCAAGGAAAACAAGGCAGTAGAAGACTACTCCTCTCCTCCTCTTCACTCCTCCTCTCCTCCACTCCTCCGCGTCCACTCTCTCCTCTCCATTCACAGAGTAGAGAGCCCTGCTGCCCGTCGGACCAGACCCCGCCGCATGGACTACCGACGCTCGCCACAAGAAAACGCTTTTAAAACACTTTTATTTGACTTTGTCTCGAGCGAAGACTTGACGGGTTTACCGAGGAAGCTCCTCCACCATGAGGATTTGTTGGACTTGACTTCTCAGAGAACAGCAGGAGCCAGCGGGTTAGTAAACACTGACTAAACCTCGTAGCGTTCTCTACCCGGCCGAAAAGCACGATCAGGTTGTGTGTTTTCTGCCGCCAGACCGCAGGGTGGTTTCCAGGTGTGTCCCGTTGCCACGTTGCTCCCAAACAGAGAGATGGGTTCAGACGTGCGTGACCTCAACACTCTACTGCCTCCAGTGCCCTCGCTCTCTGCCGGGCCCAACTCCAGCTGCACCGCCCTGCCTGTCACCTCTGCCCCACAGTGGGCACCTGTGCTGGACTTTCACAGCGCCCCCACCTACAGCTCCCTGGCCCCCCACTCCTTCATCAAGCAGGAACCCAGCTGGGGGGCTCCGGACCCCCACGAGGACCCCCCACTGCGGCCTCAGCGCCTTCACCGTGCATTTCTCGGGGCAGTTCACGGGCACCGGGGCCTGTCGCTATGGGGCGTTTGGAGCCCCGCCGGCCCCCAGCCAGCCCACTCCCACCCACCAGTCCCAGGATGTTCAGCAACGCACCCTACCTGACCAACTGCATGGACACACAGACGCCCGCCAGAAACCAGGGTAAGATCCCCGCTGTGGTCCTCTTTATTCTCTGTCACAGTCAGAGGGAGTTTAGGTGTCCTGGAGGAATTGTGTTCCTCTGATGCTGTCTGTGTATTTATACGGGGCGTTCTCTGTTGAGGGATAGTCTCTGTTCCTTTATAGGTCATCGGTGCCACTGTGGGTACAAATGTTTATAACTGGTGGTTAAAACACATAAAATACACAGATTAATTAGTTCTTATTTTGAAATGATGAAATCAAAAAATCAGTTAAATATGTTTTACCACACAAAAAGGTACAATGTTATTGTTGTGAAAACTATTTTATTTCTAACAAATAACTGTTTGTTGTTTTGTTGTATGCTTGTTATTATCAGTATAATTGTTCACTTATGATTAATTACATAATTATCTGTAATTAGATCAAAACAAGTTGGTAGTTTCTTACTTTCCATATCTTAGGGGAAATATTTATTATTGCTCTCAATGTTTTTCTAATAGCTTTCACTATTCCTAGTTATGATTTTTTAGCAGCTTTCTGTTTGTAAAAGAAACCAAATAATTACCCACATTTTTCTTTATACATATATGTATAAAGATTTTAAAAATATATATATTCTGTATATACATAATAAATAATGTATATATGTTCATAAAAAGGTACCAAATTAAATACATTTCTTCCTAATTAAGTGGATCCTGTCCGATTTTATTTAAGTAACTTGTATCTATATTTTCTGTTTTATTGTACTTAGCATATTAAAGTCTGATTACTAGTATGAATAACATATAATTTAAATATCCACTGAAACAGACACAACTGAATAGACATTTTCCAAGAAGGAACCATAAACAAGAAAACAAATTTAGTTTTAAGAATATCACAAATGAAACATTTTCTAAATGCCGATGTCAGGAAATGTATTTAACTGCCTCGTACAACTCTCAATACTGATTTTTGCGTTTGTTTTCTATTACAAATTAACTTCTTAAGATTATCGTCTAATATATTGCTATTTAAATTGTTGTATCACATCATCAAATACAACCGTCTACAGTTATCACTTCATATCTCTACATCTTCTGTTGTAATGTAACTGTTCATTCTCAAACTCTTTCGAGGCTCAGACTAAATATTTAAAAATAACATAATTACTTACATTACATAATTTGCTACTGTGACTGGTCAAGTGTTTACAAAACAAGCCTTGATTTTAGGTTCACTTACTCACACAAACACTAAGTCACCTGGAAATTATGCATTGTTATATATTTCTAACCAAATGTAAAGTGAGGCTTTTTTGTATTATGTGTCTGATGTATGTCAAGTGAGTCGACAAAACAGTTAACTGAAGTGAAACTGTGAGGTAGCATAGGATAAACACTGATTACTGAATTGTTCAAAGTCAGCGCACTGACGTGAAATAACAATTGAGTTATCTTCATCTCGTCAATTCAGGTTTCAATTAATTTCAGATCAATTCAGTTTATAGCTCTTTCAGCATAATGCTTTCCAGAATTTAGAAATATATTTTATGAAAGAATTAATTTCAATTGGCTTTTATTTTTGGTAAAATAAATTGATTTATCTGTTATTTCATATTTTCTGTATTTGCAATACTTTGTTTGCCAAATCTCCGATCATTTTTAGTAGACTATTTGTTTAATGAGCAAGCAACATTTTCTAACATTTCCCTAGAGCCACATGTGATGTGTCATCCACATGTGTATTTATCACATCATGTACAACTACGCAGAACTGTAAACTACTGTGGAAACAGAGAAACTCTAGCCTCTGAAACTAAACCAAGGTCAAGAGGAGCTCATTTTTAATGACTCTTACATTTACTTTATTATTAGATTTTTAATTAACTTACACAATACACCTCAAGCACCAAAACATTTAGAGTTCCGTCAAAATTGACCCCTTCTCTCTCCACTGCACTGGGAGTTCCCCTTCAGAAGACAAATAGAGACTTTTAATGAGCCCATGCTCACCTCCTCCGACCCCCCCCTCCCCTGACCCCCCTTTACCCAGACAGAGCACTGGTGAAAGTGGCGGCTGTAATTAATGGACTTTCTGTGTGTGTGTGTGTACTTGAGTGTGAGTGTGTGTTAGTGAGTGGGTATGTGTGTGTGTGTGTGTGTGTGTGTGTGTTTGAGTGT
Organism: Mallotus villosus; assembly: GCA_903064625.1. Taxonomy (NCBI): domain Eukaryota; kingdom Metazoa; phylum Chordata; class Actinopteri; order Osmeriformes; family Salangidae; genus Mallotus; species Mallotus villosus. Next base: position 111,608 of record CAEFZP010005688.1, read on the forward strand.
GTGTGTGTGTGTGTGTGTGAGTGAGTGAGTGAGTGAATGTGTTATTAATGACCTAGAGCCCCTCCCTGGGTCACATTCAGGCATGACTCTTGGTGAAGTGGTCATGAAGTCAGACTAAGCTTGACCATCCTTTGTTTGTTTGAGTCTTGACACTCACTTTCACTTCTCCACAGGGTGTGTGTCTGTGTGTGTCTGTGTGTGTCTGTGTGTGTGTGTGTGTGCGTGTTTGTGTGTGTGTGTGTGTGTGTGGTGTGTGTGTGTGCGTGCGTGCACATGTAAAAAGTACATTTGTGGACAATGGGTCATAGGTAAAGATAGACGGACTTAACAAAATGAAAAGCATCTCACTGTAATTCTTGGCTTACAACCATGAACACTGAACTCTGCACTTTACTCGAGTCTCTACATGTTTATGGTGGATCGGTTCAGCGTCTGTTTATGCGTCCTCCAGGTTACAGCACCATGGCTTTCGATGGCAGCAGCAACTACGGCCACACCCCCACACACCACACCCCCCAGTTCTCCAGCCCCGCCTTCAAACACGAGGACGCCATCACGCAGCAGAGCAGCATGGGTAAACAACCAACCACTTCTATTCCGACACTCAGCATGTGTGTGTGTACCTGTGTGTGCACATGTGTGTGTGTGTGTGTGTATGAAACATGTCCAGAGTAGGGTAGCCCTGTCTCATATGTATAAGCCCTATAGGACCACAACTCCGATGGTCAAATGTTTGTTAGGTGTTGGCATTTAGAATGAAGGTAAGTGGAGTTTGGCTCTCTGGATGGGTGTGTGGGTGCACATACACCCACACATATGACATCTTTGACATATGAAAGACAAACAAACACGTGTCAAGCGGACACACATACATGTGCCTTCTGCACGGCGAGCTCACCCTGGGAGCCTCTGTCGTACGGAGGGTGGGTCAGAGGTGTACCTGGCCTCCCAGTGACTGATAACCTCCACAGCATCCTGGGCATTCCATCCCAGTCCCTGACCCCTGCAGACCGCTCTGCTGAGCGTGGGGATCGTTATTGAACTGTCGTAATACTTACGCCTCTCCTTTTTATATGGAAACGATAACTTGAGGAAACGGAGATACGAGGTGCTGTGGAATGTTCAGCACTGTCCTGGGAGCCATCCAACATGTCCACAGAGAGAGAGGAGAGAGAGATAGGGAGAGAGAGAGAGAATAGGAGAGAGAGAGACACGAGAGAGAGAGAGAGAGAGAGAGATAGAGAGAGAGATAGGGAGAGAGAGAGACACAGAGATAGAGAGAGAGAGAGAGAGACACACGAGAGAGAGATGAGAGAGAGTAGAGTAGAGAGAGAGAGATAGAGACAGAAGAGAAGAATATGGAGTGTTTCCGTGGCTTCAAAGAGGCATATGTTGTTGTTCTGGTTCTGTATGGCTCCATATCCCAGGATCCTCCACTTAGAGTTATATTCTTGTTTTCCTCAGAGAACTGTCTGTTAGTGACCCAGAACTATCAGTATTAAGCTTTACTGCTCTCTGGAAAGGGAGGGCTTTGTGTAACTGAGTCAGACATTACAGGCATTAAATTCAAAGTTAAGTTAAAAGTGGCTGTGTTTTTTTCTATTTTGCTTAACGGTGTAACACGTTTAGTAATAAAATGTCACTTCAGTGTATGTGTGTAGTACACTGTGCTGTTAACACCTGTGTGTGTGTATGTGTGTGTGTGTGTGCGTGTGTGTGTGGGTGTGTGTGGGTGTGTGTGTGTGTGTGTGTGTGTGTGTGTGTGCGTGTGTGTGTGTGTGCAGCAGAGCAACAGTACAGTGTCCCTCCTCCGGTGTATGGATGTCACACCCCATCAGACACCTGTACAGGCAGCCAGGCTCTTCTACTGAGGAACCCTTATAACAGGTAGGACGACTGCTTCCCTAACCTTAACCATGACCATGATCCTACCATCAGCTACCGCTACCACCCTACTCTGACCCTACTATCTTCCTACCTCCACCACCCTACTCTGACCCTACTATCTTCCTACCTCCACCACCCTACTCTGACCCTACTATCTTCCTACCTCCACCACCCTACTCTGACCCTACTATCTTCCTACCTCCACCACCCTACTCTGACCCTACTATCTTCCTACCTCCACCACCCTACTCTGACCCTACTATCAAAATACACAACGTGTTATTTTACCTACCAAAACAAACCCTGGTGGAGACAAAATATGTCCAATATGAGAAAATATATATACTGAACAAAGGGATACGACAATATATACTGTACTGTACTCACTACGGCATGATTTGAGTTGGGTAAAGCTGGACAGGAAATACGCAGGCAAAGTAGTATAGGACAGGTTCACCCCAGCTCTTCCTCTGTCTGTCTGTCTGTCTGTCTGTCTGTCTGTCTGTCTGTCTGTCTGTCTGTCTGTCTGTCTGTCTGTCTGTCTGTCTGTCTGTCTGTCTGTCTGTCTGTCTGTCTGTCTGTCTGTCTGTCTGTCTGTCTGTCTGTCTGTCTTTCTTCCTGGCTGCCTGCCTGCCTGCCTGGTTGGTTGCCTGTCTGCTTGTCTGTCTGTTTGTCTGTCTGTCTGTCTGTTCAGCTTCCTGTCTGTCTGGCAAAACAGCCCCCAGCACACATGTCTGGTAAGACAATAATCCTCGGAAGCTTCCAGAAAGCAGGCCAGAAGCTTCCAGAACAGAGGCCCAGACAAGCTTCCAGAACAGAGGCCTAGAGAATCACAGAGCCACTGAGCTCCTCCGTCCAGCTCCCGGAAGAAGGAAGTAAAGGAACAGTGGCAGGAAGTTGGCCTAGGATACCGATTTCCAGGAAATGATTGAAAATAAAGACATAGATCAACTAAATGCTCCGCTCGACTGGAACCGCAAACTATTTTTTCCCCTTCTATTATCCAAACACATTATTTCCAGTGGAAAAAACCCAAGAACAGTGCATATCTGTGTTTCCAAAACAAGCATTTTTAACTGGTAAAATGCAAATGAGAGTTGATCAAGTTTGATTCGTCGTCGGGATGCTCTGTGTTGTTGGACGGGCTTCAGTAACCAGCAGAGGTGCCCTCATCATCGTCAGCATACACTTTGGAATCCCCCTCTGCTACTCTGACCCTGCACACTGCTCAGCCACTCCCATTGATAAGGAGCTATGAAGAGAGAGAGCGAGGGAGACAGAGGGAGGGAGGGGGAGAGAGAGGAGAGAGAGAGAGAGAGAGAGAGATGAGTAGAGGGATGGGAGTTGCGTGTCTATGCTGCTCTCTTTCTTTCTTTCTGTCTGTGCTTTCGTTCTTTCTTTCGTTTCTTTCGTTTCTTTCGTTCTCCCCCCTTTTCCCCTCTCTTCCTTTCTCTCTTTCTCTCTCTTCCTCCCCCTTTCTCTCTCTCCTTCTTGTCTCTCCCTCTCTCCCCCCTGCTTTCTCTCTCGCTCTTCTTCTGCGCTCGTTTCGCTCGCGCTCTCTCTAGTATCCCTCAGCTCGAGTCTCAACTGAGGCGGGGAGTGAAAGTCATGCTACCTACCCCCCTGTAACATCTCAGAATCCTTTACTCATCTGGAGACGGCACAAAATGAGCACACATTCCACAGATACCTTCAACATTTTGTTTGCAACTCCAGGGGAACATAAAGATTCTAAATAAGCGAATAGTTCTTGATAAGAGTGAGTGTGGTAGTTAGCCCACTGGACCTGCTCTCTCATAAACAGTCTTATATCTCATATCACACACACACACACACACACACACACACACACACACACACACACACACACACACACACACACACACACACATACACATGCATACACACACACACAGTCTGATATCTGGGCTGGGGAAAGGGCTGGGAATCCTCAAATCAAAGCGCTCCAGTCCTGACATGGCCCCTCTAATCAGCCGGCCTGGTACCAGCAGCTCTGTATTTAGACAGGACTCAGCTACAGATTCAGCTTTGCTGTTAGCACAGCGACTCGGAGCTACGCTCCATAAAAACACTGAGAGCTTATCAAACGCAGAGGTGGGAGAGAGGCTTCCTTCTGGAGGCAGACGCTTACTGTCTGAGCTGAGTACTGTAGTACCAGAGGCTAGACCGATGTAGTACCAGAGGCTACGCTGATGTAGTACCAGAGGCTGATGTAGTACCAGAGGCTAGGCTGATGTAGTACCAGAGGCTAGGCTGATGTAGTACCAGAGGCTAGGCTGATGTAGTACCAGAGGCTAGGCTGATGTAGTACCAGAGGCTAGACCGATGTAGTACCAGAGGCTAGACCGATGTAGTACCAGAGGCTAGGCCGATGTAGTACCAGAGGCTAGACCGATGTAGTACCAGAGGCTAGGCTGATGCAGTACCAGAGGCTAGACCGATGTAGTACCAGAGGCTAGACCGATGTACAGGCTAGACCGATGTAGTAACAGAGGCTAGGCTGATGTAGTACCAGATGGTAGACTGATGTAGTACCAGAGGCTAGGCTGATGTAGTACCAGAGGCTTGGTTGATGTAAGACTAGAGGCTGGGCTGATGTAGTACCAGAGGCTAGACTGATGTAGAACTAGAGGCTGGGCTGATGTGGTACCAGAGGCTAGACTGATGTAGGACTAGAGGCTGGGCTGATGTAGTACCAGAGGCTAGGCTGATGTAGGACTAGAGGCTGGGCTGATGTAGTACCAGAGGCTAGGCTAATGTAGTATCAGAGGCTAGGCTGATGTAGTACCAGAGGCTAGGCTGATGTAGTACCAGAGGCTAGGATGATGTAGTATCAGAGGCTAGGCTGAGAACTGTAGAGGCTCAAAAATAAACACATTCATTTGAGATTTGCAGATTACTTGAACATGAATTATTAAGATAATCTTATGATTTAGGATGGTTGTTAAACTAGTGACTGATGATGGATGTGAATGTGGGTAGGCAAATCCCTCTCCTGTTAAGGTTGGGAGATGTTTTTACAGGCTATTTAGTGATGATGACGAGCTCACTCGAAAATACCTTGAAGATAAACATCTCCTTGAAGACGTATGATCACAGCATGAGCAGAAGAACATGGTACTTTTACAGTACGTTCAGCCATCCGTACAGTAGGACCCATAGTCAGCCTGCTGTCAGCAGGGTACCAGGCACCAGAACGACCCAGGCACGGTGAGCAGTTTCTGGGGAAGGAAGACTTGGAGCGCTTGGGTGTCAAGATGGAGGTGATGAATGGCAGCTATGTGTTAGGGAAAGCACCTGGCAGGTTAACTAATGGTGCTTGGGCCTGGCCTTTAATAATGAATGGCCATGTGGGGTGTGAGAGATGCTGGGTATTTGATTAACTGGAAGTACCGTTAGTGTGTGTGTGCGTGTGTTTATGTGTGTTCTCTATGTGTGGCACATTCACAAGCTGTTGCCCATGGTTCTGAGTGTGTGTGTGTGTGTGTGTGTGTGTGTGTGCATGTGTGTGTGTGTGTGTGTGTGTGGTTGAGGCATTTCTAACCTCTCTTTCTAAACTGCGCTTTAGTACTTTTAGTATTTTTCTGAAGGTTTTTCACCTATCCACCAAGTCCTCAACCAATCTAACTAGCCTAAATCCATCAGTGTAAACCTACCAGTTTAAAAAGACCAGTGTAAAACAACACGTTTTTAATCCATGGCTCTTAAAATCCTCTTTTCTTATTTGTTCCGATCCAGCAGTGATAATTTATACCAAATGGCCTCTCAGCTGGAATGCGTGGCATGGAATCCTGTAAACACGCTGGCTTCTACCATTAAGAGGTATGTTCCCCGGCCCAGATAACTAGCCACACTGTCTAGTGTACATACTCTACTGTAACTATACTATACTGCAGCTGCTAGCTTGCTGGCTCTCGCTGTCACAGAGAAACACGACTTTGATCTCGGTTAGCATCCATTCATCTACGTCCAAGTCTGGAAGCCTGTCTGGGTGGAGAGGGGGGGGTGGTGGTGGTGGGGCTCTGCTTTATTAAATCACACATCTGACCAGTCACTCATTGGCATTGTTAAGCAGGCTGATTTAGTGAACGTTGGAGAGAACAGAGACAGAGGGCTTGGTGGTGGTAATAAATACTTACATTTCTCACTTTATCACTGAGGCGATTGGAAAAGGACTCATGTTTGATCGCAGACCGTCATAGGAAGAACAGGGTTGTCTTCGCGAGATCTCGCCTTCCTTACAGCGTGTGTGCGAGAAATCGCTTGGGTTCCACGAGAACTACGCACGCACACGCACACGCGTGGTTGAGCTGTGTCCGTACAGCGTGGGCGAGTGTCTTCAGACAATGATTCTTCAGCCAGAGTCCGACACTTTTCTACACGGCTCTTGAACGAAAACGTGCATTTCATTTCATTGGTTTATCATTTCAATTGTGTGGGATTTATTCGCGTCTCAGATTGGGTGTAGTCTGTTCACGCGGCCTCCTCGTGGTGTGTCCGCTCCGGAGGGAAACACATCCTGCTCTGCCTCTGCTGTACAGCCTGACCTGGCCTTGACCAGGCAGGCCTGGGAGGCTCCGCAGCAGAGGAAGAGGAGGTGTGTCCTGCTCTGCTCTACTCCAGTCTACTCCTTTCTACTCTTGTCTGCTTTACTCTACTTTGCTCTACTATATTCTACTCTGCTCTATTCTACTTGAGTCTGCTTGACTAACTAAACTCTACTCTGCTGTTAGTCTACTCTGTTCTGCTCCTCTCTGCTCTGATCCTTTTCACTCTGTCCTACTTCACTCTACTCTACTCTGCTCTGCTCTGGGAACGGAAAGCCGGTGGAAGTGTATTTCAGGGAGGCTTGCTGATCACAGCCAAGCTCAGCAGCCAGCAGAATTAGGCTCCTTTCCATTTTTGTCTGAATTCACTTGTTTTTTAAATGTATTTGTATCACTTTGTTGCTCTTCGACTATATTTACTTTGTGCAGCTGAAGTCCACATCCCAAAGTAAAACTAAACCGAAGACTCCAACTCGTATGTCGTTATCTAGAAGCCTGGTCTGACCCCTGCAGCAACCCCAGGTCTCCTCAGGTCCAAGGGAGGTCTGGGGTGAGGCTGGGGCCCAGGACCGAGAGAGAGAGAGTGACTGGGTGATTAATCTGCTGCTGGATGAGGAGCTGGGGAGCTCAGGGTTGTGGAGAAGCAGGCCAGGAGTCTTATCTCTCGGGACATGAGCTGGAGCAGTGTGACCCACATCTTCCAGATACAGCCAAACCACGATCCTTACCAGCCAGGCCCAATCCAACCCCCCACACACACACACACACACGTAGCACACACATGCATGTACACATGTACACGCATACGATACACATACATAAAGTACATATACACACACACACGTACAGTACACACACTGACACGCACACGCTCAGGCGAGGTGAGAGAGTGGTGCTAATGAACTGTCGCATGATTTAGCGCAGGCGGCTGCCTCGCTCACAGTGCCTCCACCCCCTCTGCCTTGCTCACAGTGCCTCCACCCCCTCTGCCTCGTTCACAGTGCCTCCACCCCCTCTGCCTCTGCTCACAGTGCCTCCACCCCCTCTGCCTCGTTCACAGTGCCTCCACCCCCTCTGCCTCGCTCACAGTGCCTCCACCCCCTCTGCCTCGTTCACAGTGCCTCCACCCCCTCTGCCTCGCTCACAGTGCCTCCACCCCCTCTGCCTCGCTCACAGTGCCTCCACCCCCTCTGCCTCGTTCACAGTGCCTCCACCCCCTCTGCCTCGTTCACAGTGCCTCCACCCCCCTCTGCCTCGCTCACAGTGCCTCCACCCCCCTCTGCCTCGTTCACAGTGCCTCCACCCCCTCTGCCTCGTTCACAGTGCCTCCACCCCCTCTGCCTCGTTCACAGTGCCTCCACCCCCTCTGCCTCGCTCACAGTGCCTCCACCCCCTCTGCCTCGCTCACAGTGCCTCCACCCCCCTCTGCCTCAGCTCGAACACCGAGAGACCAACCCGCACAGAGCGTGTCCTCGCCTCCCTCCAGGTCTGTTCTAACTGCACAGGCTCTGACTGCACAGGCTCTGACTGCACAGGCTCTGACTGCACAGGCTCTGACTGCACAGGCTCTGACTGCACAGGCTGACTGTTCTGACTGCACAGAGCGTGTCCTCGCCTCCCTCCAGGTCTGTTCTGACTGCACAGGCGTCCATCCTCCTGTAAGACGCAGGGATTGGAAACAGATCTGTGTTTGTTTACTCACGCCAAACTGCCGCACATCAGTCTGGAGCTGATGAGTGGAGCGGTCGAGGAAGCAGGCCTTCCTCCATCTGTCTGCTTTACCTCTGTGGGAGAAAAAAAGGGGGTTTGGTAGACTGGACTACTGGACTGGCTGCCAAAACTATTGGTCGTTTTTGGTGTGTTGCCGTCTAAATGCCATGATACAAATAGTAGATCTTGTCTTTTGGATAAAAAAGAAATCCCGGGATTTTGATAATATATTGGTGTTGATGTATAATAGTCACATTTATGACCACGCTATAAACAAAACCACAGAAGGAAGGATGGGTGGAGGGAGGGAGGCAGGCAGCCAGGGAGGGAGGGATGGGGGGGGAGGAGAGAGGGATGGAGGGAGGCAGGCAGGGAGGGAGGAATGGGGGGGGAGGAGAGAGGGATGGAGGCAGGCAGTGCAGGCAGGCAGGCAGGCAGTCAGGGAGGGAGGGGTGGAGGGGGGGGAGGGAGGAAGGGAGGGACCGAGGGAAGTAGGGAGGCAGGCAGGGAGGCAGGGAGGGAGGGAGGGATCCTGTTGATCCCTAGGTAAGCTTGAGAGACCCGCATGGTGACTGGTCATGGGGATAAATCCCTCTGTGTCAGGAAGTAAGCCAGACACGGTCTCCTGGTGCTGCCGGGTCATGGTGTTGGTCCCCTGGGGTTCAGATGGATATATGGGGCTCATGCTGCTGTCCTCTCAATGCTGATCTCTCCATGCTGCTGCTCTCTCCGTGCTGCTGTCCTCTCAATACTGATCTCTCCATGCTGCTGCTCTCTCCATGCGCTTAACAGAAGGGATGGGATCGTACTTGCTCCTGGTCAAATACAATGCCACTGTTCTTCTGGTCTGTAACAGCTTAATGTTGGACTAAGATGCTTGTAACACCTCGATGCATAAGGGAGTGTAACAGCTTGAACATTACCAGCTGCTTACACATTAATAAGCATATTTCCTCATTCTTTTACTTATTCCCTCCCTCTCTCCCTCTCTCCCTCTCTCCCTCTCTCCCTCTATCCCTCTCTCTCTCACATGTAGGCGGGCATTGCAAAGAAAATGTAACGAGCATGCAGTTGCTAATATATGGTGATTGAGCGTGTTGTTCTGTGTGTTCCTGTGTTGCAGCCATGCGGCCGGCTATGAGAGTGACCCCAACAGCCCCATGGTGTACAGCTGCAGCACCCAGTACCGCATCCACACACACGGGGTCTTCAGGGGACTACAGGTGGGCTACCTAACCATCTCCCCGTCCGACACCACACACCTCACCATCTCCCCATCCGACACCACACACCTCACCATCTCCCCATCCGACACCACACACCTCACCATCTCCCCATCCGACACCACACACCTCACCATCTCCCCATCCGACACCACACACCTCACCATCTCCCCATCCCACACCACACACCTCACCATCTCCCCATCCGACACCACACACCTCACCATCTCCCCGTCCGACACCACACACCTCACCATCTCCCCATCCGACACCACACACCTCACCATCTCCCCATCCCACACCACACACCTCACCATCTCCCCATCCAACACCACACACCTCACCATCTCCCCATCCAACACCACACACCTCACCATCTCCCCATCCGACACCACACACCTCACCATCTCCCCGTCCAACACCACACACCTCACCATCTCCCCATCCAACACCACACACCTCACCATCTCCCCCATCCAACACCACACACCTCACCATCTCCCCGTCCAACACCACACACCTCACCATCTCCCCGTCCAACACCACACACCTCACCATCTCCCCATCTCCCCATCCAACACCACACACCTCACCATCTCCCCATCTCCCCATCCGACACCACACACCTCACTAGTATCTCCCTATCCGACAGTCAGGTCATCCTTTCCCTCACCTTGACTGCTCCACTTTGTACAATTGCAAGCTGAGTCAGAGAGAGAGATAACTTCTGAGAAGGAGAGAAAACATCCACATATTTATTTAGGAGAGCCTTACGCAAGGAGGGGGTTATGCAGGAGGAAGCAGGCCTGGTTCCCAAACAGCTGAAGCATGTAAAAGGCATGCAAGGGTGAAAAGACCGAGAGGAATCACTTTCCACATCTCCATTAGCAATAAAGCTACGGTTTCTATGCGCCGGCTCGACGCTAATAAATCACTCGATCTTAATTAATGTCCGTCAGCGGCCTTAAAGGCCTGAGAGCAGACAGTCTCCAGACCTGGGCTCGTCGGAGAAAGGGACGTGTTTCATTTCATCCCTCATCCTTCACTCCTCTCCCTTTTCCCTTTTTCAGAGTTCCAAAGGGGAATGGATGGAGTATGAAAAAGCCAAGGTTCAGTTACTCCATGCAGATAGATGCTTGACTGAACATTTATCTAACATTTATTTAAAGGATTATAATAACAATATATCAACTAAGAAATTATTATATCAAAGCTCCAATATCAAATCTAATTCTAGGGAAAAAATGTCACTGCCACTGCCGTGCCCCCCTGTTTTTGGTTTTTCCCTGCCCTAGTGGTTCCCTGTCTCATTGTCTTCACCTGTGTCTTGTTGAGTTCTCGTTAGTTGCATTGTGTCCACCTGTGTCTTGTTTCTGTGTATTTAGGTTCCTGTTTTGTGTCAAGTCTTTGTATTGTCATTTATCCTTTGTCCCTGTGAGTACCCTGTTTGTTGCCTGGTTTTGTTTGAGTTATAAACCCCTTTGGTTCGACAATGCCTGCTGACTCTCCTGCACTTGGGTCCTACCCCACCTCTCGCCGTTACAGAAAATAGTATTGTAACGAACCAGGACAGTGATGGTTTATTTGTAGGTGTAAAAAAAAAGAAAGGAAAAAAAGAACATGTTTTCCCAATGTTTTTGTTAGCAACCCAACAGCACAGTGTGAAGCGAGCAGAGAGGAGCATGTCACTGGAGCCTTGTGGGCTTGGTAGATAAGGAAGCCTGCTAGGGTCATAAAGTACTCAGGTCATTTGCTTATCAATAGCTGCTAACACTACTCATTACTGCCCCAGAGCCCAGAGAGACCATTACACCAAGCATCTCCTAATGAGGAACAGATGGGGTGTGTGGGTGTGTGTGTGTGTGTGTGTGTGTGTGTGTGTGTGTGTGTGTGTGTGTGTGTGTGTGTGTGTGTGTGTGTGTATGTAGGTGTTACAGAGGGGTTGTTAGTGGGAGAGGGGCTAGGGGGCGAGTGGCTGGGTGGGGAAGGTCGGGGTATTCGAGGTGAGATAGAGGATATGGGGTGAGGGAGAGGGGAAGGAGAGAGAGAGAGAGGGGGCGGGATGGGCAGAGGAGAGGGAGGGGAAGGGGCCCGGCTGGAAGGGAGAGAGGGAGCGCTGGAGAGGGCAGAGATGGGGTGAGAGCGAGGCCCGTGACTAACAGCTCACATTTAGAGAATAACTCAGCAGCAGAGTAAAAGTGAGGGCTGGTTTTACTGCTAATTATAATATAATGAGGCCCTCATGCTCTCTAAGCACTCTACGTTGTTAATGCAAATCACTAGGCCATATAAATGGTTATGTTATTAGTAGACTAATGTCTGTCTGTCTCCAGTCTGTTTGAAATTTTTTGTGTTTGTGTGTACGTGTGTATGTGTGTGTGTTTATGTGTGTTTGTGTTAACGTGTGTGTGTGTGTGTGTGTGTATGTGTGTGTGTATTCCTCCAGGACGTAAGGAGGGTCCCAGGCATCACGCCTGCCATTGTCCGCTCTGAGACCAACGAGAAACGCCCGTTCATGTGTGCGTACCCCGGGTGTAACAAGCGCTACTTCAAACTGTCCCATCTGCAGATGCACGGCAGGAAACACACAGGTGAGTTCAGAAGGGGGGGGCAGGAAGGAAGCACACAGGTAAGTGAGTTCAGGGGGGTACAGCAAGGGTTGATTGACATTGTACCTCTCCAGGAGAGAAACCCTACCCATGTGACTTCACAGACTGTGGGCGTCGCTTCTCCAGATCAGACCAGCTCAAGAGACACCAGCGCAGACACACAGGTTTGCCCTCCGTTCCTCTTTCTCTCTCTTTTCCTTCCCTCCTTCCTACTTTCTTTGCTCCACCCATCCCCGGCCCCTGCAGGTGGCCTCTCTGACTTGTCTTCCTCTGTGTCATGTACACCCCAGTGCATACTAGCCCTTCTGAGGAGCGCCCCTCCAAGTTCTCACTATTTAGCATTCAGTATGCTCCAAAGTCAATGCTAGCTTGAGGCCCAGCATGTTTTGGAATGGCTTCCCTCTCTCTCAGCCTCTGCTCTACTCTGTCTGTCTCTCTCTCTCTCCCTCTGAACGGGTGTGTGCGTGTCTGTGTGTGTACGTGTGTGTGTTTAGGAGTTAAACCCTTCGAGTGTGAGACGTGTCAGAGAAAGTTCTCTCGTTCTGACCACCTTAAGACCCACACTCGGACTCATACAGGTAAAACAAGTGCGTAAACTTTTATATTTCCACATCTTCTCATCCGTTTATTACCTCACAATGATGCCTTTTCATGAGAGACACAAAGGTGTCATACATTTCGATTTGTTCTTAATTATCTGCACCAGTCGTTAAAAAGTAAGCAAATGTTTCTGGGCTATAATTTGCCATGCCATGTGTGTGTTACTGTAGATATGGCGTCACATGTCTTACTCCCTACGTCCAAACTTCATTTGACATTCAAATGACTCCTTCGTTCTCCCTCTCCCCCTCTCCTCTCTTCCCCCGCATTCTCTCTCGCCCGCTTCTCTCTCCATCTCTCAGGTGAGAAGCCCTTCAACTGCAGGTGGCCTAACTGCCAGAAGAAATTTGCCAGGTCAGACGAGCTGGTACGACACCACAACATGCACCAGAGAAACCTGACCAAGCTGCAGCTGGCCATCTGACTGCTGCAGACACCACGTCACGTCCTGCACGCTCCTTTGGAAGGCATTTCACTTCCCATACGGGCGACACATTTGAATCGACCAGGATCAAATTTAGGCCACTTCAACACAAAGTTAGACCATTTGGCATTTGAGACGTGACGGCTTTCCTCAGACTCTCTCTCCCCCCCCCCTCGCCCCCAAGCCTCCTCAGCCGGGTAGAGGCCTCCCGAGAGGATCACACAACACAAAGGTGTCCATATGTCATGATATTTCAAACGGAAGACAATGTGTTTCTTGCTTTGATGTAGATGTGGTGTATTTTACTTTGAAACTGTTGTCGTCACTCGTTCAATTTTTTGACTTTATTTATTTTCCTTTTGTTTATGGATTAAAATATCGTTCACTGGAATTCTTTTTGGAGGGGGAGGGACGTGAATGACGTGTCTGAAGTCTGAGTAACCGTGTTTGTGGGAGGAGCAGTACGCCTACTTATGTTGCTAAAGTTATACAGAACACTTAAAACAGTTAGAAGAACACTTTGTTCCACATGGAACCCCATGGTTCAAGATTGAAAAAAACAAAACAAGTTCCATCATCATAAGCTGACGTTTGTACCCTAAACAGTTCTTTCTGACCTTGGTCAAATGGTTCTAAGTATGTAAATTTGAAACGGTTCCATGTAGCAGCCTTTGGTTGGTGTAGACTAGACCAGGCTGCCTCTGTCTGAACCCCCAGAGCCTCTGACCAGGCTGCTGACACCCTGGAGCCTCTGACCAGGCTGCCTCTGTTCCCCCCCCACCCCCTGAACCCCGGAGCCTCTGACCAGGCTGCCTCTGCTGAACCCCGAGCCTCTGACCAGGCTGCCTCTGCTGAACCCTGGAGCCTCTGACCAGGACAGCCACTCGGACACTTCTGTGGAACTGTCTGGAAATATTGATTCATTTGGGCAGCAGATTTGGGGGCTGTGAGTTAAGACAAATGTCCAGGTCAGTCTGGTGGTGTGACCAACACCCTTTGGGTAGAGGTGTAAATAATAGAACAGAACCACGCATTATGTTCAAGATAAAAAGCCTGTCCACCGTAAAATGTGACTTCACTATTAGTCTAGACTAGGCTTACTTCAATGGGTCTAGGAAATGCTTTTAAAATGTGTATTTCATGTCATAAAACACAACTGTCATGGCAAGTTTTTTCTGTAATGTGTAATAACTGCATAGTGGTTAATTTCTGCTGTTCCAACTTTATCATTCTTTGTTTTTATACAGTATATATACAGTATATATATATATACAGTATATTTATATATATGTGGATTCTGTTTTTAGTGGTTGTAATTGTTTTTTACTGTCTTCCTCTGCACCCCCATAAAGAATTGAAATGTCGGAATGATCTTGACCAGAAAATACTTGTGTTGACAAACAAATTCTTGTCTATCCAGAAAAGAACTCACAATGTATTTCCTAATGAGTAGTTCTGATGGACCCCCACCATTGTCCACTCTGATCATTTGATCTCAGATTAGATCGGAGTGCACATTCCTGTGTCTTCCTCTAATACATAGACGTGCTTCTTCTCAAACTCAGCTCTCACTAAAAGTGATAATCTGCCTTCAATCCTGTCCTGTCTCGCATGTTGTGCAACATGCACTGTAGCCAACTGACACTGACCATACTGCCCAATGCAACTTCTACATTTTCCACACAGTTTTGTCAGAGAATACTAGCCAAACTGATTGTAAAGCCTAAACCAATGTTCCTCATTCTTCCCCCACCCCACCCCCACGTAGAATTAACGAACAAATTCATGTATTTTCTAAAAGAAATGCAATGTTCCACTCCAAAGTGCTTACAGTTATGTAACATTGAGGTAAATCTACTTGTTTTGATCCATTTGTTCCATGTTGGGCTGGCCTTCGCGGTGTAAATCACAGTGATTCCTGGTGCTCATTACTCATGCAGAAACCCCCGCCGTATCTCAGCTGAGACCACGCTTCATCTCTGTCTCCCCGCTCTTTGAAGAGAGGTGGCTGGTCTTCGTAACGGTCGGCCCTTCCACTCGCACAGCACACAAAGGAGACGCTATTAAAAACCCGCCGGAAAAAAAGGAGGGAGAGAAAAAAAGAGTGACGCTCCCTTAGATATATGTTGTGGTTTGTGAGTACGTAAGGGGTCGGGGGCGATATCTCACTAGTTTACTGTTAAGACGAGCTAACCCAGGGTTTCGTTTTTTCTCCACACACAGCATTTTGTCGGCTACTTTTCGTCGAACGTTCTCGGCTTGGCTACCCTCCCGACGTCCCATCAGTCAGAGCCCGAGCCCACGCTGGCTATTTGTTTTGCCGGGCCGTTCTCATGGTCGTCTGAAAGGTGCCTCTGTTGAGAATGACTTGGGCACAAGCGAGACGAGATATGGAGGCCCTCCTCTGATCCGACTTTGACACGCGACAGATAAAGAAGAGAGATGAGGGCAGCCGTCTTGTGATGGTTTCAGATCAGAGGAGGTCTTGGAGAGGTCGACCCCTCATGTCACTTTGCCCCAAACAACGAGCACCAGTTATCTGACGGACCCCAGTAGCATAAATACTGTAGAAATACAACGGAAACGGCCCAAAGGACCAGTACGGCTTGCCCAGAGAGAACGGCTGGGAAAATACAATTTTGAGTCTTGGAAACTTCTTAATTCCTTTTCCCGAAATCCTCCTAATCCCCACCCCATAGATTTAAAACCAGGTTTAATATCACATCCCTGTTGTTCACCACCCTCAACCCCCCCAGTCCAGCTTGTCTGTCAGACCAGACGTGAAGGAGGAGACGCGGTGGTACTTGCCTATTGAAGGACAGACAGCAGGGGAAGGTAAAGGTTCAATACTGTTTGTTTATTTGGCTTGAGGTGAGGATTGGTGGCCCTTGACTTGGCTTAGCTACAGCCTCTTGGAGCTGAAGGAGGGGAGAGGGGATTTAAAGCATCAGCTGGCTAGTAAATCAAACAGAGGTTGGTCGGCGTTATACTCCTCTCTCCCGACCCCCTCCCTCCCTTTGGGGCCAAAGACATGTTCACCTGGGGGGGCAATCGGACTGGGATCGGGTCAGACAAGGGAGTTTAGAAAGAAAGAGGGAGAGAGACAGAAAAGAGGTGAGAGGAAACAGGGAGAAGGTGGAGAAGAGAGAGCTATCCTCTGGGAACATGTTGTCATTTCAGGAAAGGATCCTGTAGATGTTTGGGTCCTGGTACAACTCAGCACTACCCAATCCTCTGGAGGCATACACACACACACAAGCAGTAACACACAGAGAGCTGTCCTGGCAGTACTCAGCCAGTACTCCTCCAAAGGCTGCATTCCTTCAGCTGCTGTCAGAACCCTCCTTCCGTATCAGGGGAAATCCAGAAAATGCTTTGGGTCAAATTATTGAAGTTATTTGTCGTGTTTTCAGTCATCTTGTTAGGTTTTTGAACGGAAACACGGTCATTTTGAAGGGAACACTGCGGGGAACCTGCCATAAAAGTCTGTGTTAATCCAGGATGGTCTTTCATCAAGAGCTGAGAGCAACTGAGAGCGGTTGTGGCCCAGAGGAGCACAGCTCAGGAGTGCATGGATAGGGGGGCTGTAGGGGGACTGAGGGGGCATGAGAGGGGTAGGAGGGGTGCTCCTCCGCCGGCCTCTAAGAGAGAGAGCCAGAGTGGAGGCAGGTCTACCTGCTCGTACACCTGTGGGTTCTCCACACTTCTCTGTTCACAGAGAGACATTTGATAGAAGTGTTGGAATATAACTTTGCTTAACAACAATGGGGCGGCTGTGGCTCAGGGGGGGTAGAGAGGGTCGTCTGTTAATCGCAAGGTTGGCTGTTCGTTCCCCGACTCCTCCCAGACCATTTGCCGAAGTATCCTTGAGCAAGACTCTGAACCCCAAGTGGCTCCCGATGGGCAGGCCGGCCCCTTGCATGGCAGCTCACTGCCGTCGATATGTGTGAGTGTGAGTATGAATGGGTGAATGAGAGGCACAAAATGAAAAGTGCTTTGAGTGCCGCTAAATTAGAAAACGCGCTATATAGGTAAGATTCAGGGTTAGGTCAGGGTTAGGGTGAATACAATAGGAGTCAAACAATAGTGTTGAGTCCCTATTAAAGACATATCGATTGAGAATGTGCATTCACAGATGTAGACATAGACCTTACGTCCATAAGCGTGTTGTCTTTTCAAGTAATGTTGAGAATGGGCTGCATACGGTCTATCTTCACATGCGAAACGTGGCATGTACTGTACGCACACAAGCGTCACACACACATTGTGCAGTTGTGCTGGCCTATGAAGAGCCCTTTAGTGTTGATTTATCTCCTGGTCTTAGTGAGGGGAAGAGTGATCCGAGTTGTGGGCGTTGATTTAAATGCCTTTTTACTGTGTGTGTGCTGGTCTTCCTCAGGGCCGTAGTCTCAGATAAATGAGAGCTTCTAATGTCCATCTTTTTCTCTCTCTCTCCATCTCAATTGTACGTTATTTCTTGTCTTTTACTTCTCCGTCACTCACACACACACACATTGAGTACATAGAGCATTAGACCTTAATTCTTTAATAAAAACTTAAAGCACGTCATTCAGCAGGCAGCGTCCATTTTGGAGGAATCTTCTCTCTCAGTGATAGAACAGCAAGGTTTCCTAGCCAGGCTTTCCTGCAGCACAGCACAGCCTCATCTTTGAATCAAAAAAAAGACTTTTATGTTGAAAGGTAAACATTTCTTGTCCAGCATCCGGTCCATGAAATATTCCCCCAATAAAAACATTCCCTGTTGTCTTGAATGATATGATCTAATGAAAACAGCACTTTAAGACAAAATACTGCATGTATACATCAGCAAATACATCCTGGGGCCAGACTCTGACACTAAAATAATTGTTGTGTAACCAATCTTTGAATTTGATTTAAGGCTGAAGGAAAGCATTTTTCTTTTCATTTGCCAAGACAGGAATCCATCAGTGCAGAAGACAATCTGGACGTAGGTGTTTTTCCCACACAGATTCATCTGGGGGGAATTACAAGTCTTTTTAGTCAGACTTACAATTGGAAGTTGCTTCAATAATAAAAGCGGCTAAAAGCGGCTGCTAAATTCATTAACTGTGAAACGCAAATCTTAATCAATTTGTTCAGAATATAACAATGTAGCATTACCCATTGTGTTTGTATGTGTGTGTGCATGTGTGTGTGTCCGTGTGTGTGCTTGTGTGCGTATTTGAATGTGTGTGTCAACTGGCATGTGCTCAAAATAACAGTCAACTCCTGTACATCAAGGCAACATCTCCCTCTAGTGAGCAATATACCATTTGGCTGTTCCTGTTTAGTTTCTTTGTAACTGAAAAAAATATGGCAAAACTACACTGTCATCTAGAGGCTAAACATGGAATGGCAGGACAACAATTTAGTGGAGTTGAATACATTTCAAACTGCTTATTGCCCATTCATTGTACCTAGACCAATACCCCTCCCCTGTGGTGGTCCCTGTACCAGGCCAGGACCAGGGATGCCAGAGGCACAGTTGACCCCAAACTCTCTCTTTCTCCCACCCCTCCACCCCCTCCGCCCAGGGAGAGAAACGTGTGGAGTGTGTTTGTACAGCCAAGTATCAGATTCCATTCCATTCCACATCCATCACCTGCGAGACAGCGAGCAGGAAAAGCGATTGGTCGGCACCTGGTGAGGTCACGGGTTACGTGCTAGCCTGTCGCTCAGATTTATGACGTGTCAGCGAGCTTTGCGACCAAGGATCAGGGTCTGAAAACAAGACATGTCTGGATGACGAAGCATTCACTTTCTCATACTGCGGGTCAGGGTGGATCTCCATCCAGGGCTTCATCTTCTAAGAACCGCGTCCTGGAGATGAGTGGAGTTGTCAAGGATTTGATTATTTTTTCTGTGTCTAGTCATATTTTTTAACACAGAAGGAGGAGAGACCATGGAGAGTGTGTACCAATATTGACATATAGATAGAGGGCCATGTACAGGAAGGTATTTAGACATATAGATAAAGGGGGTTGTATTAAAATAAAATACATTTAGGGAGCTGTATAGATATTGGAGATTGTATCAACATGTAGGAGGCTGTATCTAAGGCAGCCCCAGAGAGAGGCCTTCCCAGTCCTCCCAGCCCCAGGTCCTCCCAGCACCAGGTCCTCCCAGCACCAGGTCCTCCCAGCCCCAGTCCTCCCAGCCCCAGGTCCTCCCAGCCCCAGGTCCTCCCAGCCCCAGGTCCTCCCAGCCCCAGGTCCTCCCAGTTCCTAGTCCTCCCAGCCCCAGGTCCTCCCAGCACCAGAGAAAGGCCTTCCCAGTCCTCCCAGCACCAGGGACAGCGGCCTAAGCCGCCTCACGGCCAGGCTATTCGCCGTCCTTTTAAGCGGTTTTCCGCTTCCTATTCTGCGTTCGCTAATTAGCGCCCCGGTGCACAAAAGCTGAGAAGACAATCTCAGAAGGGGAGAGAGAGACTCCAGCCAGAGCGAGTGAGTGCCGGTTGCCGACACAATAAAGTCACGAAAAGTTTCAGTTTTGTGCCTCAGGTTCACCCCTGGCTTCCACTCAGGGTCTTACGCGTGGAAGACTATTTTGTTTTCTTTCTTTCTTTCTTTTTGCCAATTAAACGCACGTGAGTGCTTATTCACCGTCCTTTTTCTCCACTCTCTTGAATTGTTTGCGACTCAGCCCTGCGTCTTGCTGTGCTCCTCCATCTCCCCCTTCCTTCCGTTTGATCTCCCACTCTCCCGGCCTCCTTCGTCCATTCTATCCCCCCCCATCAATATTTCCTTGCTTCATCTTCATCACTAGCTTATCTATCTTTTGTTCTATATCTTCAAAATGTTTGTTCCCCTCTCTCTCTCTCTCTCTCTCTCTCTCGTCTCTCTCTCTCTCTCTCTCTCTCTCTCTCTCTCCCCCTCTCTTCTCTTTCTCTTTCTATCCATTGTTTCTCTATCCCTCTCTCTCAATCTCTCTCTATCCCTTCTCTTTCGCTCTGTTCGCCTCTCTCACACTAGTGTGCTCTCGTTCTGAGGCGATGCTGGACAGTGATGTGCCCCCCTGTCCACATGGGGGCAGTGTGAGTCCTCCTCTCAGCGCCGGCTCCCAGCAGCCCTGGGCAGGAGCGACTGTGAGGTCCCGGGGTTACGTGTGAGTACGGACCTGCTCTTAGCCTATCAAATAAGGACAGCTTGGAAAAGAGATAGAGAGTAATAATGAATGATGTGCATGGAGTTGTGTGTCAATTTGGATTATTTGGGCAGCTAGTGCAGTGTATTGTATATGTATTTCTTGATTTATGGCTCCGTCACATAGAGCAGAGTAGCATCCAAACAACTTCACACCTGCCGATCAACACTGCACATCCTTGGGTCCTGAGAAATACGCCTGCCAACGTGTAGTTTCACACAGTGTCCAGTTCCCAAGGTAATCAAGCCACAAACACACACAAAAACACACACATATTCCTGCCTTCATAGTTAGATTTCATCGGAGAGGATTGTGTGGGATGGCTTGCTTGTACCTGCAGGACATTGCTTCAAACGACAACACGTACACACCCACACACACACACCGACACACACACACACACTTTGGTTGCATTTTGGGTCTCCAAACTGAACTGAGATCTAATTGACATGACAAATCATTCAGCCTTCTGTTTTAGCATATGGTCCAATCGCTTCCAATGCTCTTGTCACATGTACTTTTCTAACTGTAAAGGCAGGAATCTCTGTGTGTGTGGCTCAATCATCTTAACCGCACCGCATGAAGTTGCAAATCGGCAGGTGTCTCGCTCTGGCCTGAAGCATGCCCAGTGTCACTTGTGAAATTGTGTTTAGGTGAATAATTCACATGAAAATAAATATGATATATAAACGTGTTTGCTGTCATGATGAGCAGCAATAAGCAATGGAGCCATGTATTTCGTGAGCTGCCAATGGGCGCTGTCTGTCTTTAACTTGATTATTGTTACTCTACACAACACTAGTTTCAATAAAGCAAAACTGCACACTTTAAAGAACCCTTAATCCCTGCAACACACATAACCCAGTAGCAGTGGCAGACATACAACTGTCATGTTAGCAAGTTAAATGACCCTGATGAGAGGAAAAGAGAGAGCTAGACACACACAGTGATGTTGAGATAAAGAGTGAGTGGAGAGATATACAGAAACATCCCACAGCTTCTCAGACCCGCTATAAAACAGACAGCAAATGTGTGTGTGTGTGTCTGTGCGCATGTGTGTGTGGTGTGTGTGTCTTCCGCAAAGAAATGGGAGATGGGAGATGGGAGCGTCGATATGCAGCCGAGTGAAATCTCTCGTTGGGTCTCGTGTGCCCTCCTCCGGCTCCTCTCCTGCTTGGAGGTCAGGGAGGTCAGCCTCCGTGACCAGGCTGTGATGAGAACAGACGCTGCATCGCATCACAACACAGCGCTGGGTCTCTACCTGAGGGAGCTCAGGCTGGAATATCCACCGCCCTCGGCTCCCTCCCTCCGACCCTGGCTCGGTTGGACCGGGACAACAACATCCCATAATACTCGGACTCATCTGGGACACTTCCTGTTGTTTTCCCCCGGGAGGTTTTGATGTCCAGGCAGGTCAGAGAGGTGTTCTCTGGTCCCCTCATGTGGGCCGGACACACTGGTCACTCTTTCAGTTTCACCCCTCAAATCTGTCACCGTCTCTCTGTCTCTCGCTCTTTGTCTCTCTCATTCTCTCTCGGTCTCCCTTTCACTCTCAGTCTGTTTGTCTCTCTCTCTCCTTGGGCGGACAGAGGGAAAGCTGTTATTGGAGGATTGAAGGTTTCACTGCCTATCAGAATAATGAGTGTCATCCTGCTTATCGGCTCTCTCTCGGAGACACCATCATTACTGATGTGTGATGGCCTGCTAAGGCGTCACAGCGTAGCTGTCTGTCTCTGGGTGTGTGTGTGTGTGTGTGGGTGTTTGAATGATAAATTGTTGAAATTAGTTGAAATGGCTGCTGGAATTTGATAATCCTGGAGTGAGTTCAAGAGAGAGAGAGAGAGGAGACAGAGAGAGACGCATCTTTTCTGCTTGGCTGCTTTGCCCTACATAAAGAGAGTCAGATATAATGATCAGAGATTGTGTGAGCCTGCTGACAGGAAGCAGGGATGAGGGATCCCTCGTAAGATCCAGCTCTCGGATACTTTCACCCACTCATCCATGGCTCCGCTCACATGACACAACCGATGCCAACCCCTGAGGATATCAATCATTTTTCTTGCGGGACGTGACATAGAAAGGTCTTATGCTGCATCCATAAGATCTCCACGAATGTAGTTCTTTCTGCAGTTCCCTTCTGCCGTAACACGCGAGGACGATTCCTCTGGGTTGATGAACAAGCACAACATCAACACCGACGCACCCCCAGACCCCTTTCCTCACGGTTGCTGACGCTCCCTCATGACGCTCCCGCCTCACCTTATTGACCATCTGCTTGTGTGTGACGTCCAAAGCAGTCTCACCGCTGCTGTCTTCTTCGGTGCTTGAGTCTGGAGGGTCCCACCGGGCTCTGATTCAGTCTTTGGTCTCCCACCCCACGATCCTCTCTGACGTGTGTTTGTGACTAACGCTGCCCCAGTCTGGGTCTCACACCCAGAGAGACCCCCACCTCCTGGCTCCCGGGAGGCGATGCCAGGACACACAAGGCCCTCTGGGTGACCACGCTCGGCCCCCCTGGGTGACCACGCTCGGTCCTCTGGTCTCTCGGGGATGTGGGAAGCTGTCTGTCAAAACGCTGAGGAAGTGTACAGTCTAAATGGGTCTTTAATGGGAGGCTGTTAGCAGTGAGTCTGTGGTCCAGTACCACCCTGGGCTGACCTTCCGCTCACATCCTGTCAGACAGTTACAATCTCAGATTCCTCAGAGACGGTCCAAAGGCAGTATGTGTGTGCTGTACATGTGTGTATGTACTGTATGTGTGTGTGTGTGTGTGTGTGTGTGAGGGTGTGTGTCTGTGTGTACGTATATGCATGTATTGGTTGTATGCTAGTCTTTGCAATTCTGCATGTGCATGTGTCTCGCTTGTGTGTGTGTGTCTCAGGGAGTGTACTGTGTGTGTGTATGTCTGTGTGTGAGCGTGTGTGTATGCACATATCCGTGTGTGTGTGGGGTTGTGTGTCTGCAATTATCCAGTCAGGGCAACATAGCAGAGCCGGGGGTGAGGGGTGGACGTGTTAATCATCCTGACCCCAGGAGGGGCTCCTCGTCTCCAGGCCTCTGGTCAGACAGGAGGCCCTCCTGGAGACTGGGATCATCCAGCTCCACACTGAGTCTTCTACACACACACACACACACAGCCCCCTCCAACCCTCACACACACACACAGCCCCCTCCAACCCTCTCACACACACAGCCCCCTCCCACACACGCTCTCTTGGAGAGAGAGAACTGAGTGATAGAGATGGAGAGACCTGGAGAGAGAAAGAGAGAGAGAAAGAGAGAGAGATTCTGGCAGCAAGAGGGAGAGACAGCAGGGGAATCACATGAGTGAGTGAAATGAAAGAGAGAAAAGGAGAGAGAGAGAAAGACAGGGAGAGAGGACATGAAAGAGAGAGTGATGGGGAAAGGGAAGGAGAGAGGTAGGGAGAGAGGGACCGAATCAGGTCCCCATCGAGGCGTTATATTAATTAAATGTCTTAAACAAACATGGCTGCTGTGTTTAGAGGCTGAGGAACCGCTCCATCTGGTGTCTGTGTGTGTGTATGTGTGGGGGGGTTGTGTGTGTGTGTTTGTGTGTGTGAGGGAGAGAGAGAGAGAGACGGGGGTAGGGTGGGGGCAGACAAGAAGAGTTGTAGTTAAAGTTCAGGAACACTGAAGAACAGATGGGCCTCCTGTCTCGGGGGACCAACGTTCTCCCTTCGCCCGCAGCCCTCTCTCTGTCACTCTCCCTATGCCTCTCTCTATCTCTCTCACTGTCTCCCTATGTCACTCTCTCTCTCTCTCTCTCTCTCTCTCCCTTGGCCAGCAGCCCTTTCTCTGTCACTCTCCCTATGCCTCTCTCTGTCTCTCGCTCACTCTCTCCCAATGTCACTCTCTCCTTATGTCACTCTCTCTCTCTCTCCAAGCCACAAGGAGATGGAGGGAAGGGGAGAAGGAGGAGAGCGAGACAGGGAAAGAGAGGCGGCAGGAACGAGACAGTGAGCGACGAGAAAGAGAAGCACTGGTAGGAAACAAGAGAGGAGGAAACATGTTAGAAAGGAACCAAGTCAGAAATGTGCTCCTCTCTCCGCATTCAAGTGCTGTATGATACAGACTGATTCCTCTGTGTGTGTGTGAGAGTTTGTGTGTGTGTGTGTCTTGCAAGGCAGAAGAGGCTAATTAGTTCCGTGTAATCCCATTGACTGCAGCGCTGCAGTCTGTGTGTTCTCATCTCCCCCAGGACACACCACTCAATAGACAGACAAACCCTTTCATTTACTTGTTAGTAATTACATTTGGATTGAGCAAATTACATCTGATCTTTTCAATTCTCCTTTGATTACACAAATCATTTGCCGGGAGGCCCGAGTGGAATAAGCCCACAGGAGTTTGTTGTTGTGACCGTATAAGCCATGAGGGTGGAGGTCGGTTAGGTCAGGAGACTCAGGTAGGTTAGTATATGTTTATTGATAATGATACCTTTGACTGTTAATGCTTCTGACTTAGTATATCTGAGCACATGGCTTGCAAGGTCTGCATTGATCTCCATGTCTGTACTCTGTTGGTCTTCTGTCAGTACTCTATCAATACTATCAGTACTTTATCAGTACTATTTCATCAGTCCTCTATCAATCCTCTGGCAGTACTTTATCAGTCCTCTATCAATACTCTATCGAGGCCCTTTCAGTACTCTATCAGTACTTTATCAGTCCTCTCTATACTCTATCAGTTGGGCCCTGAAACCCACCTGACAGCTCTTGGCTCCTTGTCTCTGATGATCCATTAGGGCTGTCAGGAGATAATGATGGCGTCTCCCTCTCTGCTCCTGATGAGCCCGGGGTGACATCCCTGCCGCGGCCGAGCCAGCAGAGCTTCTTTCTATTCAGAGACAGCGGACACTTAAGCTGCTGTCAGAGCGCGGACTGTTCTCTTTGTGGAGACTGAGAAGCCCTTTCACAGTGAGGAGCAGGGCTACCGTGATGGGCAGTAATTATCCACACCATCTCTATTATTTTGGGCCTGTTTTGTTTTCGTAGAAAAAAATCATGAGAAACTTTCCTGCTCATCTTGATATTTCGTCTCATTTCGGAAGTCACGTTTTTACGGCAACTCGTGCCCCACAGCGCCTCAATAGCATTTACCTGTCATGTATTTGCTATCTCTTTACGTGGAGTCATGATCGGTTTTCTATGTATCCGCGTGTTTTCATGATTGTCATCCATATCTCTTTTCTTACCTACAGTTCTTGTGCAAAGTTGACCAACAGCAGACTATGGGCTGGCTAATACTGTCTCGGAGGATGCAAAGAGGTGTTGTGACACTGCACATCACAGACAGACAGAAAGGGAATATATTAATGCTGTGAATAGCAGATGAGCTGTTCTGTATTAAAGGCAGTGCTAGAGGTCAGCCCGACACAAAAGGAACATAATTAGTGTCATACATGGGAGTTAAACGACGCCAATTTACATGGGCCAGTCTTCTGTTGTCTCTGTCAGTTCTTCTTGTGTGTTTTAATACTTCGTCATGTAGTGCACTGTTTCACTGCAGCCAGGCACACACACACACACCATTCCCGCGTTGACAGGGGGGGGCACACACACACATACCGTTCCTCGTGTTGACAGGGGGGTTGTTAGTTGTGTTTAAAATTACAATGAACAAAAACGATCATGCAGTCACCTTGTCACCTTGTCATGTCACCTCTCATAACAGCTCTCCTACTCTCTGGCTCTCTCTTTCTTTATCTCTAATACACACGACACACACACGTGCACACACTTACATTGGGGTATTGTTTCTTCAGATACGCATCACATCTTCACATACGGCCACAGAAGTGCACACACACACACACACACACACACACCGACACACAACCACACCGACAGACACACCCTGCAATGTCTGGCTATTACTGCAATCTGCATGCTGCGTCTGCTAATAACGACGTTCAGGCATGACACGCAGCGTGTAGCAGTGACGCGCTCAGTAGACGAGATGAGAAACACTTCTTGATAGACAGAATATTAAATGGCAGAAAAATGAAGCATCGGCCCCTATTATCACCCCCGCTCCCCCGCCATTAGCTTTTAGCTGAAACCCTGTTTCTGCCTTTTCCAGGAGGGCAGACTGTGGAACTAATCAGATTGTGTGCGGAGACATTAGAGCTGCCTCCTGATCTGACCTCACTAACGTGACCAGGGTTGCGCACAGACGCTCGAGCCCAGTCCAGTTTAATTCACTCACGTTAACGTGACAAATGGGCATTAAATAGCGAACGCTTTTACGGAAAGGGCTACTGATATAAGCGTTAGAAACGCTTCATAGTTTTACTGGGTGAATAAGTTGGATGCTAACAGTGTTTTGTAGTTTAAAGCGCATGAAATGCAGGAATGTGCATTCGTTTTGTAGACACGAACAGCATGTTCTCTTCACGTAGGCCTACCATATTGCTGAACATGAAGCTCTCATAAGACAACAGGTTATCAGAGCTATTTTGTTGCAAAGAATTCCACAGCCTTACTTGAACTTAAATGAACACTATCAACAGAATCTGGCTAATAGGATAATACAGTGGTGCAAACTGTGTACGAATATGATTCTTCTATAGCCTAGGCCTTCTAAAGCCTAGGCCTTCTTTAGCCTAGGCCTAGCCTGAGTTCACCCATAACTAAAAACAAGATGCAAGTATTTCAGTAGGTCTACGATGTTGAGTATAATGCCAGCAGTGATGGTACCTGTGCTAACATATGTGCAACATTTGTAGCGGCTAAATGGTATTCATCCATCACCAGTTCAGTGAATGGCTCCAAGCAACAGTGATGGACGCTCTCGTCTCTGCAGTCAGGTCATTAACCTGCCATTAGCTAGGTTAGTATGGTTAGCAAGGTCAGGATGGTTAACATTAGCATGCTAGAGTCAGATCAGGTGTGGAGGGTAGCTGGGGGATGCTAACCTGAGTTGTGAACTTTGACTTACTGTCTGACAGTTCTTTATTTTATAGCCAATTCCCTGGCCTGACTACGTCCACTGCAAACATTGATCATATTCTCATGTTAGTGCATGTAAACCAGCATTACTAACTGGCTGAACGAAACTATACAATCAAAATAACACTAATTTTCTCCCCATTTTTCCAAGTGATGAATTGAAATTAAATGAAATTGGGTTCGGTCCTTCAATGTATTTCCCTGACGGATGTAATTGAAAGAACCAATGTTGACGTGTTAGCCCTAATCATAGAAGAGGTGAAAAGAGGCACATACACACACACACACACACACACACACACACACTTTCTCTCCACAGTGTGCACAGAAGCAGAGGTCAGAGGTGGTGTGTTGTGTGAGAGTGGGATCCTCACATGTAATAGGTCTGGAAATGAATCTAATGAAGGTCAGAGGTAGGATCCTTCTGCCTCCTCTGCTCTATGATGTCAATTACAGGCGGGTATATATGCTCCTAGGGCACAATTGCTTGACTAACTGGATGAGCCTATTAACAAACGCTCTGGACGCCAGCATGTCTGTCAGGCAAGCGAGATAGGGTGGTGGATGGAAGAACCATGTACTAATGATGGGGGGATTGGGTTGAGATATCGAGGGGAATTAGAGAGAGGGATCGGGGTGGTGGTGACAGAAGAGAGTAGAGCAGGGATACTCAAACATTGTATTAGTGTAAAGGTGCTTTATGAATGTGCCTGTGTTTGCAGTGACATTTCTGACAAGATATTAGGAAGATTTAATCGGTGTACTATATCAGGCCCAAAAGTATGTTGCCTACAGTAAGCTTTCTAAGTTAGCTGGCTATGACTGTCAGTCTAGCTCCAGGTGAATAGACTCCTTCACGCCATTCTGGGGTTCACATCCTGGCCCCTGGCAACGACGTTCTTTTCAATCCCTGTTTATATTCATTGCACAATGGCACCTGCAACAAAGGGAGGCCTGTCAAATTGTATGTTGATGTACTATTCATTCTGTAATGAAATGCAGCTTTTCTCATGATTAGATGAAGGGTAGACAAATAGGGAGAGCTGGTCAACAGTATGCACCATTGTTGAAATGATGGTCACTATGGGTTGACCATAGTGAGGCAGACAGCCAGTGAGTCTGTGGTACAGATGGTGCAGAATGAGAAGCAGGTCCGAATGCAGCCACTGACAAACCCAGAAGAGACACTGGCTCAGGCCTTCACGATACTCAGCTGGTGAGAGTGGGCGTTTGCTGTGGGACGTAACATTCTGCAGAAGATCGCAGTCGACAACAACTTTCCAACAACGACAACAACTCAACAACTGGGAGAAATGTGTCCCACTGAGTGAGAAAGAAGCCCTTAAAATGGTCATCTGCAAACTCAGAGCAAGGTAAATGAGTTTTTTATTTTGAATGGTTATGGCCATGAACTGTTTTCAACCCCCAGATTGAGTCTGGTTTTAGAATAACATGTTTTCCTTTTCTTCGTAGGAACCATTTGTGAGGACTGCTGTTGTTTTGCTGTTGTCATAGCAAAAACGATGACGCTCTTTGCAGTTGTGACATCCGTCAATGAAGAATTTAGTCATTCAGTACGTCAACTCTTTAACATGCTCTGATAAATCCCCAACTGGGGTCAACTTGTTTCTTTATAATCAATCATTTTCTTGTTGGACATGCTGGCAAATAAGGGATACCAAACACATGTAATCACTCAATAAACAATAATCCCATATAGTGCAATCATTATTATTGAAAATAATTTATCAATCATCTTAAGGCAGAAACCTTTTATCTGTGCGCAGTTGTAAAGCTAGCTTTAAGGGGACTACATTTCCCACATAGTAACGCCATGGCATAGCAATGTCTACATCGTATTGGATTTGGCTGTCAAAACAGATGATACCTTTCTGTATGCCTGACTTCTCGCTGGAATGCATTAGCAACTTGAGAGAGGTGACATTAGGATGAGAAAAACGTTTACATCTGGAAAAGGGGAAAAATATCCTCAACATCGAATGAGCTGTCAGTTGCAAACGTCACATTCGATTTTACAGACTCACTTTTCGTTGTTTCTGTGTGGAAGCAGCTAGCTATCATTAACATAACTGTCTGGGTGTTTGAAAGTGTCACTTAGAGCATTCATCTACCGCACAAATGAATATTCATGTGAAAACCCCACACCCAAAGTCTTTCACAGAAATAATTTTATGAAAATATGAAGGGGTGGGCAGAGTCTAAATTGTTTAGTTACACTTTCATGGTTCACTGGTGACGGCCAATGGTAAGGTCAACGTGTCTTTGACAGGGCAATGTCTTTCATCTGTGGAAAGTGGGAGCTTCCACAGCACAGATCATTTGCTAGCTATAGGCTGTATTTTCATGCAAACAATGTAATACAAGCAATATTTTTTTTAAATTGTGTTTTACGTAAATCACACCATGATACAAATGGAACCTTACAACAATGAATTTGAATGTTTTAAAATAACATGCCAAAGAAAATGTTCAATGTTTGATTTACTATTCAATAATATGAGCAAATAGGTCAGGGATTTGAATACTTCTGTTAGATGATAGACTGATAGAATGTAGCAATGCAGTGCAGTGTATTTATTTTGAAAACATTGTGCTGCTAGCATACAGCATCAACAACATCCAGTCACTGACAACTAACGATTCTTCTGATTGGAGCGTCGATGTGAGTGTGTTGAGGATTGACACAAACAGAGACATGGAGGTCAGGCTCATGAGCACACACACACACACACACAAATACACAGACACACACACACAGACACACACACGCAGACACACATGCCTCTCCCCTTTGCTTGGGCCTCATGGAGGTGACAGGGAGGAAGACTGAGATCATGTCTAGCAGCAGATCACCTCCTATAACCCCATTGAGGGTGATCTACTTGTTAATTTCTAGCGCCATGGAAACCAGCCATGATTGACAGGTTAAATAGCAGAACACATTTGCTGGCACAATGGGCCCCAGTTGGGTGCCGCCAGATGAGGACAAGGTAGTGGGGTGCCCCCCCCCCTCTTTCCTTGGTGATGAGGTAAGCGCTCCTGCAGTCTCCTGGAACCTGATACCCACTTCTGCAAAACAGGTGCACAAGTTGGGGGCCTATTTGTTCATTTGTTGGCCTACACACAGTTGCAGACCCAGCCCTATAGAGACTCTCAGACGAGCGTCTGGGCTTACACACACACACACACACACACACACACACACACACACACACATACATACTGACACACAAGCAAAGAAGCCTATCCGCAGGGGGAGGATGACCCTGGTGGCAGGGAGACACTCCCCCCAGCTTTGAGGGCTTGTTCCTGCATGTCACAGTCCTGGCTGCTGCCATGGACACAATGCAGACACGTCTCCCTCTCTACCTCCTTACCTCAGCGCTCTCTCCCACCTCCTGTTCCTACAGGCACACACACACACGACACACGACACACACACACACACACACCATGATGCACACACACCGCCCTCATCCACGCGACATACTCATCCTGCTCCTGGAGCCAGATGCCCAGTTGTCATTCCCCCCTCCACTACCTCCCCCTCCACTCCCATCCCCCCTCCCCATCCCTCCCCATCTCAGAGTGCCAGCATGTGAAATCTCAGGTGACTCTCACCTGGAGGCTCCTGGGCCTTGTAACAGCTGTAGGTTCATGATTACCTCCCCTGTCTCTACCTGCCCCCCCCCCACCCTCGCCCACACAGATGAACCCCCCCCACCCCCCTCCCCAGACACCTTGGTCCCCCCGAAGCCCCACAGAGCCCAAGACCACCACCACATCAATCGCCTGTCAATCCTCCCCAACCTTAACCACGGGTCACTGGAGGGGAGGAGAGGAGGGGATAAGGAGGGAGCAGGGGCCCGGAAGGGTAGACCGGGGTGGGGTAGGGAGGAGCAGGGGGAGGATAGTGATGGAGGTAGGGTGGGGGAGGATAGTGATGGAGGTAGGGTGGGGAAGGAGGATAGTGATGGAGGTAGGGTGGGGAAGAAGGATAGTGATGGAGGTGGGGTGGGGAAGGAGGATAGTGATGGAGGTGGGGTGGGGAAGGAGGATAGTGATGGAGGTGGGGTGGGGAAGGAGGACAGTGATGGAGGTGGGGTGGGGAAGGAGGATAGTGATGGAGGCTGCTGGAGGGGACGATAATGATGGAGTTTGGGAGAGAATAGTGATGGAGGTGGGGGGAGGACAGTGATGGAAGTGGAGGGGGTTGGGGTGAAGTTTGGTGGGGGGTGGGGCTGGGGGGGAGGATAGTGATGGAGGTGTGGGGGAGGATAGTGATGGAGGTGTGGGGAGGATAGTGATGGAGGTGTGGGGAGGATAGTGATGGAGGGGGGAGGATAGTGATGGAGGGGGGAGGATAGTGATGGAGGTGTGGGGAGGATAGTGATGGAGGTGGGGGGAGGATAGTGATGGAGGTGGGGGGAGGATAGTGATGGAGGTGGGGGGAGGATAGTGATGGAGGGGGGAGGATAGTGATGGAGGGGGGCGGATAGTGCTGGAGGGGGCGGCTAGTGATGGAGGTGTGGGCGATAGTGCTGGAGGTGTGGGGAGGCTAGTGATGGAGGTGTGGGGAGGATAGTGATGGAGGTGTGGGGAGGGGGGACACGAGGGATGGGGTTGCTCATGGTTCAGATTAATTGCTACATAACGCAAAAGGGAAAGATCATTATTTGTGCTTCCCTGTCATCGCTGGAGAGACGATGACCTCATTAACTCGCAGCTTGTACACAATTCAATTACCCAGATATGGAAAATACATTTCTGATTGCTTTGGAGACCCCAACTCGATTTATCTCTATTTCAAATGTATATGGGGGGGGGCTGTTGGTGTGTGTGGGGGGGATGAGAGACCAATAGAGGGAGAGAGGGGCATGGTTGTAAACAGATGTGTGCATTGTAAATGTTTTTCTCTGTGGAAGCTTTGGTCAGGTTCTTTCTCTCTGAAAACAAAATAATCCACCTTCACTGCTATTATTACACCCTGACCCTACCTCTAACCCTGACCCTACCTCTAACCCTGACCCTACCTCTAACCCTGACCCTACCTCTAACCCTGACCCTACCTCTAACCCTGACCCTACCTCTAACCCTGACCCTACCTCTAACCCTGACCCTACCTCTAACCCTGACCCTACCTCTAACCCTGACCCTACCTCTAACCCTGACCCTACCTCTAACCCTGACCCTACCTCTAACCCTGACCCTACCTCTAACCCTGACCCTACCTCTAACCCTGACCCTACCTCTAACCCTGACCCTACCTCTAACCCTGACCCTACCTCTAACCCTGACCCTACCTCTAACCCTGACCCTACCTCTAACCCTGACCCTACCTCTAACCCTGACCCTACCTCTAACCCTGACCCTACCTCTAACCCTGACTCTACCTCTAACCCTGACCCTACCTCTAACCCTGACTCTACCTCTAACCCTGACTCTACCTCTAACCCTGACTCTACCTCTAACCCTGACTCTACCTCTAACCCTGACCCTACCTCTAACCCTGACTCTACCTCTAACCCTGACCCTACCTCTAACCCTGACTCTACCTCTAACCCTGACCCTACCTCTAACCCTGACTCTACCTCTAACCCTGACCCTACCTCTAACCCTGACTCTACCTCTAACCCTGACCCTACCTCTAACCCTGACTCTACCTCTAACCCTGACCCTACCTCTAACCCTGACCTGTAGGCTGTTTCTAGATAGATATTGCTGCGTCAAAGGAGCATCAGACATTCGACATCTGTGAATATTTAATGTTTCCAATTATGTTTTTGAAACCACAGGTAATGTAACAACCTGTGACAATCTATCAGGATGAACTATGGAAGCTAGAGAGAGCTGATCTTCTATCGGTACCGCTGGGCTTATGCCCCATCACTCTAATGACATCAGGTTTGCTTAATCTAAAGGTCAATAGGTTTAGCCTATCCTGGATGCTAATGGCTTCCTGGTTATTAAAGAAAGTCGTTTCCTCTGCTAAATATAACTTGGGGGCTGCATAACACACACATAACATACTGTAATCTCATCTGAATGCTCACAGTGTGTGAGTGTGTGTGTGTGTGTGTGTGTGTGTGTGTATGTGTGTGTATGTGTGTGCTCCACCATGATAATACCTAGCTCAGTGAGATAGAACATTACATTATTGTGGCACACTGGGTTCAAAGACATAAATATTGAGACAATGAGAACGAAAGATGGTAGAGAGAGAGAGAGAGAGAGAGAGTGATGGGTGGAGAGTAGGCAAGAGAGACAGAAGGGCGAGAGTGAGAGAGCGAGAGAGACAGAAGGGTGAGAGTGAGAGAGAGTGTGTGTAATAGGATTACATCTGTTAACATCATGTGAGATAAGATCACAGTTTGAGGGCAGCACTCCTGGGGAAAAGGTGGGGGTGGGTGAAGCCAGGAGCATCCATCCATCCATCCATCCATCTTGCCTTCCCTATGGGAACCTGACTTACAGGCATGTTGGGGGAATAGGGGGGAGTGGGGTGGAGAGAGAGAGAGAGAGAGAGAGAGAGAGAGAGAGACAGAGAGAGAGAGAGAGAGAAAGCCTCCAGGCGTTAACCTAATTTGTGCCAGAGGCCTTTTCTTCAAAAGGAGAGGAGAGGATGGGAGGGGAAAGGAGGGGAAGGGAGGGAAAAAGAGGGGAGAGGAGAAGCGAGGAGAGGAGAGGAGAGGAAAGAAGGAGAGGAGAAGCGAGGAGAGGAGAGGAGAGGAAAGAAGGAGAGGAGTGGAGAGGAGAGGAGAGGAGAGGAGAGGAAAGAAGGAGAGGAGAGGAGAGGAGAGGAAGGGAGAGGAGAGGAGAGGAGAGGAAGGAGAGGAGAGGAGAGGAGAGGAGAGGAGAGGAGAGGAGAGGAGAGGAGAGGAGAGGAGAGGAGAGGAAAGAAGGAGAGAGGAGAGGATAAAAGAAGAGAGTAGAGGAGGGAAGTGAAGGGGAGGGGAGGGTAGAGGAGGGGGGAGGAGAGTAGAGGAGGGGGGAGGAGAGGAGAGGAGAGGGGGGGGGTTGTCTCTAGAGAGCATCAGATCCCTAGGCTCATTTCCATGCCAGATCTAATAGAAATGTTTGGCTTGCTCTCTTAATTAAACATCAGACCCATTTATTTCCCCCAAGCTTGGTGATCTTGACTTACACACATACATAAACAATAACACACACACACACACACACACACACACACACACACACACACATGTAGGTATAAAAACACATACAAGCACACAGGCATGCACAGATATTTACATACACAAATTGTCTACAATTAGAAATAAATATATTGATAAACCTATATTTATTGATAAATATTGATAGATAAAAATTAACCAATAACAATAAATGTGGATGAAGAAGCATACACTAAATGACTAAAGATTACATCTTTTTTCTCATGGGTTTAAATATGACCGACTGTAATTACAGTAGAATGATTTTTCTTCAATATTTGCAGACATGATTTGCATATGGGTCGATTCTGAAAACAAACAAATCTGCCAGGAGAAAGAAAGTCAAATTAATGGAGCAGCTCCTGTTTTGTCTGTTTAAACCCCATTAAATGATATTGTTGAACTAAAACAATAGTTGTGCTAATCACGCTGTGTGCATATGCATACTGATTTCCCAAGAGAGATGGAGGGATGGAGGGAGGGAGGAGTGAATTCTAGCAAGACATTCATTCTCTGTGTTAATCAGACTCTGAAAGAGGCTGCCCTGCAGAATTAAAATGTAAAAACTGTTTGATTTTGAATCAGGGTTCCATCTACCGTCCGTCTCCCCCAAATTGGCTTTCTTCTCTGGAAAAGATGCTTAAACTTAATTAAGCACTCACCGGGTTTACAGTGCCTAAATTAAAATATATGGCCCCGATGGTGTAGCTATCAGGGGAGGGAGCTGCAGGGCTGGCTAATGGGCGGACAGAGATTCATGATGCAAGACGACAGGGGCGTTTGGGCGGCTAACCCTGTCATTCACGCTTGTGCCTGCCTGTAGTACCTCTCTGGGCCAGTAGGGGCGCTGGAGCGCTGTGCAGACTGGGAGGCCACTCATGTGAGGGGGAGTTGTGACCTTTCCAGATGCATCCTGAATAATGGATGGGAGGATGTGCTCATGTCTTTCTATGAAACACACACACACACACACACACACGTACACAAACACAAGCCCACAACATTGTATGCTTTGAGCCTCCTACTTTTAACCAACTTCCCCCGGAAAACAATCTCCCTTGACATCAAGAGAACATGAGAAGGTCAAAGGGCGTACTGTCTTCTCTAACTGAGAAATTCATCAGTGTACATGAAAGGTTCTGGCTGAATATGCTAAAGTGAATCTAAGCAGAGTATCAAGGTAAGATCCCCATGTGATTTTCAAGCTAACAGGACTGTCTGTCTTTGAAACCATCCTTGGCATCTTTTATGAAAGACACAACTGGAATCAGAGCCAGAGCCAATGGCGTTGAGGGATTTCTGCTGAGAGGAAGTGAGCATACCGTACATCCTGTCAGGCTCTGTGACTAACACTGGGTCTCCAGGGGCAACGGTTCTCTGACCAATGAGATGGAAACTGCTTTGGTTAAGAAATGAAACAGACTTTTTTTCTTCTGTTCAATGCCCAAAGGGGAACCGATATTTGAACATGGATAATTAGGGCCATCCACTTGTGATTCTCATTTCAAATATCATACATATTCAAACTCGGTTGTAATTTGCAAAGTACCCTTCAAATAACTTTTCGGGCTTGAACTAAGTCACTCCATTACCAGTGTTCTGTGTGCTGTTTACTTAACACTGGTGACATTACACTCAAGACACATGGTTACAGGTGAGGGTGTGCCTGTGTGGAGGTGGGTGTGGTAGTATGGTCCTGGTTTGAGGGTTAGACACACAGAAAGCCAACCCAGACTGCTGCCCTACTCCTGCTGTGAGGCTTGAAGATCGACCAGCAGGATCTGAACGAAAGGTGGCTCGGCCACATGCAAAACGTCCCTGCTTCAAAGGCGGCCATCTTTCACACTCTTGAGGAAATGCAAATCAACAAGATTAAGGTTAATGTATCATCAAGTTCCGCACCACATTAAATTTATGTCTTAATAACCTCAACACTTCTATCATTTGATTCATGTCTTTACATACAGTCTGTAATAGTGCGATATCTCACACATAATTCATTCTTCATTTTTCAACTGCAAATTAGTTATGTCATCTTTATAAGTGGAGAAAGAAATGGTGAATGAAAGGCTTGTAGGTAGCGCTGAGAGAGGGAAAGAGAGGGAAAGAGAGACAGGAGGGGAAGGGGGGAGGGAGAGAGAGAGAGAGAGAGAGAGAGAGAGAGAGGAGAAGAGAGAGAGAGAGAGAGAGAGACGAGAGAGATGAGAGACGAGAGAGAGAGAGAGATGGAAAGAGAAAAAGTGAGAAAGGAGGGGGAGGGAAGGGGGCCCAGAAAGAAGGAAAGAGAGAAAGAGAAGGGGAGGGATAGGGGAGAGAGAGAGTGGGGGAGGACATGGAATTGCTTGTTCCATGTGCAGTGTGATAGTTCAGAAAGCTCAAACCAGAATGTTTTTACCTGCGCATGACTTCCTGTGGCAGACACAGTTCTTCTTCTACTGATGGACAGCTGGTGCAGCGGTGCCATCGCGCCTTCTGCACATGGCAGCATTTTCCTCTTATTACATTTTTAAGATCCTCAGCAAATGTGGGCTTAATGTGACCGCATGGTAAACCTTTCTGTAATTACCAAACCTGGGTTATCAGTGTGTGCAAACAGTTACATTTCAGTTGCTCCTAAACTGCTTTGTAAGGCTTTTCTTTCTCTGCCCTCCTCTTCCCTTCCTCTTTTCTCATTTACCCAATTGACCTTGACTGCGCCTGTGTGCCAGTAACGTCCTGCCAACATCCCACACCTCTTCTCCTCACCCTGTCTTATCTACCCACCCTCCCCCCGGCCTGCATCATCAACCCCCCACACGCCCGTGTCCTCCCTGTCTCCCCCCAGCACCTGTCTGCAGACCACCCTCGCCATGTCTCCCTTTGTCCTCCTCCCGTGCGTCTCCTCTCCCTCGTCCTCCTTCCGTCCCCCTCTTTCCCCCCCAACACTCTACCCCTCGTCCTCCCTCTCTCCCCTCCTTCCTCTCTCCCCCTTTCCCTCCCTCCTCTCCCCCATCCTCCCTCACTCCTCCCCCCTCGTCCTCCCCCCTCTCCCACGCTCCAAGGTTTAAAGTCCCATCAACAAAATGATCCTGGAATCCTGATCGTGTGAGAGACACTGCCCGATGCGGAGGCTGCAGCATTCAAATATTAATATTCAAATTAAAATAGAATTTATTACATTATCTCGCTCCTCAGACCGACTGTAATTTTTATTGGAGCGGTTTGATTTACATAGACACTGTAATAAAACCAGACCATGGTCATTAAATTAGCCTGGCTTGAATAATTAGATACTCATCTTAAACTGAGAAGCGTTTGTAAAAGATAACCGTATGCTGAGCCATTCAAGTCACTTCCAAATTCACATCTCTTCTCAAAGCACACACACTCACACACTCTCACACACACACGCAAGCACACACACTGAGTGGTCTAAGAAGCCACTACTCTGTCCATGGTACCAGAGAGCACTTAAGCGGCCCAAACCTTTTCGGTCTGACCTTCCAAGTTTCCGACCTTGACGCATTTGTTCGAGACACACACAGTAACCTTCCAAAACTCCATGTTGTTGTTGTGCCACTCACATAGAAAAGTATCCCCAATGTAAGGTTGTGTAAAGTAATCATTTCCCTTCCCTGTGGAGAAGATGGTGTGCGTGACCCATTAATTCAGTGTGTGCCATTGAAAACAATGTACCCGCGCATACTATACCAACCAGGATACACGGCCCCCCCCCGACTTAAACAAAGGCGGTGCCGTTTTTCGCCCGCCTCAAAGGTCAACGTTCACCTTTTTCATCGACGCCAGAATTTAATTCAATCAAAGGCTGCACCGTGTCATTTTCTCGTCTCCGAGATGTAAAGACGGCGAGCGGGCGTCGTCGGAGCGAAGGATAAAATAGCAAACCGCTTGACCCTCGACCCCTGGCGCTCGGCGCTCTCTTCCCCCTTCCGTGTTCGGCGTCGACAGCGCCAGCTCCTCAGTGTCCGGGCCTCTCAGACGAGACAAGGCATGTTCGCCGCTATAACAAACGCTGACAACTACCTAGTAATTAGATGACGGCAATTTCCCTGAATGGACTTTAATTACGGGGGGGGACAGTAGTCTGCTATTGTGTTGGTGGAGCAGGGTGGGGGGGGGCGACGGTGGGGGAGGTGGGGGAGGCGTCCCACATAAGGGGCTGAGGAGAGATGAGAGACAGAGGTAAAGAGCTGTCACCCAGCCTCCCGCTGCGATGGGTAGGAGCCGCGGGTCATTATCAGGTGAGTCTTAATCACTGACCTGCAGTAAGCTATTAATTGTAATCCTGCGAATTAAAGATAATTCTAATTAGCCCGCGCCGGGGTGTATAACTCATGTGTTGCTGCTTGGGGCCGACGTGACGAATCAGAGAGAGAGGGATGAGAGGAGAGAATGGGGGAGATGGACGCGTGAGTATTAGGCCGTTCCCTAAGCTCTGGGGTCTCCGATAGGAGCTGTAATGAGGACTATCCGTTCACACTAAACCCATCATGATTTTATTATTATTAGCATAATTGCACTCCACTTTCTTTCGACCATCCATCTTTTCTCGATTGTATTCTCTTCCCCGCTTTCAAACCCGAATCCCACTTCAGTCATGGAACACTGTGGTGCTGAAACACGTCAAACTTTCAAACAGCACCACGGTTCAGAATACTTTTTGAACCGACCAAATGTTCCGGCGTGTCTCGTGTCAGCTGACGGGTCCTGGACTCCGTCCCTCTGAACAGCAGTGGTTCTGCTCCTGCACCATCATGGCGGAAATCCAGAAGCTGTTTTTATCGTTTCATAAATATTTACTGAGCGTACCTGCACTAACCCTTGTAGGAGAGGACTCTTTGCCACGCAATGCAGCCCACACATACACACCTACACGCAAACACACCTACATGCACTCACAAACACACACTTACACACACACTCAGAAAGGACAAAGTCCAGGGCTGAATGTTCCAACTTCTATGGATTTAAACATCTATCTTGAGTCAGAACTGTTCCTCTGGGCCTGGTCAGAGCCCTTTACAGCTCACTACCCCCGCTGCCATCAAGGTCAGGCTGCTCCAAAATACAGTTTACTTATACACACACACACACACACACACACACACACACACACACACACAGTGAGTCCATTGGGAGGGCTAGAGTTGCTATACAGGTTGTGGCACGAAGGCCTGCCTTGCTTAACTTTGGGTAAGAACACGGTTGGTCTCATGATAGAGAATTATTCAACATATTCAGGAGGTTGTGCATATACAGGTGTGGCAAACATTCTTCATCTTATGGTATGTGTCATGAAAGGTAATATCTCACCTTGCAATAAAGGTAAAGTATTTGTCAGACTACTGTTTTGGGGTTTGGAGAAATAGTTGTTTCAGTATCATTTCTGTAATAAGACTAAAGGAAACATCCAACATTTCCCGGTGACTATGCCTCAGGTAATTAAAACACTGTATAATCTTAAACTGTTTTAATTTTATTCATGCCTATCTCCCCCCCTTCATCTCATTCAGCTCACTGGCAGAGCCTGTCAAACAGAGAAATGATAGGACATAAAACGTTGCTAATCACCTTGGGGTTCAGAGAGAGGGTGAGCCGCCAGCAGGGATGAAGGAAATCTAACTATCAGAACCCGTAATTAAGAGGTTGACGGGAGACAATGGTGCCTCTGACACAGTGTTAGCAGGCTGGATAAATGTCTCCCTCACAACAGGAGGATCTCAGAGGTGGGAGAGTGTGTGTGTGTGTGTGCGTGTTTGTGTGTGAACGTGCCTCCGTGCCTTCGATGTGGGTGTGTGTCTGTGTGCATGCTTGTGTGTTAGTCGAGTGGGCAGTGACAATGGTGAGGACGGTGTAAATGACAAAGTGATTTAATCAAGACGAACGCATATTGGGAGCCAGAGCAGCGTTTCACAGTGTAGCAGAGTGTGAGGCCTGTTCTGCCCGGCCCTCAGCCTCCAGCCCAGCCTCAAGCCCCAGCCTCCTGCTCTAGTCTCTATCCCAGCCTTCTAGCCTCCTGCTCTAGCCTCTACCCAGCCTCCAACCCAGTCTCCAGTCTAGGCTCCAACATGCTACGTTGGACCTTCTCTTGATACATTGCCAGGGCCTGTTCTTTGCAGAGTCCATACTGTATACTTACCCCAGACGTAAGGAAAGTGCCTCCCAAGGCCTTACGGAAAATCTCAATAAGCAGATTACCGTAATAATCCAATTTGATTTAAAACCTCTCATATTTCCGGAGTGGTGAATGTTGATTAAATTGAGTGAATTTAATGTAATCTGGGCTATAAAAGTATTAATGGGGCTAGCGGTGGGATTCTGCAGGGGTCAGGGGTCAGGCGGAGAGGACGTGTTTATGACTCTATGTAAATCTACCTCCACTATGGATCCATCACCCTGCTTAGCTGATCTGATGCCCAGGACAGGAGGGCCGGGCCTGGGAGGTCTTGGATCAGGCACTCCCCTCTTCTCCTCTCATTCTTCATTTTCTTCTATCCAGTACCTCCTCTACTTCTCCTATTACTTTATCGTCTTCTCTTCTCCTTTTCTGTCATCTTCTATCCTCTTTTCTCCTGTCCTGTCCTGTCCTCCAGGGGCACTTCCAGAGGGGGCCAGATGGAGGCCAGAACCCTCCTCTTTGAAGCTGGGCCTACCTACTGGCCACCGCACTCTTTAATTACATTTTGAGTGTTTTCGGTCGAATTCAGTCAAGTTCGGTCAAATTCACGTCAAAGATGTATTCACTAGAAACACAATCTTTTTGTACAAAAACAAACAAATTGAGGAAAAAGGAAAGTATTTTATTTGAGCTTTTAATAAATTGATTAAACGATAAACCACTAGAGAAATTTCATGCAGTTGGCATTTGTTGCGTGAGCTCCTGATTAGCAACACACACAAAATATGAAATTTGCAGAGGAAACTTGTTCTAGTATAATCCCCCAGCTACAGCTGTATGCATCTTGTGAAAGGGAGGTGCGGGGGGCTGCTGCCTGCGTCCAGCCATGTTAATGAACTTCTCATCTTCTCACTTCTCCTTTTAATCACTACAGTAAAACGAAGGCAATCACACTGGGCCTTTGCTGACATTTTCAAGCTTCCCCCCCCATCTCCCCCTTCTCTCCCTTCTCTCCCCGTCTCCCCCTTCTCTCCCTGTCTCCCCCTTCTCCTCCCCCACTCCTCCCCCCTTCTCTCCTTGTCTCCCCCTTCTCCTCCCCCTCCTTCCCCCTTCTCTCCCTGTCTCTCTCTTCTCCTCCCCATCCTCCCCCATATCCTCCGCTCTCCCCACATCTTCCCCCCTTCCTCCCCCCTTCTCTCCCTGTCTCCCCCTTCTCCTTCCCATCCTACCTCCCCCCCCTCCCTCTGTCTCCCCCTGTCTCCCCCGTCTGCTCTACTTGTGAGAAACAAATGGCCGCGGTCGACCACGCAGGCGATCAG
Organism: Mallotus villosus; assembly: GCA_903064625.1. Classification (NCBI taxonomy): domain Eukaryota; kingdom Metazoa; phylum Chordata; class Actinopteri; order Osmeriformes; family Salangidae; genus Mallotus; species Mallotus villosus. The sequence goes on from CAEFZP010005688.1 coordinate 153,397, forward strand.
GACAGACGTTTTTTTTCTTCAGGGTTTTTTTTCCAGCCGAGCCATTACTTCTGTCAGCAGCCATTTCTAAATTGAAAAATCTGAAACAATAAATGATGGGGAAGCAGTTAATAACTGTTAAGAAATCACATTTGGAAAATTGCGTTTAAGCAATAACCTTTTCTCCCTGTAATTAAATGACAGAAAGGTCTCCGCTTTTAATTAAGTCAGCAATTTATAGTTATGAAGCCATACTTCACTATGCAGATTAGAGGCTGATAGGTCACAGAACATTCTGACTGCTGTTTTAGTGCAGCTGATCTGGTAATTACTCTGCTGCTTGCCAGTGACCACACTCAACCTCCCACTCTGGAATATAGCTTCACAAACACACGTCACACACACTTCCATACAGACACACACACACACACGCAGGAAGAGACAAACACACACACGCAATCATTCCGAGACACGTACACACACTGCCCTTATGTCGGCACACGCACAGACACACACGCAGACGCACGCACACACCCATCACTCTTCGTGCCTACACGCAAACACACAACCACTACTCTTCATGTCAACACACACTAATCCTCACGTCAGCACACGCACAGACGACTCCCCATGCCAACACCCACACACACCACTCCTCATGTCAACACACGCACTACCCTCATGCCAACACACACACACACGCATACACTACCCTCATGCCAACACACACACCACCCAACACACACACACACACTAACCTTCATGCAAACACACACACACACACACGACTCATCATGCCAATACACATACACTTCTTTCATGCCAACACACAGACTCACACATTTCCCTTAATGCCAGCACACACACATACACACACACACACACACACACACACACACACACTCACACACACACCTCCTCAGGCTCTGTGATTCAGGGTTAGTCAACATTCTGTCACAACTGTGCCAAGCAGCTTTAAATTCAAATGGATTTCAAAATGACAAGCATCAGTAGAGGAAAAAATGCTGTGAGTGTGTGTGTGTTTGTTTGAATATATGTGTCCATGTTACTGTAATGTGTGAATACTGCATGTGTAAATACTCGATGACAATAACGTTCATAGCGTACTGTGAATGACAGTGTGCTTGTTTGTGTATGTGTTGCATGTCTTTGTCTGTGTGTGGAATTAATGTGTGTGGTAGGAATTCATCTGTGTGTGGTATTATAGTTTGTGTGTGGTATGAATGGATCTGTGTGTGGTATGAATGGATCTGTATGTGGTATGAATTCATATATGCGTGGGGTTGGATTGGCCCTGGGAGGGAAATACATAATTGTATTGTAAAAGGGCCTTTCCACCTGGCTCTGAGCTGTTACAAGGGTGGGTTATGCTTTATGGAGAGCACAAATGCTAATGTTGCTGCACTTATAAACATAGGAAGGCGTTTCATCTTTAATTTATTCCTCCTGGTTGAGTTACGAGGCCCATGCTTTGCTTTTCTGGGCAAAAACAAGGCTTCATTAATACTCGCCTTCACAGTACATTTAACTGAACCATGGAACACATTGATTATACAATCGCAGAGGGCTTTTGGGGTGAAATGCGTATATTTTCAAAAATTCATCCACCACTTTCATTTCTGTCTTCCTGACTGCGTGGAGCTTTAAAAGGGCTCCCCAAAGAAGGCTGCAGCTGAATAATAGTGCGGTATATCGAGGTGTTAATTCAACATTGTGGCTGCCTCTGGGAACGTCACATTCATTAAGGGACATGACGGCCTCCCCCAGCAGATCTGTGGGTATAAACCCTGGCGGGGCCCCAACACTTCATCTGAGGGCTTCGGGCTGTGTTTTGATGTGGCCTTGCTAATTGTCTAGGGTTAAGGCTGAGCAAATGTGACGAACAGGAGTGAGAGAAGAGCGCAGTGAACAGTGCCAACGAGGCCAAACGTATCCATCGCGATTCATGTCAACCATCTTCGAGGGATCGTTCATCCGATTGTTGATTTCGATGGAGCTTTACGTGTTTTGATGTGGATCGCGTTGCTTCCTCTTTTGTGTGAGCAAGCAGACACATTTACACCTTTATATTTACATCTCCTGTGAGCGTGCTCCCCAGACAACCACAAGAATCCGTTTCCTTGCAGCTTGGAGGGAAACTCAAAGGTCCATGCGTCCCGATGCTCCACAGACGGTTCCACAGCCTTCCTTCTCAATGTGACTGTGAAGACATGACAGAGGCAGCAGACTGGCCTGGCTGTGGACTGGCAGAGGCAGCAGACTGGCCTGGCTGTGGACTGACAGAGGCAGCACACTGGCCTGGCTGTGGGCTGACAGAGGCAGCACACTGGCCTGGCTGTGGGCTGACAGAGGCAGCAGACTGGCCTGGCTGTGGGCTGACAGAGGCAGCAGACTGGCCTGACTGTGGGCTGACAGAGGCAGCAGACTGGCCTGGCTGTGGGCTGACAGAGGCAGCAGACTGGCCTGACTGTGGGCTGACAGAGGCAGCAGACTGGCCTGGCTGTGGGCTGACAGAGGCAGCAGACTGGCCTGGCTGTGGGCTGACAGAGGCAGCAGACTGGCCTGACTGTGGGCTGACAGAGGCAGCACACTGGCCTGGCTGTGGGCTGACAGAGGCAGCACACTGGCCTGGCTGTGGGCTGACAGAGGCAGCAGACTGGCCTGGCTGTGGGCTGACAGAGGCAGCAGACTGGCCTGACTGTGGGCTGACAGAGGCAGCAGACTGGCCTGGCTGTGGGCTGACAGAGGCAGCAGACTGGCCTGACTGTGGGCTGACAGAGGCAGCAGACTGGCCTGGCTGTGGGCTGACAGAGGCAGCAGACTGGCCTGGCTGTGGGCTGACAGAGGCAGCAGACTGGCCTGACTGTGGGCTGACAGAGGCAGCAGACTGGCCTGGCTGTGGACTGACAGAGGCAGCAGACTGGCCTGGCTGTGGACTGACAGAGGCAGCAGACTGGCCTGGCTGTGGACTGACAGAGGCAGCAGACTGGCCTGGCTGTGGGCTGACAGAGGCAGCAGACTGGCCTGGCTGTGGGCTGACAGAGGCAGCAGACTGGCCTCGCTGTGGACTGACAGAGGCAGCAGACTGGCCTGACTGTGGGCTGACAGAGGCAGCAGACTGGCCTGGCTGTGGGCTGACAGAGGCAGCAGACTGGCCTCGCTGTGGACTGACAGAGGCAGCAGACTGGCCTGACTGTGGGCTGACAGAGGCAGCAGACTGGCCTGGCTGTGGGCTGACAGAGGCAGCAGACTGGCCTGGCTGTGGGCTGACAGAGGCAGCAGACTGGCCTCGCTGTGGACTGACAGAGGCAGCAGACTGGCCTGACTGTGGGCTGACAGAGGCAGCAGACTGGCCTGGCTGTGGGCTGACAGAGGCAGCAGACTGGCCTCGCTGTGGACTGACAGAGGCAGCAGACTGGCCTGACTGTGGGCTGACAGAGGCAGCAGACTGGCCTGGCTGTGGGCTGACAGAGGCAGCAGAGCTGCTGCAGCTGGCACACACCACGGCATGGGCGTTAGGCACCATATGGGCTATCCCAAAGCTCATCATGTCTTCCTTCAGATTCTCAGCTCCCATGATCACTGGCCAACAGAGCGTTGCAGGGCGACACCAGGAGAGGAGAGAAGTAGAGAGGAGGGGGGAGGAGAAGAGGGGAGAGCAGGGGAGAGGAGAGATGAGAGGGTAAGGAGGAGGGAGGAGAAGAGGGGAGAGGAGAGATGAGAGGTAAGGAGGAGGGAGAGAAGAGGGGAGAGGAGATGAGAGGTAGGAGGAGGAGGAAAAGAGGGGAGAGGGGGGAGAGAGAGAGAGGAGGAGGGAGAAGAATTGGGGAGAGGAGAGCAGGGGAGAGACGAGAGGTGAGGAGGAGGGAGGAGAATTGGGGAGAGGAGAGCAGGGGAGAGATGAGAGATGAGGAGGAGGGAGCAAAAGAGGGGTGAGGAGGAGAGAGAAAAGGGAGAGCAGGGGAGAGGAGAAGGGAGGAGAAAATAGGACAGGAGAGGCTGGGAGAGGGAGAGCAGGGTAGAGAGGAGGAGAGATGAGAGAAGAGGAAAGGGGAGGAGAGCAGAGGAGGGGAGGGCAGGGGAAAGAAGAGATTAGATGAGAAAGAGTAGGAGAAAGAAGAGGAGCACTGAAGTGAGGAGAAGAGAGGAGAGGTAGGATGAGAGGAGAGGAAAACAGAAGAAAAAAGGAGAAGAGGAGGGGAGGGATATTTGATTGTAGGGATGATCCCTGATGGTACGGTTTAGATGTGAAGCTGTTGGGGAGATGCCCCTCCCCCTACTCCAACCGCCCCAGATGGAAAATAAGAAATGAAACTCAACGTTTCTTATTGAACCAAAAACAAAACATGGCACCCATCAAAATAGCCTCATTCCACAAAAACACACACACACACACAGCTGAGACACGGAGCTGGGACAGTCTCCAAGCACACACACACACACACACACCTTCCAGACGTCTGATTCCTGCTTTCCCACTACAGGGGTGCATGTGCTCTTCTGAGCAGCCGCCAGCGCTGGGCCAGGACGGCTGAGGCGGGGAGGACGCCCAGACACCAGGCAGACTGGGGCAGGCAGACTGGGGGCTGTGTGCCTGCGGACGGAGAGCACATCTGGGCCTGTTGGAGCGCGGAGCGACCGGGATGCAGGCTGGCAGGAACAGCTGGACTAGCTGGTGCCGGAGCCCAACCTGACTGATAAGATCAGAAGGCCCATATGCTGACGAGCTACACACTCGTCCCGCGCTCGCGCGCCGCTACGCACACCCTCGCGCGCGCTCGCGTGTGCCCACACGCAGACACACGCGTTCGCATACGCTCGCGCGCGAGAAGGTTGCTCGCTAGACGAGCCACTCGACAGGAAACGCCTCACAGATTTAAAGACATGTTGTAGCTTCATACAGACCTACTGTCAGACATCAGACTTCCATCATCGTGAAGCAGAACCCCAGTCCGGTGAGAGGCAGCCCTACGTTAGTCCAGCGCGCACAAGCGTCCCCTGTAGGACCATGAGACGGCTCTCTGGACTAGGGGGCTAAAGTGCTAGATGTTCGGGGCATCGTGCACATTTTGACACTGAGATGCCTCGACGGAGTGATTCGTCTCGCTCCTTTCGGCGAAGAATGCGTGTCACGGTAGACGTCGAACCCATGACCTTGGTGCTGCGAGCCCCAATCACCGTGTCGAAACCCACTGGGTTCAAGCCCCGTCGTCGGTGTCAGGTCAAGGCAGACTCTGGATCCGTCCTCCCAAACGGAGCTCTTCTCTGTGCTTTGCAGACAGGCACCTCCATCACCACCTCACCGCCGCTCGCAGGGTCCTCTCTACCACAACATTACCTCGGATTAATGACGACCGTGTGTAATTAATGGGATTCCCAGGCCCCTGTGGTTCCACTGTGCTAAGGTCAACTATGGGTAGGGTTAGAGAGCGCACACCCCGGCAAACTGACGAGAGTTGGCGTAAAGGTTTTTTGGAGTCAAGGCCATGTTTGTTGACGTTCCTTGGTCTGTCTTCGTTCGTGCGTTTGTTTCGACACACAGACAACAGATCCCCAACGTCTAGGACACATTCCTGGTGCATGTAAATGAACTTGGCTCCTGAAGGTCATTCTCATCAAATGACTTCTCTATTTTAGCGAGGTGAGCCGAGGTCTAGCATAAGCCATCACAGTCATCACATTCATTGGTTTCTGTGCCTGTCCAGCAGCAGCTGAGGTCTCTGTGTAGCTCCTCAGCGCTCTGATCGTGTCTCTCTCGTTTCCCTTCTTCCTCCGACCGTGTCTCCTTCCCGTCTCTCTCTCTCTACCCCCCCCCCTTCATGTTCTGGGTCGGCGCGGCCCGGACGCTCCATTAGGCCCTGTGTCTGCGTCTGCGTCTCTGTCTGCGTCTGGGCTCTGTGTTGCGCTAAGCTTGGTGCCCTCGGTGACATCCAGCATCTTGGCTGAGATGAAAATGGAACTACACTCAGCATATTTTCCTGTTGACGCTCTCCCCCCACTACTCCCACTTTTTGGCAACCCACCTCCACACACGCAATCCATTCCATTACTTTTCAAAACAGCCCTCCCCCCCCTCCACAACAAACAACAAGAAAAAAATAAATTTCAAATTCAGTCATATTGTAGGTGTGTTTATGTGTGTGTGTGCATCTGTACGTGTGTGTGTGTTTAGGTAGGCAGGCACTTTATTGATCCCCAAGGGGAAACTGTGGTGTCGTGGCAGGCAAGAAGAGGAAATATCAATAGGTTACCAGTACAAAATACTAAACACGCAACATAAATGATTAAACATTGATCAATAATAATACACACAACTGATAGGCCCAAACTAAGGCAACCAAGTCGTCTCTACATGCCTCACCACAGCTGCACCAGAACACCACACCATGCTTGTATGTGTGTGTGTGTGTGTGTGTGTGTGTGTGTGTGTGTGTGTGCCAGTCAGTTTTGTCACTGTGTCTGTAACCATCTGTCACAACTACACACCCACACAGACACACACACAGTACATATGCACAATGACATTTACCCTGTAGAGCAGACACACACAATGAGTTCTACTGGAGCAAAAGGTGCTGAATGAGCTCGACACGTCTTCTCATTTGACAAGTGAGCACGTGAGCGGGTGAGCAGAGTTCGGTGAGGAGAATGTTGTACAAAGGCATTCCGAGAGCTATTTTAGGGGGAACGGCAGTTAGGGGAGGGTAGGAGGGAGGAACTTTCTAAGGTAAGAAGGTATAGTGTAAGAGGGAGAGAGCAGAGGAGGAGTGTGGGATGTGTGTGGGGGGGGGGCTGTGGGGGCACATCTGCCTGCTCCCGTGCTGCAGTGCTGGAGAGACCGGGAGCTAGAGCATATGCTGCCTGGCGGGTGGGTCAGCTTTTGTTCCAACTCCTCCTCCTGCTCCTCCTTTTCCCCTCTTCCTTCTTCTCCTCTGGCGCCCCTCCTCTCCTCCATCCTTTGCTCCCCCCGCTCTCCTCCAGGGGGCTCTGGCAGCTGAAGAGGTCCCTGATCTGGGCTGCCCTTCCTGACCTGGAGGAGACTCACCCCACCATAAATCACACATTAGACGGACGAAACCTTCTCTTTTCACTTGAAGCACTTTACACGCACCTCAGCTGAGGCTGTTAACTATATGCGGTCATCAACTCACCACACAATGGTGACATTGTCGGGCTGGTGGGAGCAGAGAAGTGGTGTTATAACAGTATGGATGGCTGCTCTAATGGAAGCGCAGGATGAAGAGGCGGAGAATGATGGAGCTCTGATGGAGCTCCAAACTTGTACAATAAAGGCCATCGGTTTGTGGGTGTCAACGTGAACGTGTTCCTCTACTTTTCTTACCATCAGAGGTAGCAGACTGAGGTTGCAGACAGGGGTACAGAGGCAGAAGACTGAGGCACTAGATGGAGGTAGTAGACTGAGGTACAAAAGTTACAGAGTGAGGTACAAAGGTAGCAGATTGAGGTAGCAGGTGAGGCAACAGACTGAGGCAGTAGACTGAAGTACGGAGGTAGCAGACTGAGGCAGCTGACTGAGGCAGCAGACTGAGACAGCAGACTGAGGTACCAGATTGAGGTAGCAGGTGAGGCAGCAGACTGAGGCAGTAGACTGAAGTACGGAGGTAGCAGACTGAGGCAGTAGACTGAAGTATGGAGGTAGCAGACTGAGGCAGCTGACTGAGGCAGCAGACTGAGACAGCAGACTGAGGTACCAGATTGAGGTAGCAGGTGAGGCAGCAGACTGAGGCAGTAGACTGAAGTACGGAGGTAGCACACTGAGTCAGCTGACTGAGGTACCAGAGTGAGGCAGCAGACTGAGGCAGCAGACTGAGACAGCAGACTGAGGTACCAGAGTGAGGCAGCGGACTGAGGCAGCAGACTGAGACAGCAGACTGAGGTACCAGAGTGAGGCAGCAGACTGAGGCAGCAGACTGAGGCAGTAGACTGAGGTACCAGACTGAGGCAGCTGACTGAGGCAGCAGACTGAGGTAGCAGACTGAGGCAATATTGAGGTAGTATTCACCTTTGTCTTCTGTCTCTTCCATCATGTAATGTGTCTTGGTATGACTTTCATTTGACATAGATATTACATATTTGGGAAATGGACTTTGTACAATTTCATTGGTCCGAACGATGACACAACATTGAAATGGTAAGTAAAATAAGCAGAAACTCATGATTAACATATTGAATTTGCTAAGGCCATTAGTGAGAATTACAAACTTTAATTGAAAAATGTATAGAGATAGAGAGAAAGAGAGAGTTAGAGAGAGAGAAAGAGGGAGGCGAGAGAGCAAGAGTGAGAAAGACTGTGTCCAGTGAAAAAATGTATTTATTAATTGCCTTTTCTTATAGCAGGGCGTGTTTATTAGTGGGTGAAATAAAGATTAACCTTTCAAGCAGGACTGACATTTTCCTCTTTCCCCTAAATGCAGAATTAATGCACATCTTATAATCATTAGTTTAATTTCCAGGATGGAACTGGTTCTGATACTGGCTGTTGAACTGTTACAGATCTTTCATCCTCTCAGGTTGTTGTGCCTGGCACAGAAGAGTTCCGTTTTTTTGGGTGGGGGTGTGTGTGAATAATTCATTAAGAATTATTAGCCATGCATGGAGCCCTTCATTGAGCCCTGGAGTAGGTTATTTTCCAGGGTCTGACAGGCAATCAAAGTTCTTATCAGTGCAGAAAATTTGCTATTTAGAAATATTCCGTACTCACAACAATTAGGTACCAGTGGATTGGCAGGTGGGGGGAGAGAGCAGAGTAAATTGGGTAGGGGAAAAGAGAGAGGGCGAGAGAGAGAGAGAGAGAGAGAGAGAGAGAGAGAGAGAGAGAGAGAGAGAGAGAGAGAGAGAGTAAGTGACACGGTTGTCTGGGTTCACACAGAGACATCTGTGTCAAGGTTTCAACCTTTTTTTTGTCTGGAGTGAGGGGGTGATAATAGGCTTGGTTACACCGACAAACAACAGTAACAGTCCAATAGACCATATCTGCAGATGTGTGAGGTGAGGATGACTCTGTAGCGATAGCTTCTAACATACAATAGTAGCTTCTGCCTCAACCATCTCTCTCTCTCTCACAAACACACACACACACTTTTGTACCCACACAGGGGAGTGTTTTGCAAGCCTAAACACATCCTTGCCGTCTGCAAGACGGCTACCCCGCGTGGCCTGTGTCTTTAACACGCTGGACAGTAATATGGCTTGTGAGGAAAACACGGCTCCATTAAGACTTCACTCCCACCCCTTTCTGACCCTCATTAAACACATGGCCAGTCTTGTTAAAATACAAGCCAGATTTGCGCTTAATGATCTCGAAAGAAATGTAATTGACTGTGTATTACCATCCAAATGGACTCACAGGCAACCGCGATGTTTACTGTCTGACGCACGGCTGATGAGCTTGCAACCCGGGCCGGGTTGATGAAGGAACGGTTTGACCGGACATGTTCCCGAGGGGGATGGGGGTCATGACTTCCCGGTTCATTATGCTGTGGAATTAATTAATCCTGTAAAACTGTGAAGGTGTGTGCAAATGTTTGTCTAGACAAGGGTTTTGCGTTTCACAGCGCCCCGTTTCCCAATGTCGTGGGCCAAAATCAGTTTAGTTACCAAAATATTAATATTTCCTACTCGGAGTTCTGCAATGGTTTGCTGTGGTTTACCCTCCGTCATGTTCCATCATTAAGGCGCTGTTCTTTCAGCACCATGCGCTCTGGTTGGACTTCAAGAACGTTCCCGTCTCGAAAGGCTCTGAGAGTTGAGTTCGAGGGCGTGTCTGTAAATGATGTGATGATAAACATGTCACTATTGTCAGGCTTACATTGGGCTAATATGGCAGACCTACATACGACTCTGACCAGCCAATGTGCGTGTGAGTGGGTGGAAGACTGCTGGACTTCCCACGTCATGAGTCCAAATTGGATATGCATGATTCTTTACAATTACACACGCCATCCCTGCTGTATATGCGCATGTATTAAATGTCAAATCAGGTCATGAAGACTTTCGTATAGTCGACCCATCTGTATCTGAATCCCATTATCAAATAGCTTATTAACAATGTCAGACATGCCGTTATCCAATGTGTTGTATGTTATATGTTAATTGTAGCAATCCCAATCCTAAAATTACAAACTAACTAGATTTACAACTAAAATGTAAATCCCACAGCCTTGTCCGCGTGTCTGTTTTTTAGTTTCACACTTTGTAGAAGTCAGAAACTCGATCAGGCCATTGAACCGCTAGAGGGCGATCAAGCACAGTCCAGGTTTCAGTGCATTGCAGACTGGCATGAGACACGGGCAGTGAGCTGTTGAAGGGATTGATGGATAATTTACCTTCCGATGATACTGAACAACTGCACAGCAGTTTAAGACTAAATGTTTTTTCTAAATGTGAGCCAGTTTGTAATAGTGTCGAACCTGCAGTTCAGCTGCATTATTGACCCTTAATCATCTCCAGTAAAGATATAAAAACATTTTTCGTAAAAAAATTGTTACATTGAAAAAACACCACAAGTTAACCGAAACCACCATAAATTAACCGTTAAGCCCATTGACCAGTTACAGACAGGATCTCATTTTAGAATGTTTTTCTAAAAAGGGGGCTGCTGACGAAACACAGCCAAGGGGGCCTTGGAGTAGAAACACTGGTGTTCACAAATCAAGTTGATTGCGTTTTCACCCACAAAGCTGTTTACTTTTGTATACAAAGTATTGATCTTTTCATTTCATTAAGCTCCCGTGGCACAACTGGAAACATCTACCAAGCCTGTAGCTCACACTGGGGAGGCCGATGTTTCTCTGACATTTGTATTTCACTTTAACAAGAATGTGGGGTTGGAAACCAACTAGATTTGACTGATCTACACACCGTGTGGTAAACTTTATTGCTGGATTTCTTTACGTGTTGTTTCACTTCCCACTGTCCATTTTTACGGAAACAATTTACGCAAGCACTTGGGTTAACTGTAGGTATCGGGCCTTTAGCACACATCATTTTGGATGATATATAATCTTAATGTAGTTATATTTTTTTCATATATCAATTATGTCGGAATAATATGTAAACAAAGCATTACTTTAATGGATGAGACATACTCCCGTGGGTGTACGGGGGTAATTGTGCGTGTGTGTGGGCGCGCGTGCGCGCGTGCGTGGGTGTGTTTATTTGTTTGTGGCCGGATCTGATCTCTAGGTTGTGCCTGAAACTAAGTTATACATACTGCGTGCCAACAAAAGCTAACAAAAATATGTTGGTGTGTTTCTCAGACGTCATGATACATCTAAGACTCGCCTCCGAAAATGTGCATTCATTCCAACGGCTCTCTCCACACACTCCCTAGAACAGTGACAGAGAAAGTATTCAGCTGTCTCTTAGTCATACACCATTTTTCATTTTTTATTTAAGTATGCTTTAGCTATAAATGTATAAATAAATATGTAATAGGCCTACCAGTGATTCCGTGCTCTAAAATTAAACTTCCTCTAACGGGAAACTGCCTAGTTTGGGTGACATGATGGCAATTTGGATGAACTGTTGTAAGGAACAGCCTGCATTCAAATGCTCTGAGCCTAACACTAACTAAAAACTTAATTTTTGACTGAAGTCTACGTTTTTTTTATTTAAAAAAATCTGATCATACACCATGTTTAATGTACTGGTATCAATTAATTGCACGATAATTACATTGTTTCGATTTATGATTGATAAAAACGTCTACATATTTTCATTGGCCTAAAGTTGTCAGGTGATACTTATTCGAATACACGCACATTATATGTATCAAAATGTTTTATTTATGCATTCATTGGTCAATTTCACTGTTACAATAATTAAATAACAATGTTTAGCTGTTGAAAAGAAAATGTGCTGCAGCCTCTTGTCACACGCTCTGACCGTCTCTCAACGTTCGAGTTATGCAGTCACGCTAACGCGTTGTGACTGCTCCTCTCTCTTGTGACAAAGTCTTACAGCTGCATCGAAATCAATAGACGTCAAAGAAATATGAAAACAATCATGACGGGGAACTTAAATCCTGCCTCCAAGCATGTACAGCTAATGAAAAACGTGCCCTTATTCTCAAGGCAACGGACTGATTCAACCCCAACTTTTGTCAAACTGTATTTCTTTACCTTATTCGGTTTCCCCACAGATGAGGGCAGCCAGACGCATCTGTTGGGTTTGTAGAGTAATTTGTAATTGCTGCCCTTCATGTGGTGTACAGCTTTGAACCGACTTTAATTAAAAGCATAATTAAGGGCCGGTCTTAAGCAAGACCATAAGCAGATGGTTTTCTGTCAACAATGGACGTTTTGAGGACTTCATAAACCAACTTGACACAATAGACAGCGTCTATTCATGCTTATTCAAAGAGAAAAAAAACCCGCTTCTGAAAATTCACACTACAATAAATAGACAGAAACTTGTGCGATGCATATATTTCAACATACAAATAAATAGAGATGTCAATAAAAGTAAAGTAGCCTATCCTAGAGTATGGCTTATTCAATCTCCCACATTGACAACAAAGGTTTGCTACATTTTGATTTACATACTCTGTGTGCAGTATTTACTTCATGACTGTTAAACTGCATTGTGGTCCCATTTCTGGAATACATGAGGCAAGTTCTGATATCTTGCTGTCACCCACGTAATAATGTGAGTTTATTGTTGTATTACAAGGGAATAACATTTTATCATATCAAATTGTTCATGCATGTAAGAATTATACTTATTTTAACACAGGCGTGAGCTAAATCCTTGTATCCTATATGACTTTCAAGTCTGAGCAATTTGTCTATTTTCTAATTCTCTAGCTGTAAAATGGTAAATAATTAGATTGGCACACATCTTTTTTCCATGCATACACCTTTGTTTCCTGATGATGGATATGATAAACATGTTTCTCCAAGTGACACTTGCACGCAGACACACACACACACGCACACTCAAACACACACGCACACACGCACACCACACACACACACACACGCTGTGCTTTCCAGAGCTCTCTCTGCTGGGAGGCAGCACCTGGATAGGGAGAGGGAATTAGCATTGATATGGATTTAGTTGAAATGCAATCTTTTAAATCTTCGCAAGATGCGGGTGCAAAATAATTACAGTCTCAGCAAATTGCCAAGAGGTCAGTGTCTCCATGGATCCAACATGCTGATTCACTGACTATAGACGGTACAAGAAGAAGAAAGGGGCCCGCGGTGTGAGACTGCTACTGCAGTGTTAATGGGGAGAGTCGCTGGGGAGCAGGAAGGGTATACGCTTGGGAGAAAAAACTAATTCAATGCTCAACGTAGGCTGAACTTGGGTCTGCTTTGTGTTATTACTGAGTCTAATTTAGGGGAATGGACTCATATCTAATGAGGAGACGCTAGCCTGTGCTTTGGGCTTCACTCTGCTTTGTGCTGCTCTGCATGAGGACAGATGATTTGTTCCTAGTCAGCTAGAAAACATATTATTTCAAGTTTGTGTTATGAGACTATGAGAGACATTGTCTGTGGATGACAGCGCATAGTGAGTTTATGAAGCGAATCTCTTCTGTTAAGACCACTGTTATTATAGGCAGGGTAAATTGCCTTTTTACTTTACTGGGGGGCCTGTTGACTTATATCTATAGGCCCTAGGTCTATACTATTCATTTTTGACAAAGAAAACTATTGATTTCTAAGGATGCCTTCTCAATATTGCTTTTGGAGTTTGAAAATTGTACCATTAACATATTCTCAACCACCAACTGGTTCTGGTGAACATGCTGCCACATCTAGGAAGGCTATGAGGTCGAGTCTGCAACATGTGAAGACTGAGGATGATAGAGAAAGAGACAGACAGACAGAAAGACAGAAAGACAGAAAGACAGAAAGACAGACAATCAAACGTATAAAGCATGCAGTTAACAGGCCAAAACCTTTCCTGTGTAGATTTATAAAATACATTTATTTATTTATTTCCTCGGTGCCTGTACGTAAAGCACCATGTATGGTGTCATTAGAACATCCGGCATGAACACATGACACCTGTCTGATGCCTGCATTTACTGATCATGAGAAGAGAGAGGGAAGGAAACAGCCTTTTATGGAAGTGGAATCTGGAATGGGTGGTTTATGTAGTTCATTGGGTTTGGGAATGTGTTTTGAAGGCGTGTATTTTCATACCAGTTTATTTACAGACGGCTGACTACATTTATAGTGTGTGCCGAATATCCTGCATAGAACATAATTTTGCAGAAGAATTAGAGAGTAGCCTATAGCAGTCCTAGAATACACGAATAAACTATAGGGCAGAATTCCTAGCTAGAAAAATACTGAATACTGTTTAATACCATCTTCAGCTTTGATGGGAACAAATAGCTGATGGTTAGTATTGAGTCTACAGTTCTGTGCTGGGCCTTAGTGAAGAATACCATTCCGCATGCTAGCCCAGAGTGCTCCAACAACAGCGCAGCGTCTATGTGTGTATTTAGGCAAATCAAATGTTATCTGACACGTGTGGGGGATATCATTAGTCAAATCGTATCGAACAATGCAAATCATGATCGGTACAACATGCGTATAATCCACTTGGATATGATTAATTACTCGAGTTATGGCCATTAATGTCGGACCGTGCAGAGGATGTAGGCTACCGTGAGATTTTATAAGCACGCTGGCTCGGCGTAGGACGTCCCCGTTGAGACAGATCAGTTTACGCAAGGAGATGGATTCTCATTTGTCTTGTCAAGACGTCTAACGTCCTCGTTAGCGCGCCTCTCCCCGCTTGTTAGCTCACAGCTTGCCGTGTATCTGCGCTAAACTTCCCACTGTCGAACAACGCGGATCAACATCAGTCCATGGATGTCGTTTTTCCATACAATTTGACTCAACATTTGTGCACGATAGATAGGCCTACATCAAATACATTTCGATGCCGAGTGTTTGGCAGGTGTCTGTCTCAGAAGCGCATCCGCGTCTATATTTAATCGTATTACAAGGGTCATGGAGTAAGAGCAAATCCCCGTTACTTAATTTATATTGGCCATTTTAAAGGCAGTAGGCAAATGAACAAGACGGGCGACAGGAGATATTTCCATAAATACTATGGAGTAGAGAATTCTGTCGAGGGCTCTAACTAGAACCTGCACTTTGTAGATGTTCTGTTTTAACTAAATTAAGAAATGTTTTTTATGGGAACGAGGTGAGTGAAGTCTTAGGC
This sequence comes from Mallotus villosus, assembly GCA_903064625.1. Classification (NCBI taxonomy): domain Eukaryota; kingdom Metazoa; phylum Chordata; class Actinopteri; order Osmeriformes; family Salangidae; genus Mallotus; species Mallotus villosus. The sequence continues at coordinate 168,610 of CAEFZP010005688.1, forward strand.
TAATGACGGAACTGCAGACTTTCCGCTCCGTGAGCTTTCAAATTCATTGTGGATCGAACTCAGCCTTGTCACGTTGAGAGAAAGTGAATTTGTAACGTACAGGACGTGCCTGTCAACTTGGAGCAAATTGCTTCTCATCACCCCGAGGGAATGCATCTAATGTCTCAGTCAAAAGGCTGGACTAGAGGGGCAAGACAAACACACTAAGAATTGCCCTTACCTATCAGCTTATGTAGGCCTAACGGCAAAGAAACTAAATAGTTTATTATTTTTACGTGGTAGGGCCTATTTACTCACCAGTGTTATATGGAAACACGGTAATTGTTTTATATTGTTGATATGAAATTAGGTCATGGTATCCCAACTGAATGGTGGCATATGTCATTTATCATGGACTAACTGATTGCGCATTTATGAGCAGAAGGGAGTTAGGCTAATTGCCAAATTATTTGTCTAATTGCCTTGATATCCCGGGATAAATTAGGCTGCTATATATCTGATATGGTTATATTATCGCTGATGATCTTAGTCTTGACATGTTGTCAACAGCAATTGAAGGATACCTCATATCTGATCATGTGATAATATGTTCAGTGGGTTTTATAAACCTACTTAAGCCCGCCTGGGATCACAAAGTAGGCCTAGGCCTAAGGTGTTCGAGTTTCGCAGTTGATATCCAAAATATCACAGTATTTTTATCAGAACCCAGTTAAAAGCTCAAGTTGTGGTACCCCTACATCATTAGACATCCATTCCACAAGACTGGACACCATGGCTTAAATATGCATAATGTGCATATGCGCCAAGAAAACAGCCCTTCCACAAGGGGAGCTCGCGATATCCTAAAGTTCACACCTGCAGAAGGTATATAACCTATCACTTTAAACCTTTTCATCGCCGTACACAAATTATTTGGGTCAGTGCAGTGGGGCACTTGTCATCCCGGCTCTATAGTTCCTAGTAATATCTGTATAGGTTGTATAGGCTCTGTATCTGTGTAGTTCATTAGCCTATAAGTGTTGTAATTTTTGTAAAATTACAAAAAAGAAAATGGCATGTACCAATGTAGTAATTTCTTGTGAATGGTTGAGTGCTATACTTTAGCTTGCTTTATCATATAACTAGTATTATTTGTAGGCTAGTGATAGGATAGTCGTTATATAGGCCTAGACTTCCACTGTAGGCTATGATAGACCTTTTTACACTTTGTAAGTTTCACGTGGCACGCACACACGCGCACACACGTGCACACACACAAATACACACAACATGCCGGCTAAAGAAGAGGGGGTACGGCTCGCTGGCCAGATTTAAATTTCCGCCTGATCAGTTTCTGGAGGGGAGCAATGGAGAGAGCGCGACAGCACCTGGTGCGGCTTTAGCATCCCCTTGCGCCTTATTGACAGACGCATAAGCGGTGAGAGGCCACAGTTTCCAGTGGTGATTTGGACAAACCCGGATTATATTGCATCGTTTTTTTCTATAGGGATATCAATCTATCTATCTATCTATTTATTTATGTCTGTATAATCTCACCAAATCAAACCTTTGGAATTCTCATCGATAAAATAAACATTAGGGCTCTTGGTAATTTAGTTAGGCTACTGCTCATGACTTTATTGACGTTTTTATTACGTCTCAAGAACGTACACGAGTTTGTACATCCCCATCCATCTTTCCATTTCTCCATTTTTTTCGTTAGGGAAGTGCTAAGTGGCGTCTAAAGTGACGTATTGAGGCGCAGTGGCCAATCGCTGACAGTTTGGAGATGATATTAGCTGAAAGTTGTAGATGCGACAGTCTTTTTATTCACAACGATTTAAAAAGCATTTGGCAATAATATAAAAAAACGGGAGTTCAAACTTTGTCTTTTTCACATTCCTGGGTCTATGCTATTGGAACAAAAACACGGACTGGAGTCAAACACGAAGTGGATTGTCTTTGTACCAAGCGCAGGTAAGGTAATGTATCTATGGCTACATGAGAGCTGAAAGCTATGTGATATAACTTCTCGATAAGGCCTGAGTTGGCCAAGAGAAAGTCAAGGTAATTTGATTGTCGTCGCATTAGAACTGGGCCTATACAGCATTCATCATTGGCCGACATAAATTCACTCCTCTATTTGGAAACTGCTCTATTAGTATCAGTGTAGTATAGAGAAAGTGTTGTTAATGTGTTGGTCTTCTAACATAATACACGCCAATTGCGTCAGAGCAACACAGGCCTTCAGCATCTATAGCCAAGTGATCTAGCCTACTAGTCAAGCTGCAATGCAGTCATCTTCGTTCAATCATCTGTCAAATGTAAGATCAATGGTTTCGACCTTAAACCGATTGATTGTTTGCTTTAATTTATATAGGCTAGGCTTTATGTGTGATTCACGAGAATGAGCAGCAGGCTCCTATCACAGTGCAACCAAAATGAAAGTCCAGCATGAACTCTAATCTAACGGTTTTAACACCAGGGATGAATGCATGGGTGTGATGGCTTTCCGCAAACCATCCAAATAATTCAGTCGAGGCCCCAAAGTAGCCTATATTGAAAAATAATCCTCCAAACATCAAGCCACTTTCCTCAATTAGGTTTATTTAGCACACATTATACCCTCCTATCCCCGAGGAATAGCAGATGAAACGTGTTGAAACCCATGAAGAATACAAGTCAGATAATTTGAGTATTCGAGGAATCCACGAATTTGAAATGTCATTCTAGGCTATATACTGACAGCTTTTGGGCTACTAGAACATGGATTTCCCCCACAGGAGAAATATATCACACCAATTTGATTACTACTGTAATCAGCATATGTGTAGTTTTTATGACAATATCACTTTGAAAATGCTGTTTTCATTTTTTATGGGCCTACTTCAATTTTACAGAACAACATAATGCCAAGCGCAAGTTTCACTAAATCATTTCTTCTCACTCTCCTGCATCTCTCCCTTTCTGCCACTGTGTTTCCATGGATGACGTCAGGCGTGTTCACCTCCCACCCCTTATGATTTCTTGTTCACAACTTTCTGGAGGAGCTTTGCCCCAGGGCAAACACAGCGACAAGATGGCATTCTATTCCCATGGTCTTTGAGCTCTCCACTGCTAATCCCAAAGTGCGCTAATTGTCTTCAGAATTTTGTAGCTCGTGGATACCTCTCCCTATTGCTCAAATGAATGGATTTGGCTTTACATTTGTTTGGTTTTCCCGGTCCTTGGTTCCAACAAGTTCCATCTGCTAACAAGTCAAGAAACAAGATCACTCAACCACAACAGGATAAAAGAGGGATTAGACAACTTCTCAGCAAAGACATAGGTGATCCAGGGGTGCTATTGTTTACGTAGCATTGAAACAACAGGTTGAACTGGGATCTGTTTATTCAATGGAGTGACGAACACAAACTGGGTTTGTACTTTCTAAGATAATGATTGTGGTTGTGTTATATATCAACTGCACTTCGTCTCATGTGACTGAAAACGACATTTTCTCATCATCAGAATTTAGATTTCTTCCGTTTGCTTAGGCTACTTTGATATGCATAGCCTACAGGCTACCCCTTACATATCCGATATGTTTGCATGCAAACTCTGAGAAGTCATTGGCAACAAAAAAAACAAGTGAGTTTATTCACATTTTAAGCCACTATAACGTTCATAAAACATAACTTTAAATCCCCACAATGTAATGCAAATAGAAAGGTGGCGCCTCTCAGAAGGTAGTTAATATTGAACTGAATTCTAAAAACAGAATCACAATAAACTAACAATACTGGATGTTTACGTCACAAGGCAAACATCTTGTGCCAAGCATTTAAGTTACACTATATTCTACCTAATTGACAAATTCAAACTTTACAAAGTTCCGGAACCTGACAGCAGGGACCCTAGTCGATCGCATTGTCGCTTCGTTCGCATACTGCCAAACAGTTAAAAGAAATACGCACAAAACTATGAGCTCTATGTCATAATTTGCAGTGGATTAACAGATATTCCTAAAAGACGAAAGGACTGAACTTTATTGAAAATATTATCCGGTGTGGTAGCCTATAGTTTCCCCGCGGGAACTGGAGATGACAGTGCATGACGGCCCCGCAGCTCATTATCCCACTCCCTTTCAGCCTGTCTTTCATTGCCATGCAAACTCCCTGGCAGTGTCGTTTGTCTCCTCATTGTAGTATAGTTGGGAATGCAATGGTTGTCAGGGCGCGTATTCAGTTTCGAGATAGTTTATTGATGAGCTCTGACTTTTAGCACTTTTCACATGTCAGAGGAAGTCAAGTGTATGCGTCCACAACTACATTTTATGCTGTGCGCGTACTCACACTTTCCCTACACCCCCAATCCCCCCTCCCCCCTTTGGTCTTCTCGACCCGGAATCTGTTGCATTGGAACAAACGATTGGAACACCCCTAGTCTGAGACTGATGCTCGAAGTGTAACCTCAACTACTGGCACGGAGGGGTTGCTTTGGTGTGAACTGGGGTGTGCATTGATGTGCGTTGAGGAGTGTGGTCGTGGCTGCAAAGACATTTCCGTATTTAGTGTCTATTTAAAAACCTTTGGCACCCCACGGTTTTAGCCTTCATCGACGTAGTATCAAAGAAGTAAAGATACAAATTGAGGCAGCACAAATGATCCCCGACTGAATAACATTTTTGCGTTTGTTAATTAAGTAAAAACATGTTTATTTACGGAATGTCAATAACTACGACACGTGTCCTTTGCTAAACAACAGTCAACGTTGTCATACTGTTAAGGAACAAAAAGTGGAGCTTAGTAACTGAGAACCATCAAAAACATGGATTACGCATTTTATCTTCATTCATATAAGGATACCCACGACACATTATGTATTTTGCCGTGGTTTAACTGTCCCTGCGTCAGATAATTTAGCGGCCCGTAAATGATCAAATATGAAGTTAGACTGTAAACGGTTAATGCTGATCCGCTTGGGGTCAGCGCGCACCATGTGCTCGATGCCCGTGCCTCCATTTGTAACTCCAGGTTCACGGTTAGTGTAGAAAAAGCCCGTCTGCTTTTCGCGAAGGCAACTGAGGCTGCATGTCTGAGCTGCACTTGCCATTCCTTCCATAGGTCTCAATAGCATGCAATAGCATTTTCTGAAAGCAGTATTTGTATAGCATTGTTTGTGTCAGGGAACGAGAGCGAGGGAGAGAGTATGTGTGTTCGTAAAAGAGAGAGAACGAGAGAGAGACAGAGAGAATTTGCATGTGTAGAGTGATTAGTGGGTTTTGAAAAGCTAAGGCTCTGCCCCGTTTCCCGCTCTGGCAGCGCGAGGTATGAGGAAGTGTTTCTCTGGAGCATGATGACAGAGGTCAGCCACCGCTAATGGGCCAGAGAGGAAGAGGAGAGGAGGAGAGGCACACACCAGGAACAGAAACACACATGCATTTAATACTCGAGTGGTACTACCATCTCCAATAGGAATAGGTGCGCCTGCCCCCTCTCTCTCACACACTCTCTCTTTCTCTCTCTCGCCCACTCACTCACGAGCGCACATTTTCAGTCTCGCGCAGTCCTGACATTTCATTTTATTGTCAATCTCTGCTTCCTTCGCAGGGATTTCTTTCTCCATTCAAGACCACTTGGAAAATATATCACAACGCTAACTCTACCGAAAGGGTTACATCCAACACTGTGGCTCCCGTTCTTTAACGCTCAGTCATCACCAAGGACTTTGGCAGCGGAGCGCAAGATGCCTCAAAAAGGTAATCACCGATTTAATAACACTTTATCCCGTTCTTTCGTGCGATGTGTGTTATCTTCTTACACCAGCATCTCACCTGACACTTCAAATAGTCAAATTCAAACGCGTGTTATTTGCAAATTAGAATCTCTTTCAAGCCAATAATATGCACGTGAGATAAAGAGTGAAGTAGAATGGTCTCAAAAGTTTCGTGTGCTGGTCGAATCGAATCGAGCTCTGCAGCGTCCGTGTTACTTATGAGCATTTTGGATCACTTCATCGTGTGTTTATATGGTGTTATTGGAAGGATTAGTTGGTGCTTGAAAATAGATGAATGCTTATTTTTGACAGGAAAGAGTACAAAGTCAATTTAGGCCATTGCTGTGATCAGTTCTGCGAATGGGACGCAATGATCCGATGAGGAGGAGTGTCAGCTTGAATCATTCAGACCCACCCGGGCAACACCATCACAAACACGACCAGAAAAACTTTGCCCAAAGTATAATGCATTGCCAATAATGCATGTTAATAATTTCATATATACTTATTTAATTGTGTATTAAACCAACTAAAGGCTTTCACATTAAAATGTCTCTGGTACGTAAAATAATATTTTCGACTCAATAAGGATGTACATATCAGATTTTTTTAAACAAGGCAAAATACAAATTATTGTTGTATATTGAAATTATATTTTCTGCAGATTATGAAGTGCAGACATACACAATCTACAACTGAAATTAAACATGTTGTGTCAACAAGGCCGTGACAGATTGATTTTGTTATTTAATAACATATCTTTAGTCAAATGCATCATACTTAAATAAGACAGTTACTAGGATTAATTGCGTAAATTAATTAGGTTGATTCGATTTTTCAAGGTGATTTCTCAATTTAGTTGACCGTTATAAATTAATCAGGCTACTCTTAATTGATGTGGTTTTGGTTAACTGTTCCTTGGCAGGGCCATGGTTTAACTATGATTTAGCATATGCTTTACATCGATTATGCGTAAAAAATAAATATGACAGGCTTGTTCAGGATCATACCTTCCAATAACATGAAGAATGAGTTATGTTTTCATAAAAAAAATGGAACCGTTTCTTTCACATATTGTGTTGCACAGCTTGGTTCGTTTATTTGAGAATGCACACTGTAAATACACACACAGTCCATCGCCTGTTTAAAAAGGAAAAGATAAAAAGGGAGAAAATCAAAGCCAGGACTATAGTTCCTTAGTGGCCTCCTTTTCGGCAAATGTTTTGAATGGGCTCTTTATCGCAATTGTCTTTTTCAAATTGAGCTCCCCACTGCGCTGTTGTGTCTTTTTTTACAACTTCTAACGACACACACCAGTAACACAATTACCACTGGATATTTATAACGAGAAATTGCGTTTCTATTTTCCAAAACGAACTCACAAAAAACAGAGGGCTACGGGCACCGGGTCACGGCGAGCGGCAAATAAATGTGGCGGAGTGAGGGGAGGTTGTTGTGCAGTGCTGTGTATAGTGGGAGGGGGTTGCTTGCAATCCCTTCAGTTCTTTGTATCCCTTGGAGTTGTTGGTACGTTTAGTTCGATGCTGTGTAGCTAGTTAGGGAGCCTGGGTTTTCCTCTCTGGGTTGTGCTGTAGGAGCAGAAAGGACGCCATTGTTGAAATTCTGCAGGCTTTGTTGGCCAGCCTTCACCCCCTCCCGTTTTCACTTTTCCGGGCAGCCAAGCGAAGCAGACAGCGTGTGTCACTGCACCAATACGTCTAAAGAGACCGTACACGTAGCGATATTACTAAACTCCGTCTGGGGATAACATTTTCAGACAAATTAACTGTCTGCAAATAAACAAATTAACTGTTAAATTCACTCTACACGGATAGGCCTACTTTATAAACTTTGCTCTTGCACCTCTCTGGCCAACCATGGATTGTAATGAAATGCTAAATAGTTTCCGAGTTATTTCTTCATATGCAAATGTATGGTAATATCCATAACTTTATGCATGAACTTCACCCTTAATGGAACGCTGCAAAAATGCCTAACCTCAATAAGACTTTCATCTTAGGTGAAAATACTGTAGTTAAGTCGCAGTTAAAGAAAGAAAAAAAAATAAGATAAGGTGTACTAATAAAATGTTTTGCTTTGTCCTAGGGAAGTATTAACTAGAGAACAGCAGATGAGAGTCTTTAAATTGTTTTAAGCGGACAGTCCACACTGTTTCCAGGCAAGTTAAACACTGAATCCATACCATAGCCTTAAATCACAAAAAGACAAATGTTAAACTAATTGCTCTCATATTGTGGAATATGAATGCACAACAATTTGCATCCTAAGTTTAGTCTTGTACAACACTGTGTCTCCCTTTTGTAAATGTGTAATTACACAAGTCTATGTACTATCTGTTTTATTATTGTGCCGATCCTGACTTCTCTTTCCTGTCTCTGTGTGACTATAGAGTACTATAACCGGGCCACCTGGGAGTCTGGAGTAGCATCCATGATGCAGAACAGTAAGTCATGTTTTATATTATCTTGTGGTAATGAAAACGACTGGGGAGTAAGATCTGTTAAAACTACAAGGAGATGAAGTAGATAGAAACTTGTGGGTCTGTTATGAATTGCTGTTGGTGTGTGTGTTCCCTAATGTAATTAAAAAAGTTTAATCTTATGGATTCAGATAGTGTTCTATTATTGGGCAGAGGTCATATGTAGGCTATGCTGGCTTTTTATTTTCTGAGAACATGTAGGCCTCAATATGTGAGTGAGAGAATAGTAGTTAGCCACATAGAAATAACTGTAATGCGATGTTGAGAGAATTTCCTCAAACATGAATGCATGAAAAAAAACATTAAATAGAAAATTATTTTGTCAGAGATGCCAGGAGAAAGAAAAAGAAAGAAAGAATGAGAGAATAAGAATACTTGAGTTGAGTGAAAAAGCTGCTTTGAATGATAAGTTATTGTAAATCCGACTGAACTAATGTAAGCAGTGTGCCAATTCCCATCCTTACTTATGCATGCACTAAAGGACATTGCATGCGTCTCCTTGGTAATGTGTCGTGTTTATAAATATGTTTTTCCTGCCCACAGTGTGTGGGTGAAATAATGTGCTGGGATGACACTTCCACAGTCTATGTTTATGAAATACACTGGTCCCTGTAAACCTCAGATCCTATAGCCTGGCAATTTGTGATGTGTAAACACAACCAAGGGATAGCCAAAAAAAAGCTATATAATTTGCAATAGGGGATTGTTTTGACAGTGAAGAGAACAAATCTAGAATTGCAACATGGATCATTTTGTGTGATTGTCAGAATGGTAAATGATACATATTTTCTTTCTTAATGCTGGACAAGAGGTGTATGACATCTGTAACGAAGGTGTGTGGAATGGCTTACTCTTATTCTTCCTCTCAACTACTTGTTTGTTGCAGTATGTTTTCACCGCTTATAATTCACAATAATACTACTAGTGTTGCCTTGGCCTTTGGCATACGTACTTTAAGGATATTGTCATAGCCAGTGCAGAATAAACATTTTAAAAAACTTTATAGGAGTAGATTAAAGGGGAAGATGTGACGCCTACACTTGAAAGACATCCAACCAAACAAAGCATTCGAATCTAGGTCATCTAAAGTAGGGCAGATGAAATAATTGAGCGGTGATGTGGACTCCCATATTTCCTCTCTCACAATGGTAAATTCAAGGCTCTCGAAAAATCTACATATCCAAGAGAGCTGCGTTTGTTTACTGTTATTAGGCTATGCACTTGTGTGTCAGGCCGAATTATTTAGGACACTTTCGAATGTATATTATTGGTCTAACATTATAAGTTTTACAAACGGCGATGTTAGTATTGAGTGATGTCCTGAACGAAATAACTGTGAGGACATCATTCGGGTTGAGGCCTTCAGATTGTCTAAAGGTCGCGCTGTGGGTTTTGTGTTAATAACTCCTGGTGTCCACGAGACTGAGTGTCCAAATTGACACCATATGTCTTTCTATTAATTGACTCGCACTAGAATAGAAGGCGCATAATCATGGCCACCAGGCGCGATCGACACCATTTACCGTGGGGAATTATATAATGATTAAGACTTAACCTTTGGAGCGAACGTTTTTATTTTCTTATAGGCCTATGCGTTTGCAGCTATCTTCAAAATGTATTTGAGCACTAGAGAGACTCTTAAATCCTATAAATCTTCAATATGCTTCCCTCATCTGACCTATTAAATGCACAATTGACAAATTATTTAATCCGGGATTTAACCTAAAAACAATACAATGCAGAGGATTTTGCCATTTTCAGTAAATTCCTGAGTACATATTTAAATCAAATGTAAGCATGGTGCATGATGACATTTTATGCATGGCAATAAATGTAAACATATTTACAATAACGTCTTCCTACTAAAAATATTTAAAAATGTCTACCAAATGTAACATTCAACGAGAAATTACCTTATTGTCACAATGGAACAGCAGTAAGCATTAGCACATACACCATACAGTACAACCTCTCTTGCAGACTTGATACAAGAGTGTAAATATAGGCCGTGTTGCTCTGTCGTTTGGAGAGAAAAAAACAGGAATGTCACTTTTGATATATTGAGAGCGGTGCGCGCCTCCATTCTCGTGCCCGTGCACAGCCCCCTGGCTACCATAAAACGAAGCTTCCCTTGAAGGGTAAATGAGTAGAGTCCAATTTAGTCTGAGTGATATCCAAATGCAGACAGAAAGGGTCGTTTTATCATGCTACTATTTGTCGTGACGATGCGATTTTCAAAAGCATAGCAGTGTCATGAAGTGACATGCCTGCCACAAGTGCTTCAACTGATCTTCTCAATTAGCCTTCCATGCATGATCCAGGGCGACTTCCGCCTATTTCCAGAAATTAAGATCAAACTTGACGTGCAGCTAGCTTTATTTTAAAGACAAATGTCAGACAGCCTCATCATATTTCCCGCTCTTCTATATTTGGAGCTATTTATTGCTAAGGAGCCCGTGCTCTTGGAGTCAATTTAACGGGAGGCTTCGAAGGGAAGGGAGCGGAGGGAGCAAGCGCACTACAGAGAGGCTTTCTGTCCGTTTGTCTTCAGGTTTGGTCTGATTTTTATCTGGGCAATCTTTACTTCTGGATATACTGTTAATTAACTGGCATGAAAATACCTGGTTTTGTAGGTGTTTATGGTGTCTGCTGGGTAATATCAAGTTGACACACCGTAGGATTAGGGGACGATTTGTGTTTGTAAAAGTATTGGCATTATACTGTAATCACTACTTCATAAGGCTGTCGCAAATAGTATTATGCTGTTTGAGCTGTTTAAGATCTTTGCAAAGATGCGCAAATCTCGGTTCAGTGGGCTGGAGATGTTTTGGTCGGGATCATATCGCTGACACGTAATCAATGTTCTGCATGTGTGACTAGAACAGGATTGTTTCAGATAATGATATTGCAAGCATTTCCGGAAAGCATTTCAAACATATGACAGATGAACAATGGCAATAATTACTGGGTATGCTAATTCCAACGTGGTGTCCCCCCATCCCCCTTCACACACACCCGTGTTGCTGAACGTTCCATTTGCCTTTTTCTGTTATGCTTACTAACTTTAGTATTTTTTACATATTTTTGGGGCACATTTAATCATTAAATGCTTGCATCTAGGACATATATTGCCCTTTTTATATTAATCTCGAAATCTTTGATTGAACTAAGGAGCGCGTCTATCCTTATCTCTTCAGGTCACAGCGGAGTGAACCAGCTCGGCGGCGTGTTCGTCAACGGGAGACCCCTGCCAGACTCCACCAGACAGAAAATAGTCGAGCTTGCTCACAGCGGCGCGCGGCCGTGCGATATCTCCAGGATTCTGCAGGTGATTGCATCCCATCCCTTCACTGCGCACGCACGCACGCACAGTCTAAATGTGATTCATAATGGAATGGTTTCACTGTTGAGTGATTCTAATAACTGAATGCAAACCCATTACATTTTGTTTGAGACCAATACAAATTTAAAAGGCTCTGAATTTGCATTGTGAACATGGTGCACAAGTTGGCAAAGCGCATCGAGGCATTCGGTGAAACTTGGCCTATAGTTCTTTTGAATGTGGGCTATATGGCATTTATATTGGTAAACAATGTAGTCTATGAGCATAATAATTCAGGTGACATGCAATCAGAATGTAGGCCTATCGCATTCCAAGGACATTACAACACGACAGCATTTTTTTTTACAGAATCTTAAAAAGGGCCTAACCTTGGCAGATCCAAGCAAGATGCATTTTAAAAGTGCAAGTTAAATATTGATATAGAATTTAAGGTATATTTCTTGTGTTGTAGACCCATGCTGATGCAAAAGTCCAAGTGCTGGACAATGAAAACGTAAGCTTAACATTGTTTGAAGAATACTCATATAATTCGCATTAGTCTTAAATAATGTATGTGATTTGTGTCTGTTGTTTTCTATACAGGTATCCAACGGCTGCGTGAGTAAAATTCTCGGCAGATACTATGAGACTGGCTCCATCCGACCACGGGCAATTGGAGGTAGCAAACCGAGAGTAGCCACTCCTGAGGTGGTCGGTAAAATTGCTCAATACAAGAGGGAGTGTCCGTCAATCTTCGCTTGGGAAATCCGAGACAGACTGCTCTCCGAGGGGGTGTGCACAAACGATAATATACCCAGTGTAAGTTCATTGAGTGTAAGTTACTATCATTTCATACGCTCAAAATAAATTCAGTTAATATAACCGCAATGCTCAACTGGCCTCCATTTTGACGTGGAAAGGCACCGCTTTTACACATTGCTAACGCCATATAATTAAAATGTAATTGATTATTGGTTTAAGCCTATGCCACTAAAATGTTCTTCACAACCATATGTGAATGAAATGCATACTGTTATATAGTAGGCTATATAAACAGACAGAAATACACGTTTTAAGACTAACTGCCGTCAGTAAAAGATGAGCGCTGCGTAATTAATGTGGGGCATTTTTGGTTTGTCTTTCAGGTGTCATCGATAAACAGGGTACTGCGCAACCTGGCTAGCGAGAAGCAACAGATGGGCGCAGATGGCATGTATGAGAAGCTGAGGATGCTGAACGGTCAGACGGGAACGTGGGGGACCCGGCCGGGTTGGTACCCAGGAACCGCGGTGCCGGGACAGCCCAACCAAGGTGTGTGCAATCACCTGCACTTGCGGGCAGGAATAAATGATGATGATAATCACACACACATCGGTTTTATTCTATTATTGCTCTGATTATGATTAAGTGTATTGTTACAGTAACATTATTATTATTATTTAGTATTATCGTCTCTAATAGGCCTATTTGTATTATTTATTGTGGTCGAACATTATTTAAAATGGATGTGTAGGCCTAATAATTCATTTAATGTTTTAAATAACTCACACATGTTGGCCTACCTGCATAACTGTGGTGGAATGCGTGAATCCACGGCTCTGTCAAATTCCTGTAGGCTACATTGATTAACGAATATGTTTTTGTAATGGCCCATTGAAAACCAGCCCATCGGTTGATTTATTAACAAATGACATCTGGCAGATGTCTTGACTAATTCTCAACAATGACGTGCAGATTTATTTTCTTCGTTTTTTTTCCGGTCACTCCTATTTGGAGAAATATTTGTAAACTCGAGGAGTTAGCACTTTGAATGCTCTCTCTTGCACCCCCTCACCAAAGCGGCCCAAGGATGGAAACAAATCATGAGGCAGTGTGCGGGATATCTCTACAAAGGCTGTTTCTGTCACACGCAAGAACTTGTTATGGGAACTGCTCTGTCGCTATGTAATTGCTCATTAGAGAACGTTTTGTTTCTCATTAGGGCGACATGAATAAGCGTCTAGTTTAGTGAGACAGCTGTAGAAATGTTCCGCGGGAGACCCCTGGACACGATATGGCACCACTTGCCAATTAGACATGTCAGTTTTAAGAGAACCAAACAATATAGGATGGACACACTATACAAAGAGACTTTTTTCTTCCCATTTTTATGTCTCTCTGTGAAAGCAGGTTCAACCCGTTTAGATGTCGACAACCCCATCTGCCTCGTATACACAAGTATTCATTTAAAACAAAATCCTAGCGTGACATAATTATTTTTCTTTATTCAGATACAGACTAGAGTTGGCTTCTGGTTTGTTTTAGGCCTGTTTAATTTCAAGTTTACTAATCTATAGTCTATTTCACTTCAGGATGAGGGAATCAATAGGCTAGTCTATTAGTCGTTAGGCCTATAGGCTATATAATTCAGCATAATAATTATTAAACACAGAATAACGACAACAAAATTAACCATTATAGGCCTACTGTTATAACTAGCATGATAATAATAATAATGCAAATGTGCTCTTTATTTGATAGGCTATAGGTAAGCTACAGGCCTTTTTGCGTAGGCCTACCTTAGCCTACACTGAGATAACCATATCCTGAGATAATTTTCTTAACGCACCGACATAAGTGTCTCTACTTGCGTGAATTTCAGCGACATTAAGAATCCATTACTCCTGCAGCATACGGCACGGAGAGGTCTCAGAGGGAGACAAATATGGTCTCAATCTGATAAATGTCACGCAACAGTGAATAAAACACTGGCTTCATCGAGAGTGACAGCTCCCCAAAAAGAGGGGTGAAAGCTTTCACCGGCGATTTCGTGTTTTTAGGGATCAACGTGACAGTTTTTTTCTTATCTCTTTTTCTCACCGACCACTAAAGCCGTTTAGGGGGTTTAGACACATTCCCTTTCAGAAGGCCTTACAATGTTGCATGTCTAGAGCAAGATGCCGAGATCGGTGCATTATATTTCTGCCTAGTTTTACGCCTCATTGATTGTGACACGTGATACTATGGGATGGTTTTCTTTCGCCAGCGTTTTTTTTATCCAAAGAAAACAAATCCCAAATCAAGCGACAGTTGGTCTGGTTACGGGATAATAGGACACACATTCGCTGCTTTTGACGGATTAGCTCTGAGAGAAGGCATGTAGCATACTGGGCACCAATAGCCTTTCTCTCGGCACACAAGAGCCATTTAAAGAAGATAACTTAATCATCTCATTTGACACACACCTCGTTCTTAATAATGCTTAGACATTTTCCACAACAGTTCTACATTAAAAAAAAGTAAATTTAAGTTTAAATTAATCCTTAATTAAAGTGATAGCCTACATCATTGGGCTGTTTACTGATATACTTGACGTTTATTGAGATTTAACAATAGCCTATACGCCAGCTCATTTGTCCACGGAGCCAATGGCATTATCCATGCCATCTTATTCTCAAGGCCTTTCCCTAGCGTCCTATCGTTCCAGGGAGAGGGGAAATATAAGCGTAGCCTCATTACAATACAATAATAACTAGTCATCAAACTGTCTAAGCAGTAGGCGATCCGATATTCAATTAGGCTGCACATGTGACTCTAAACAAGTGAACTAGCGCTGCAGAGTGAAGCCCGTCAATTCACAGCCGGTTTCTCTGTCTCTTTTATGTCGCAAACAGGGTTTCAGTAATGTGTATAGTATAATGTGTCCCTTTCAATAACTGACCGGGGTGTTTTCTTTTCATGGCTTGAAGAAGGCATAAATCCTAACTTGCGTTCAACGGGCTGAAGCCGAAAGACAGTGATTAATGATGGTGCTGCGTAAAGGTTAACACATTGAGTTGAAAAGTCCGTTGACTGGAATCTTCAAGATACAATGAGGAGCACTGCAGGCCGAGAGAGAATCCTTTTGTCGTCTTTTCCTTCAATTGTGTCCACAAAATTCTGTCCACGAAAGTTTGCCAACCCCTCCACAGTCTGTGAAGTTCCTTATTCTCCCGTGGTATTGTCATCATGAAATGCGGTCCCCTTTATTCAAGTGTTATTTGGAAAAAGGTGTTGGTGTTCAGCTCCATTGGCGGTACAATTGTACACATGGTGGCTGTAATGACGAGTTCAAAAGAAGCCAGTTTAAAGATAAAGGTTATTAACAAATATTTCAGGGGATGTGAAGTTAAATGGATAGTTTTTCCTTTTTTTGCCCCCAGATGGATGCCCACAGTCAGATGGAGGGGGAGAGAACACTAATTCAATCAGTTCAAATGGGGAGGATTCAGATGAGACCCAAATGAGACTTCAGCTGAAAAGAAAATTGCAAAGAAATCGTACTTCATTTACACAGGAACAAATCGAGGCACTTGAGAAAGGTAAACAGCACACAATTTCACCTGTCTAGCTGCTATCCAAATGAACATTATTGCATAAATAAAGACTGTCCTGTAATTATGTAGATGTAATATAACAGAGTTTTTTGTATTTGTTGTCCTTACAGAGTTTGAAAGAACTCATTATCCAGACGTATTTGCAAGGGAAAGACTGGCGGCCAAAATCGACCTCCCTGAGGCTAGAATACAGGTAGGACCGATGAGTTTGTGTAGTTCATTACCAAGGACCACTTGTCAACATTTCAACATATGACATTTCATGTAAAAGTGACCAAAATGTGAATGAATGATTTTTTGACGTGGTGATGTGGTTTCAGGTGTGGTTCTCAAACAGAAGAGCCAAGTGGAGGAGAGAGGAGAAACTCCGTAACCAGAGACGGCAGGCCAGCAACTCCTCCAGCCACATCCCCATCAGCAGCAGCTTCAGCACCAGCGTCTACCAGCCCATCCCACAGCCCACAACGCCAGGTGAGAAACAAAGCTCTTAGCTGACGACTTCTAGGGTTAAGCTATCCCTAACCCTAACCCTAGCCTGTTCAGTGTGTGTGTGTGTGTGGATATGTTTTTCTCCATATTGGTCATCACACTGTCACTGTAGCCAGCAATGATGACTTGGGCTCTAAAAATAGCCCTGCAGTCTGTCGAAATGCTGACGTCTTCTCTATCTCCTCCTCCTCCCCCACCTCCCCTGTCCTGTCCTCTCCTCTACTCCGGCAGTATCCTTCTCATCTGGCTCCATGCTGGGCAGACCAGACACATCCCTCACCAACACGTACCTGCCACCCATGCCCAGCTTCACCATGGGCAACAATCTAACTATGCAAGTAAGTAGCAGTTCAGCGTCAATGTACTGTCACCGTACCGTTCGACCCAGGAATGCTACACGGGTTGTGTATGTGTAAATATGCTCACTTACGCAAACCCTAACATTCTGCGTTTAAGGAGTAACTCAATCTCTAATGGACTCTCGTGTGTAACTCTGTAGTCACAGATGTCCAAATTAGCCACAGAGCTGAATGAAAATGAGGTTCCCATTGATGTTATCTATTGTAAACAATGACGCTGATGGAAGGCTTGAATGTGCTATTTCCCCTCAGGGTCCTATACCAAGCCAAGCACCCTCGTACTCCTGCATGCTGCCCACCAGCCCCTCCGTGAACGGGAGGAGCTACGACACCTACACACCCCCTCATATGCAGGCACATATGAACAGCCAATCAATGGCCGCTTCGGGCGGTACCTCCACTGGTAAGCAAATAATCACCTAAACTTTAAATTTGTCACCGGGCACTCAAAACTGCCAAATTATGAACATAACAGGATGTATGTGAATATAGTTGGAAAAGAGAATGCAGACAAGAAGAGCAGGTGCGTCGAAATCTGGATTCATGTTCACTTGACGTAACAGACGAAACACTGTCAGGAAGTTGCACGGCACGTGTACTACCACAAATCCACTCCTCAGTTGTGTCAGGTCTCATCCTGCTTACAGTGTCTGTGTCTGTGTGATGCTGTGTGTCTCCTGAACTCATCCGTGTCTCTTTGCTTGACCTGTCAGGTCTCATCTCCCCCGGAGTGTCTGTTCCAGTCCAAGTCCCAGGCAATGAGGCGGACATGTCCCAGTACTGGCCCAGGCTACAGTAGGGCTGTACGTGTCATCATCGTGCGACTCCCTCCGCTCTCCCTTGGCGGACCAGAGTGTCCAGCAGTATTTCATCACAGACCTGAGACTCTCCTGACAGACTCTTATGAAGAGACTTTTTTGTGCTGGGATTGTGCCATTCTCCACTGTTTGGACACAAATACTCGAAGGAAAGAAAGAAAGAAAGAGAGACGGAGCGAAAGAAAGAGAGAGACTAATGGACTTCTGTAAAGTGCCCTGTGTAAAGAATCTCAATGGGGAAAAAATTATCTCTGTTTTCAGTTTCCAACTTATGTCATTTTTCGTGTATTTGTATATGGCCAGTCGTATGTCATGATAAAAAAAACTGATGGAACCGTGAAACCGAGTCTTGCTCGCTTCTCATGAAAAGAGGAACATTTGTGAAGCTTTTCTGCCATGATGAATAGTTTTTATCAACGTATTTCAAGAACCTCTACCTGTCTGTCTGTATACAGAATGTGGACTCTGGAAAAAAACGTTATATCGTTCCAAAGCAGAGCTGGACTTGAAGCCACTAGCTGAGGATTTGTTTCTTTGGTCATTTTCTCCAAAGCTTGCTTGGGAAGCGTAAAACTCTGAAGAGGGAAAAAAAAACTTTCTGGTAGCTAAAAACGGTAGATTGTGTCTTCGATATAATTCAGTTTGTTATGTCGAAATGTAAGTATTTGTCTTCCCTGGCAAACTCCTGGAACAATTTCTATAATAAAATGAATTTCATTTATATTTCTCAGAATATTCTATATATGTTTTATACATTATTATTTTTCATTCATTCGTAAATACATTTCCTTCAATCAAATCCATGTTTTGTGTTATGAATAGTGTGTAGTTGTGTGTTTTGCCTTACACTTGTGCAACAGAAATGTTCTCCTTAAATAAAGGAAAATACATCTGCAGGACAGATTAGAACATTAAGAACTGGAGAGTCAATATAGCATAATTTTTTAAACCTGAAACATTTTCTTATTTTCTCATGACATGGTTTTGTAGCGTTTGCCCGTTTGTAGCCTGATGTTATCATTCTAGCTAAATACTTGAGCTCAATCTCAAAACTTAGAAATCCAAATGTTGCCTGATTATAACTCACTGCAATTACAGACACCCTATTTCAGTTTATTCAAGCAACAGTAATTTGTTGATTAAAAATTACAAAAACTAAAAAGCGTTAACGTTGATAAAATATTTACATTGATTGATTCATTTCTAGTACAATGACCATTAAACAATGGTCTCATCGAGAGAGAGAGAGAGAGAGAGAGAGAGAGAGAAATAGAAAGTCTGTTGGGTAATTAGCAGGCAAAGGGCCAGCTAAACAGACTCAAATCCCAATCTGCCTTTAGAACTAGAGGGCATTTGCAGACTTCTGCAAAACCTTGCTGATCCATTCAATGGTGAATGGCTCAGAAATAGCTAGCTTTTTCACTGCCCGATGTAAACAAATGCGAGACTCCGTAAAAACCCAAGAAGGCGTCTATCTATACAAATAAAGCGCTAACATTTTAGAATAGAAATAAGAAGGAAGTGACACAGTGGTTTGGAGAAATGGATAAAGATGTTTCCCCCCCCTTTTATGAGTAACAGATGAATAAGAATCAGGAAAGATCACTCACACAAACCACATTTCAGTCCCCATGCTGGGTAAAGCACCGGGCCACTGCAAACACTATCAAACCAATCACTGCTCAGCAGGCTGGGTGTGACTCCAGAAGAGCTGCTTGTGGGCCTCCACAACTATCGATATCACAGCACAGACTGGGGACAGGACACACAATGCACCAATGACCCATTTACACAATCTAGTCAAGGATAGGTCTGTCAGAAGCATCTCTTGTTCCCGACACAACAGAAAAAAAGTGTTTTGATGAAATCAATGTTGAGCCAGTGACCCTTGCATTCGTAAAAATCTCCACAATCCCATCTCTGAAGATCAGGGGCTCTGCTGTGTGTACGTCCACTTCAGTTTGACTTTCAATTTGTGAATTGTTAACGCACTGTTGGTGTTGTGTATTGTCATCGGAGAAGCACTCTGATGAAAAAGAAAGCCAGTCGCCTGAAATTACACTTTGGGTCTCTGCTGCTCCAAATGTGTACTGGTGTGTGCGAGTATAAAACAGGAGTTTCCTCAAATACCATAGTCAACTCCAACTGGGCCCTTTAGCAGATTTTAATCCATCTGACGGAATCCAAGTGTGTTACCTATTGCTGCGCCTCCCAGGTTTTCACTTCTGACACATTGAATTCTGACAGATTGAGTTAGCCCAAATACACAGCAGGAATGATAAGCCCGGGGGTAATGCTTCAACAGAGACAGCGAGAGAGAGAGAGACATAGAGAGAGAGAGACTGAGAGAGAGAGAGAGAGAGAGAGAGAGAGAGGAGAGAGAGAGAGAGAGAGAGAGAGAGCGACAGAGAGAGTGAGTGAGAGAGAGAGGGGAGGGGAGAGAGAGAGGCGAGGGGGAAAAGAGGAGGATAGAGGAAGAAGGAAAGAGAAAAACAGAGAGAGAGAGGGCGAGAGAGAGAAAGTGAGAGAGAGAGAAAGAGAGGGGGGGCGGGAGGGGGACATGTTGTCAGAGATTTAGTTTTTAAGGAGTATTTAAATATGACAGGACACAATTATGCCGTGCTTGGTGGCGGGTTGCAGATGTTTCCGTAATTCCACACCCTTCCTTTCAGCCTGGTCCGCGCGAGGCGTGCGCTCGCTACCTAATCACAGAAACAAATGTCAGCCTGCTCCATCGTGTTTACGCAGCTGTGTCGAACATCATAAACACAAATAAGATCATTTGGAATTCTAGACAAATAGAGGAGCTGAAAACGGTCGATTTTCTTCTGTTCTGTCTGTTTCAAAGGAGGCCGGCGCAGACGAGCTTCAACATCTCATTACAGCAACTGTGTTTATGCTAAACAGGCCATTTCCTAACCAGGTTGCCACTTAGTAGTCAAGGAAGAGGAGTAACCTCGGCACTTTCCAGAGGTCGAAAGTACATCACAACATCGCATGCTAGCTATATTTGGATAGGGCAAATGATGGATGGAACACCAACACGTTTTCATCCAAAATTCAAAGCAGTTCATGTTGCTAACGGCTGAAACATAAACCCATTAAGAACAGCAATTCACTGTTTCAAGTGCAGACACTTGGCGCACTAGTTTTACATACCGTTGGCTAACGTAAGGCAGCTAACTACATGTTGTACATTAAGCCATAAGCTCACAGTCATAATCCTTGTGAGGAAACCGTTGAGAGCCCCTCTACTGGGGGGAGCGTTCTATGCCATGCTAACTCTACACCAGAACTAATCTCTCCCCTCAGACCTAGCCTAGCCTGTGCCAACAGCCATAACAAAGAGTTGTTTAAGCAGCGGTCGTGTTTCTGTGTAAAGCCACATAAGGTAATGTAGAACGTGTTAAAAGGGGTTAAGAGTGGTCATGTTTGAGTGGGGATTGGGTTGGTGGCCCATGGCACTTCAGGGACAATGCTGAGAGCTGGGGATGAGGAGAGGAGAGGAGAGGAGGGAGAAAGTGTGAGCGTGTGTGTGTGTGTGTGCATGTCCTCAGGAGGGGTTTATACAGGGGACTTGTAAATTGCTGTGAGAGCCACTTCATCCCCTTCCCCACCTTGGCCCTCGAGCAGAGGAGATAAAGAGCTTGTGTGTGTGTGTGTACTTGTGTGTGTGCACGTGTGTGTGTGTGTGTGTGTGTGTGTGTGCGCTAATGAAACTGCCTGATGACCCTCATAGTGTGCAGGACAGTGGAGGGGCACGAGAAGAGCTGTTTGAGTGGGAGTGAAGAGGCTCTTCTGTGTCTCATGGCTACGCCCCAAACACACACACACACACACACACGCACACACACACTCATTCAGAAAAGTGGGATAAACATGAGAGTTGGGACAAGGGCAAGGTTGATGTAACAGCAGTCATTTAACAGGTTTTTCCAATACATACAGAACCAGTCAAAAGTTTGGACACATTTCTCCTACCGTCTTTCCTTACTCACTTATTTAAAGTACACTCTTCTCCTGCTCTCTTTCTTTTAACTAACAGTATCTTACTGCTCCTCCATTGCGACACAGTGTGCTCCATACTACATGTGCAGTGATTTAGACTGCTGGAGTGTTGGTGCTCCTGCCATGGAGATATCCCCACACCCTACCATGGAGATATCCCCACACCCTGCTCCTACCATGGAGATATCCCCACACCCTGCTCGTATCATGGAGATATCCCCACACCCTGCTGGTATCATGGAGATATCCCCACACCCTGCTCGTATCATGGAGATATCCCCACACCCTGCTCCTACCATGGAGATATCCCCACACTCTGCTGGTATCATGGAGGTATCCCCACACCCTGCTCCTACCATGGGTATTACCCACAACTGTGAGCCCAGGTTGGGCAGATTGCGTGTAAGTAAAGCAAGGATCAAGCAGGATCTCATCCTAAAGACTTTACGAGATTTAGCTGTGTTTATATCACTTATGCGAGTGAATAATTTGTGACCTAAATACCATAATTTCCCCAAACAGAGATTAGAGGAAAAGGCCTTAGTATAAGAAAAGCAACAAACGCATTCCGCTGGCTCTGGGTTTAGGACTAATGACATGAGTATTACAGTAAGTGTTCATTCAACAAGACACATTTTCCTGGGAGCTTTTCCTCAACTTTCCAAAGGACACAAATACAGTTTGCAAAATTGCAGATTGCGTTACTAATTATGCCAAACGATTGCAGAATTACAACAGAAAAGCCAGGGAAAAGTGGAAGGGGAGGAAAGTATGGTATGTCTGTATATACGCCTGAGTATTAACCTATAGAGGCCAAACTATGACAATACATACATTTCATATAATAAAACAATGCTAAATGAAAACATTTTGGGATTACATAACATAATAGTATTTAAATCGACCAGGACACACCTTAAATTAATCTAACACTACCCCTGCCATGGACCGTGCCAGTTTTCTGCCCAATCTTACTGCTTGTATTGAACAATGAAGTCAATGAGTCAAATCAATCAAATACATGGAAGTGTACTCCTAACAGTAAATGTACTCAAAGGTAGAAGCCTTACTCCTTATACCCCCCTCAAGAGAATCCCTTCAGCCAGAAGTTCCAGTCCTTACTTACATTATTCTGAACTTAACCCTATACCCTCACTGCAAGGTAAAGCTTGGGGGAGGGTGACTCAACTAAACAAACGAGTTCCGCTGCAATTCTACCCTACTATCTGGGCTAATACCACCTGAATCTAAAATGCACTTCACGTGAAACTCAACCTTACACTTACTCTCATGTCTAGAATTACACTGTTCTCCTGACTCCCATTCACCTGTGTGAACTTCCTCTGTGAGCGGGGGGAACAACATGACTGTTCGGGTTCCAACGGAAGCAGGGAATGGAAAGCAGGGATTGTAGTACACACGTAGTTGTACACATCACTTGTTTTCGTCTTTATTGCCGACGTTAAATAAATGATTCCGCAAACACTGGTCTCTAACTGTGAAGGCAGGATTCTCTGTCAGTGTGTTTGTGTGTCTGTCTGTGGCTCCATGATCTGAACTCACATCAAGTGTATCCGGGCACTTTACGAAAGCTGAATGTTGGTCGGTGTTTCGCTCAGGACTCCAGGATGCGCAGTAAGACTCTCGTATCGAGTGGAGGGTTTCCAACGTGTCGTTAATGAAAGCTCTGTGTTCTGGTCGTGAGCACAGAGCAGAGCTGTAGCTGCGTTCGCTGCAGTCGGATGCTGATTCGCTGCCATGGCGGTGTGGTCTGTAGACAAGGTTACGGCGTGAGGCAGGGATGTAGGCCCAGTGAAAGCCTGAGGGCTGCATAAGGTCATGAAGGGTTTAAGGGAGGAGGGGGGTGGGGGAGCGGGGATGAAGGGGAGGGGCTATGCTAGCCAAAACCGCGAGTGTTAAATATTTTATCGCAGCGAGCATTCGCCCACAGGCTTTGTAAGAGTGCTGTGGGCCAGTGGCAAGACCAGGGCGGAGGGACTAGCATAGGCGGCATCGCGTGTATGTGTGTGCGTGTGTTTGTGTGTTTGTGAGTGTGTGTCGGTGGTGGGCGTGGAATGTACATGTAAGTGCTGCCTTCACATTCGATAGCCTGGCCTGAAAAGGCTGCGGCTCCACGTATTATGACAGGCTATCCAGGGGTTACGGTGGCTCAGCCTTCCTCTCCGTTCCTCTGCTGCCTCGTGTTCATGTCTGGTTCTCTCTTTCCCGCCGCTGAAAACCGTGCTGCCCGTGGTCGTGCCACAGTATCAGTGACGCAACAACCCATCCTGTCCACCTGTCAGACGTGTGACAACAAGAGTGTCGGACAAACACGTCGTCACGTGTATCAGTCGCTCGCGCATCATTAAAAAACAATGACGATCGGCGGCCCACACAAGCATCCATGATTGTTTACGCCGTGGTAGCAAACGTGCCTCTGACAGACAAGAGAAAGCCAGTGTTTGGGTGTTTGAGCCGATGTTTGCGGTGTTTGAGCCAGTTTGAGAAGGACGGAAAGCCGTGCGTCTTGCTTGGACCCTGCAGCCTCTGAGCCGAACAAGCTGGTCCTTGTCCCGTTGCTGTGATTGACTGTAGCTAAATGGCCTCCTCTCTCCAGCCTGCAGACAGCAGCTCGGGGGTTAATGAGGTGTAAAATGACGGAGAGCAAATATTTACAAGGCTTATAGGAGGAGTGGGGAACACAGAGGCACAAAGGGAGCTGTGAGAGTAGTACCTTGACCTGGAAATAGATTACCTGGGAATTATGGGAAATTGTGTTTCAATGCACGCTGCTCTCTAAAGGATAGTGTGGATGGAGACAGAGGGACCAGCCGGGCCAGGACAGAGGACTAGGACAGAGGGACCAGGACAGAGGACCAGGACAGAGGGACCAGGACAGAGGGACCAGGACAGAGGACCAGGACAGAGGACCAGGACAGAGGACCAGGACAGAGGACCAGGACAGAGGACCAGGACAGAGGACCAGGACAGAGGACCAAGACAGAGGACCAGGACAGAGGACCAGGACAGAGGACCAGGACAGAGAGGCTGACTGGGCCAGAATCTACAGACTGCTCTCCTACTGAGTTGGCTGGATGGCTGGTAGACTGGTTGACTTGCAGACTGGCTGGCTTTTATTTTCTCCTCCCAGAACAGAACAGAGTATTTTTCAGACGCCTGGTGTGAGGTTCAGACACCTGGTGTGAGGTTCAGACACCTGGTGTGAGGTTCAGACCCGGGTGAGTTCAGACACCTGGTGTGAGGTTCAGACCTGGGTGAGGTTCAGACGCCTGGTGTGAGGTTCAGACGCCTGGTGTGAGGTTCAGACGCCTGGTGTGAGGTTCAGACACCTGGTGTGAGGTTCAGACACCTGGTGTGAGGTTCAGACACCTGGTGTGAGGTTCAGACGCCTGGTGTGAGGTTCAGACACCTGGTGTGAGGTTCAGACCATTTAAACGATGGTTTCCCTGCCCAGAAGTCAAACTGAGGGTCCAGCGGGTGTCAGTGTCCAAACACAGGGACCTGGGTGAGGGGAGAAGGGACATGATTGGGCTGAGTCTTCATTAACGATACAGACAGAATGTTTCTTCTCATTCATGTGTGTGTGTTTTGGTGTGTGCGCGTGTGTGTGTCAGCTGTGTCAAGGCTTGGAGAAACATGGAGCCTTCCAGAGAGCCAAACTAACTCCATCACACTGGGTTCTCTGGCCTGGGCTAGGGAAGGGGTTGCCTATGGTAACCTTCCACACCAAGCCAGGCATGCTTAACACTGTTGCCTGTTGATTTCCCTTCCTCAAAGCAGTCTGACTGGAATAACGTCTCTCAGTCACACAGTCCATGCCACTGAAAATGTCCAACCGACATGGGAATGTCTGCACAAGACCAACATGACCTGTCTTTCCAATGAAAGCTGTAAAAAGCTACGATAGGGCCAGCCTGAACTTGTCTGAGGGGATGGCCCTGGCAGATTATGGCCTAAAGCTCCTCTGGTGTTATCACCCAATAAGGGGACCTTGGCTTTAGCTCAGCAGGCTAACACGGCCTGATGGCAGACATAGACAGATATGATTCTATCCATTTTACAAATATTCTTTTCTCCCCAGTACCATAGTTCATGTTACAATGTGTATGTGTGTGTGCATGTGAGTGTGTGTGTGTGTGTGTGTGTCATTCTGGTTCTAGCCCTGAGACACCTGGCAAAGCCCTTGACAGACGCTGGCTACCCTGGACATGTATGAACTATGACACACTCCCTCTATGAGTCAGTCCTCCACGAAGAGGGCTGCTCCTCCGTGGCAGTGCGGAGGTGGGCCTGAGAGAGGGGGCTGTCTCCAGGTGCGCTGGCCTGTCAGAGGTGATCTCTCTCTGGGGTACGAGGTCTGCCAGACCGGGGCGCCGCTGATGGGGAGACTCGTGCCTGGTTGGTTTTTAGATATGAAGGCATCGCTGTCACGGCGAGACAGAACATACTGGGGGGTTGTTGTGTGTTTGTGTTTTGTGCCCGTGTGTGCGTGTGAGGCTCGAGTGTGTGGATGTGTGAACAACACTCACACACAAGTACACACACAGTTGAAAAAGATTGAAGTGAATTTAGCTCAATCTGATCATGCTAATAAGCCATTTCACCATCATCACCACAAACATATCTTTACAATCCTGATTGCCACAGTTTTTCTTTATTTCTTCAATTTTTTTCAGGGAAACTGTTTCCGAGTCTAATAATTATCCTCTTCATCCTCTTAATTCACTGCTAGGGCCTGGGCCTGGGCGGGTTGCCAGGTTGGGTTGCCAGGTTGGGACAGAGTTGGAGTTGTCAGGAGGATTACGGTCCTAGGCGGCAAGGGGCTGAGCAGGCTGCAATTACCCAGCTCCGCGCGGCGCCTTTGATTTCAAAGATACTCTCAGGAAACGGCTAAAAGGTTGAATAATACACCATTAGCACCTCCCCGGTCTAGTCTCTCCCCTCTCAAAGGACCAAACCAACCAACCAACTTTAGTCTCTGAATCTGTCTGCTGCAAAGACATACTATAATAAAGAGCTGGCAAACACAACTGGGGAAAAAAGGAAAAGAAAAAGTTGTTAAATAATGTATCAACCTCGCACCTAGGAGCTGCGCTCGTTTTAATTTCTCTTTTACAACTGAGTGGAAGTTGTACAGAAACTCCCAGAATGTTAGAGGTAGGAGTAATCACTCCCCCCCCCCTCTCACTCAAATATATCAGTATATTCTATTGTGACGGAGCCATGAATGAAATTCCTTTCAAAGGAGAATCTTTTATATGACAGCCCTAGATTTTTAAATGAAAATGGGGGTCAACTTCTTCTCATTTTCCTGACAAAGGAGAGAAAGGAGGGATGGAGCGGGAGTTGATGGCTACAGCATAAGGTGATGTGATAAAAGGAAAGGGAGAGAGAGAGAGAAAGAGAGGGGGAGAGCGAGAAAGATGGCAAGCGTCGGCTCACATCAATGCGGCATTGTGCGTGTCGAGCTGAGACGAACGAGCGGGCGCTGGCCACAATCTCCACGTCGTAATTAAATTTCACACAATATGAGGCAGCCAATGACATGTAAATTATGAATGGCGGATTCCTTGCTTTCCATGACAGTGTTAAATAAGGGAGGTGCGGGTGACATCATTAGATTATGTCCCCTCGATTTGGGAGGGGGGTGGGGTGGGGGCATGAATGGGAGATGGTATATGTCTGTGTGTGTGTGTGTGGTGGTGGTGTGCACAGCTTCACAAAGGTCGTCTTTGAGGGCCCACAGCCAGAGCATGGCACAAACGATGTACTCAGAGATGATTTCAAACGCCAGCGGTACAATGAAGAACCAGCCCGTGATTGTGTTTGTCCGTCTAGGTATAAAATAGACATTATAGGCACAATTGTCCCCCTCACCAAGATGCTCAAGCCGTCTCCAAAGGGAAGTGAGATAAGTGGATGCACTTCACTGGCTCCCTGTTTCTCTGTCCAATTACCCCTAAATAAATAGACACAGCCCACTGGCATCAACAATGAAATATAGCTTGAAAGGGAAGAAAGGAGCATTTTAAAACTGTTCGCAGCATATAAAAGTACTGTTGGGTAATTGCGTGAGAGGGGGAAGCCAGTGGCTGGCTCTTTTCATCGAGAGGTTTTCCTTGAGAAGGGAGAGAGAGGATCAAACAGGAGAAGGAGCGACCCCAAACTGCTGAAAGAGAAAGTCTGTTTTATCCTCCTTCAGTCCCCCCACTAACAAGAGACTGTTTTCGTCGAGCCCACATTCAAATGGCCACAGTTGTATCGAGGCCATGCCGAGCGGACTATTTCTGCTCAATACCTTGACACAACTTACAAAATAAGGTCTAATTCGTGAAGTGCATGTGGAAACTTACGTAATAAAGTAAGCCACTGCCGACTGCGATCATTATTAGCCGATGATACTTTCAGTTTCTTGTATTTTCCTCCCCTCTTCTCCTCTCTGAAAAGTACAACTTTGCAAGTGTTTCGAAAAGTAATGCGCTAGCACGGCCCGGCTATCATGTACAACCATACTATTTATAATTAGGACACAACTCCTTTGAGCCATGCAGCTTTGGGGGAGAGGAGGGCGAGGATAGGCCTGCCTCGAGTTAGGCAGACAGCTCATTAAAACTAGGGAATGCTGCCCGAGAGAGAGAAGGAAAGAGAGAGACGGAGAGAGACGGAGAGGGAGTGAAAGAAAGAGCCAGCGAGAGAGAGGCAAATGAGAGGAGGGAGCGAGAGAAACAGAGAGAGAGCCCTCTCCCTCCCCTTCTCCCCCACTCCCTCCTCCTCTACCCCTCCACAACATCTTTCTGCTTGAGTAGTTCCAAGAGGCCTGCAGGACAACGGCCCCTCTCTGGTCTCAAGTAGTTGTCTTGCACCCAGCGCCCAGGGAGAATAGAGCCACAACTTGTTAGTCAACAGCCGCACTAAGGGGGCTCTGTGTGTGTGTGTGTTTCTGTGTGGGGAGGTGTGTGTGTGTGTCATGCGTGGATAGAGAGCAAGATATCTGTTTAAGAAGGGGGTGGGGTGACATGTCAATTCATAGTACTGCAACTATGTATCTCAAACATGGATGAAGGTTTAACTGCTAGAAAACTGTAGAGAGGGCAGTGAATTCCAACATGCCTTTGCAGTAATTGTAAATTCGAAAACAAATTTTGATCTAAAATGCGTAACCAAAACACACTACCCCATCAAGGTTAAAAGTCCTATGAAGCCAGCAATAGAAATTTCGACCAAAATCCAGATAAAAATGTATCGGACATTCCACTGAACCCCAAATCCCACACTTCTCTCATTTCTAGATGTTTGTGTTTTTTTCTGTGTATGTGTGTGCATGTGTGCGTGTGTGCATGTGTGTGTGTGTGTGAGTGAGAGTGAGAGCGGTTGCAGGCCTTGCTTGGCTGTCAGCTCCAGACACAGAGGAGCAGACCAGGGGTGACATTAATCCAGATGGAGATCTCTCCCGCAGGCTCCCCTCAACCAACTACAGCCTTCACAGTCACACACACACACAGAAATACTTTGGAGTTCTCCAACCCACTAACTACTTACCAAAACACACATGATACTATTCATTGTTACTTTTCTGGTCTTGACCTCTGAGTGTTCACTTGTGTACTTGTACCTCTTGTATTGTGAGACGGATGTAAGCTTAGCGGTGGTAATGTCCGCTGGGGTCTCTCCAACCCTGCCTCTCACCTTTGTTCCTTGAAGGTAAGTGATCTACTAAGGGTGCTTGTAGAGACCTGGGGAGAGGAGCTTTAGGAGTCACCACTCGGTTCAGCTGTGAGCTAGATAATAGTAACAGCCCTTCAGAGACAAACGCTGGGCCGGGTGAATGGAGAACAGAAATGGCCGGACATTATTCAAAGGCAAAATGCAAGAAATGCCTGATTATCTCTGTTCCCTTCGGTTGAGTTCGAAAACATTAAAACGATGTCAACCGTTCATTCTGCTGCTTTAAAGCGAGGGAAATTAATTATTTCGAATACATGCGCTTCTTTTATGAGCAGGGACTTATTTGCATTGAGGAAAATTCAGCAGAAGTAATTGATGCGCACTGAATGAACTCAATTTTCATTCCAAATTTCCTCAAAATCCCC
This sequence comes from Mallotus villosus, assembly GCA_903064625.1. Lineage (NCBI taxonomy): Eukaryota > Metazoa > Chordata > Actinopteri > Osmeriformes > Salangidae > Mallotus > Mallotus villosus. The sequence continues at coordinate 198,308 of CAEFZP010005688.1, forward strand.
AGGCACGGGCGGGTTGGAAGCGAGCGGCGTAACAAACAAAAGTAATATGAAAAAGGAACACGAGGTGGGAATATTAGAACAATCGAGAGGAACAAAAGACCCAGGAACTGTTTGAACGTCGCAAATTAATGATGAAGCTTTCATTCAGGCAGTGGAGTGGGAGAACCCTATCATATGGTGCTCTGACAGTTGATGTCTTCATATAAATGTAAGAATTTACATTCTAATTAAACTGAATTTACATCTTAATCACCGCAGTGCTTATTGTGGATTTTTTTAAACAGAAACGAACAACAACAACTGATGTGCTTTTTCAACCAGAAATGAAATATTCAATTCACATCTGGGTATCATTTAAATATTGCCAGTCTATGCTTAAACATATACAGTTGGAATTCAAAGGCCATTGGATAGACTACAATATGGTACCCCCATTGATTATGTTTTTGAAGTCTATAAGCTCCACTGAATTCATGAAATAAGTCATAAGATGTTGAAAATGGTCAGAAAAGGACATTAGTACTTTATTAACGTGTATTAAAGAATCACAGAAAAGAGAAAGAAAGAGAATAGCATGAGTCTACAATTTTACATTAACGAGAAAATGAGAGCTAAAGAAGTTTGATACTTCTGCGGGAGCTTCCGTGCAATGAAAGCAACATTATACTAGTGGCACTAATATGTGTGTGAAAAGATGGCACCATGAGGGTGTGTGTGTGCCCCAGTGTGTGTGCATACTTCTGTGTGTGTGTGTCTGTGAGTGTGTGTGTGATGGTGGCCCAAGTGTGTGCATACGTGTGTGGGAGTCAGATGGCTGAGCGGTTAGGGAATCGGGCTAGTAATCAGAAGGTCGCTGGTTCGATTCCCGGCTGTGCCAAATGACGTTGTGTCCTTGGGCAAGGCACTTCACCCTACTTGCCTCGGGGGGGGAATGTCCCTGTACTTACTGTAAGTCGCTCTGAATAAGAGCGTCTGCTAAATGAGTAAATGTAAATGTGTGTGTGAGAGGGTTGCCCTAGTGTGTGTGTGTGTGTGTGTGTGTGTGATGGTGACACTATGTGTGATGCACTATTATGTGTGTGTGATGGAGGCCCTTGTGTGTGTGTGCGTGTGTATGTGTGTGATGGAGGCCGTAATGTGTGTATGTTTGTGTGATGGAGGCCCTTTTGTGTGTGTGTGTGATGAGTTCCCTAGTGCGTTTGTGTGTGTGATGGGGGCCCTAGTGTGTGTGTGTGTGTTTGTGTGTATGTATGTGTGATGGGGGCCCTCATGTGTGTGTATGTGTGTGTGTGTGTGTGTGTGTGCGTGTGATGCCTCGCAGGTCTTTGTGGATGATGCACCACAGCGAGACATGCGAGAGGAGCAGGCGGAGCCGCCTCCCTCCTGAACCCTCTCCTCCAATCACAACACAGAGATAAAGAAGCTGGAGAATTCATTCAGAGCCGAGGGACGGCTGGTCCATCAGCCCCGCTGACACTGTAAATCACTTTTAATACACTTAAAGACCATTTATGCCTGCCTTTATAAAGTCACTCTGCAAACATTATCCTGGGCACAAAGACCAGGGGCTAAATGAAGCATGATTCATGGAAGGGCTCTCTGCTATCATGGCTGGGAGCCAGAGAGGTCATTAGGTATATTATATCTAAGTGAGCAGCTTATCCCTGCTTCATTACTGGTCATTAAGACACCTCTTATCTGCAGAACAATGTGTCTGCAGGCCTGCATCTGCAGAGAGGTTAGGATTAGAGCATGAAGCATCACTCTCCGGAGGAGTGGGAGAGAGGAGAATCTAACGGGAGAAAGAAGAAGAGAGGAGAGCCGGTGGAGACCGGACATGAAAAGAGAAGCGAGAAGAGGAGGGAAGATGAAGAGAGAGGATGTTTGGGAGAGGGAACGTGGTTGGACTCCCCAATGAACAGGCTTCTGGTCAGGCCTGGTTACTGGATGCAGCGTTCTGGTCAGGCCTGGATACTGGGCGCAGGGTTCTGGTCAGGCCTGGATACTGGACGCAGGGTTCTGGTCAGGCCTGGATACTGGACGCAGGGTTCTGGTCAGGCCTGGATACTGGATGCAGGGTTCTGGTCAGGCCTGGATACTGGATGCAGGGTTCTGGTCAGGCCTGGATACTGGACGCAGGGTTCTGGTCAGGCCTGGATACTGGACGCAGGCTTCTGGTCAGGCCTGGATACTGGACGCAGGGTTCTGGTCAGGCCTGGATTCTGGATGCAGGGTTCTGGTCAGGCCTGGATACTGGACGCAGGGGTCTGGTCAGGCCTGGATACTGGGCACAGGCTTCTGGTCAGGCCTGGATACTGGACGCAGGGTTCTGGTCAGGCCTGGATTCTGGATGCAGGGTTCTGGTCAGGCCTGGATACTGGGACGCAGGCTTCTGGTCAGGCCTGGATACTGGGCACAGGCTTCTGGTCAGGCCTGTGCAGAAGGTTTAGGATGTCGATCTGAAGCCAGTCGCTGTTACCTCGGTAGCAAATAGTGAACATGGTCTGTGAAGCCTCACGGACGTATTGGTAGAGGCCTCCTCACGTGTTGGGCGACTGACTGTACAACGTTTAGGGAGTTCAAGGCCAGCACGTTACTGATGCTGCGGCCTAGTCAAAGTGGCACCGAACAGCACTGACAATTACCATTTCACAACATGTGAGTGTTAGCGGTGGAGGAGGGCGAGTGTGTCGGATGCGACAGAGGCAGACTGGGAGGGACAGTGCGACTTGAGAGGATTAGCATCTGTTTGGGTTCAACATCCACTTAGGCTCAACATGCGTCTGAGCTAGCCCAGGGAGCACTGCGCCTCGAGCGGGGGGAGTGGGGGGTGGGGGCAGGGAGTGTGGTGGTGGCGGTAGGAGAGAGAGAAAAGTGGGTTAAGAGAAAATATGGGGGATGATTGCAAGGGACCGACAAGGAGAGAGGAAGAAGAAGAGCGTTGGTAAAGCAGCTCGGTCAAAGTTTGCCCTAGAGATAGAGAGTGAGAGAGATAGAGAGAGAGAGAGAGAGAGAGAGAGAGGAGAGAGAGAGAGAGAGAGAGAAAACAAAGGGCGAATGAGGAAAGCGGACAAGAGCTTTGGAATGCAAGATTCATGAGGTTGAAGGAGTCTGCGTGTTAAGAAGTGTACGTTTGCGGACGAATGTGGATGTGTCTGTGTTTGCCTGTGGATGTGTGTATGTTCATGTGGATGTGTGTGTGTGTGTGCACGTGTATGTACATGCGTGCCTATGGATGTGTGTGCGTGCTGGTGGAAATATGTGCTTTCCTGTGTCTGCCTGTGTATGTATGTCTGTGTGTGTGTCTGTGTGTGTGTGTCTGTGTGTATGTGTGTGTGTGTGTGTCCGGTCTGTGTGTCTGTGTGTATGTGTGTGTGTGTGTGTGTGTCTGTGTGTGGAGACACCGTGTCTCAGTAGGGCTGCTCCAGTATGAGCCAGCTTGGATCTCACGGCCTGCTTCCTTATTCACCACTACACATGCTCAGCTCGCTGCCTTTCAGGACTCCAGCACGCAACCTTCACAGGCTCTAAATAGGCAAGTCTCACCCGCCAAATTTACTCTGCAGCCACATCCGGCCTCAGTGCACGCATCATCTCCTTTTCTGACCAGGGGGAGGGGTGTGTGTGTGTGTGTGTGTGTGTGGTGTGTGTGTGTGGTGTGGGGGGAGAGTGTGTGTTGTGGAGGTGAAGGTTAGAGGGAAGGTTTAGTTTAGCCCCACATGTAGACAACATGTTTCAAAATGAGAGATGAATCACAGACCTGAAAGCAAGGCCATCATGATCCAGTAGTATACAGTTCCTTGCATGAACTGTCATTTGTCTGACTGTGTTTCTGTATCTTTTTCTGTCTTTCTGTGCGTTTCTGTTTGTTTTTGGGTGTTTCTGGGTGTTGATTGATATTGCCTGTCTGGGCATTTAATGACATGTATGACAAGGACCTAAACAGCGTGGCTGTCAAGTCTTCACCTGCAGGCTGATGCTAATGCTTGGCATTAGCTCCAGATGAGAACACACATTAGTGATTTTCAGGTAGAGAATTATTCAAATAACAAAGTCTTTCTAAAAAAAACTGCTTACAGATAGCATAACTGACAATCAATTATTTTGCATTTTCTTTCAGTGGTGGAGGGAAAAAACACGACTCCCATAACAAAAAAACTGTACGGCTTCTACTTGAAGGTAAAATATGTATTAATCATAAACGTATCAATATGGACCCGTGTAGTAGCAAACCACCCGCTTCAGATTTGATCAAACAATAAAAAGTGTGTTAAGTTCATGAAAATGTACAATTTTAAAAGATTGTGAAAATCTATATGAAGGTCCAATGATATAAAAAAATGTACACAAACTGTTAGATAAATGAAACCAAAATTATTAGTTATTTTCGACAGGATAAGCCAGGGGTGAGAGAAGGATTTTGACAAGATTTTCCCTCTCACTCTGCTTTAAAAAATGCTTTAAGGCTGAGATCTGACTGGTGTAAAAATAGGCCAAAAAAAGGCCTTAAGTTTGCTTGGTTGAGATGATCTGCTTTGACAAATTTAACAGCTCTTTTTCCCCCTCACTAATGCACTTGTCACTCAGTATTAGCTGTCCTCATTAATGACAATGGGAAAGTTTATCTTGGGCACACATTTAAAATCATCCTCCGCTTACAAAGGAGCTCAGAAATCTCCTACCAAATAGAAGGCGGATCTACTTACACAGTCTCCCTTTTTTGAAGTGGTGTTACTCTTTATGCTGGCCCTGTGAATAATCTATTCAGCACAATAAAGTACATTCTTCGCTGATCAATACACATTATCTGTGCTCAGATACATCTCTATACAAGCCCATTGAATGACTACCTGTGAGGTTTCAGTCCTGATGGTGGTTGGAGCCTGTTCAAGGATGTACAGATTTCAGGCCTTCTGCTTCTGCCGGCCACTCAAGTGTGAACAGCTTTGCTTCACATGGACAGAATGTTGAATAAGCAAATAGAATTGCTGTTACTGAATCTTAGTGAGTGAAGTGAGTTGCGTCTTGGTGTTGAGTAAGCAAATATAATTGTTGTTAACACCCCTTGTATCAATATTTACACGGACTAAACAGGAAATGCAAATTGGCTCATGGTTGTTTTATTTCGCAGCTGATGGCTTCCATCAGGTTTGTTATAGACGTACTTACACTCACATTCACATTCCACATTCACGCATATCTAACTGTTCAAGAAAATAAACACTGAATAAGCACAGAAACATCTTATACTGAACACTTCCCAGTCTTGACTTTATTCCAGTGAACACCACATGGAGAACAACATTAGAATTGAACCCTTCTCCACCATACACCACAGTAGAAGCTTGATTTTAGTGACATTGAACATCTTCCTTGATTTCCATGAATTCAACACAGCTTAACATCAGTGTGTTGCTCTTGAGGTTTCTGTTCTGGCGTGCTGCAGGGAACCATGGTAGCAGAACATGAGGAACCATGATAGCAGAACATGAGGAGCCATGATAGCAGAACATGAGGAACCATGGGTCTCACGGTTGCTCTGGATCTAGCAGTAGACACTTAGAAAAGCGTAAAAAATTGAAAACATTTTATATTTTGTAGTGAATTAGACAGTTTCTGAACGTCCTGGGCCATTTGCCTCAAAGGTCTCACGCAGGACAAATTCAAAGGCCCACAACTTCAACTGAAAAACGTCAAACCAAACACGTGCGTGCCCTCCACCCTCGCCCCCCTGGCCCCTGGACACTGGCCCGCGCTCCTTTTGTGGCCCAACCGACTGTCCTTCGCTGTGGGAAAGTTATTTTGAGCTCCGATGCCAGAGTAAACAAGCAGGAATGGCTCCTGGCTATGGTACCTCTCTCTCTGTTTCACCAGGATCAAAATTCCACCTTTGGAACAGAATGGTTATCCCCATTAGAGTCTGGCTGTGCAGTCAGCGGCTGGCCCTTTTTTTCCTCTTTGGGCGTTTGGGAGTTCTTTTTTAACAAAGGGAATTTACATAAAGCAGGTTACTGAGGATTCCCAAATATTGTTAAGATACAAGAACTTTGGTTTTGATGAGATAGAGAGTGAAGCGTTACAGGAAACGTAGGAGAGAGAGTGCGGGGTGGACTTGCAGGAAATGGCCCGGGATGGAATTTGTACCCGGGGTGACGCCTCAGCCCGTGTCGTACGCACACCACACCGGTGAGCCACCACATGGGTAACTTAGACTTAGTTTGTTGTTGGTTATATCGCTGTCAATATAGGAGAAATAAGACCCGGTCCAGGATGTATGTCATCAAAATAATTCCACACCTCATGGTTCCGAGTCTCTCATCTTATGAGGAAATAGCCGAGAGATACGATCTCATGAATACTAAAACCTGCAGCTGCCTGGAACCATTGCAGTTTAAAGAGGCTGCTCTTGCGTTTTGATGTGCTGCTGTTGCAGCAGCCACTCATGTAACAGTGGGAAACTGAAAACAAGTTTCCAGTGAGGCGAGGCAGGGAGGGGACGAGGCAGGGGGATGTTGTGGTTCAGTTTGAAAGTTATCCACTTAGCGGAGAAGGAAAATGTAATAAAACCATTTCACCCTCCCAGCCCCCACTTTCTCCACTTTACTGCACAGTCACACAAGCACTTGAAATAAAACGTATAAATAATGAAGCATTATTTGATGTATGTTCTAAATTATTTGCTGTGCTGAATGTGCAGCGCCAGGTCCGTTTGCGTGAGACGTCGCAGCCACCAGAGAGAATGAAGATTTCTAAAACGCAACAGGGTGATACATCCAGAAAGGTGCTACATTCATTATTCATACCAAATATTATTTAAAGAGTCACTGCAATCTCTGATTAAGGTGGCGAATTGGGGGCGGTGTGGGGGTGGTGGGGGGTGGGGGGGGGGCGGTGGGGGGCGGTGGGGGACGGTGTAGACATGGGGGAAAGCTGTGAAGGGCGATGGAGTCAGCACTTACTCGATGTATAGAACACTCAACAACAAAGTCTCTTTAAAACCAAAGTTCGGTCCGTGAGAAGATTGGATGATCTAAACCGTTCTTTTTTTTAATTCAACCCAGACTGTCACACCTTAGTTCTGGACCTCCATTGTCAGTGCTGACAGCTGACATGGTTCCAGAACTTCAGGTACACTTTGAAATGACGGGCCTTCCGTCTCGGATGCAACCTCTCACGCACACAGACACAATGTGAGATCCATTTAGCAACACAGGCTCCTGAGCTCCCGGTGACTTAGCAACACTCTAATCGGTCCCATTCAACAAAGGCTAACATCACTCCTTATGAAATAGATGTCCTCTTAAGTGGGGGCATCTCCTCTGTCTCTCTCTTTCTCTCACTTGCCTTCTGTCTTTCTGTCTCTTTGTACCCCTTCCCTCCTCTTTCTCTCCCCTTCTTTCTCTCTCTCTCTCTGTTTCTTTGCCCGTCTATTCACAGCTCTGCAAGGATGTGCTTGGGGATTCATTAGAGGTGACCTAGAAATGACTCAAACCACCTGAGTCCACACACCTCTAAGGATGTCTGCCCGGAAACCTGCGTAACAAACTCTCCCTCGCTTTAGCGCTGCAGCAGAGTTGTGAGGAAAGAATTATTGAAGAGAAACACAGCCAAACACGTTTGGACGATCTAAACTCGCACCCTGCCACTGCTGCACTCTCTTTCTTTCTCTCTCTCTCTCTCTTTCTCTCTTTGTCTCTCTCTTTTTCTCTGTCTTCTTTCCTGGCCAATAGCAGCAAGGTTGGCGTGACAACGGCTGACACAACAGTTCAGAGTGGAGTGTCGTCCAGGTAACATGAACCTGAGCAGACGAAGCACAGAGCAAAGGATGCTGGGAGAACTTCTGACAGTTGGGATTGTCAGAGCTTTCAAAACACTTTTAGCACTCATTTTAAAACAGTATATTGTCGCCATGAGGATACAAACCCGTGGCAAAATGATTATTAATGAGAAGAAAAAAAAATGTACGTTGAGTAAAGTTTAAACTGGAATGCAATGGATGGTAAGAAATAATTCTGCCTTGTTAGAATGTTCTAGACAACATGCTGGTGGCTGAAGCCCATGGCCCAGCATCTAAACCAGACACCCTCTACATCCCAGGCTAGAAACTAATTGACATTCCCGAAACAAAGCCGGGATAGTTTGACAGAAATCCTCCAGTGTGAATCAATCTGTCTTCTGCATTAACCCTTCAACCTCCTCCTCAGTCGTCCAGCCCCAAGTCTTGTTTCTAAGTTTAATTTAATAGCCTGTCTTTCAGTAGCGTTGTCCAGCCCTGGCTGTGACACAGGTGAGCTGCTTACCCAGTGAAGGGAGATAAGATGATCTAATCCTCAGCCTCGTGTCTTTACCTCATACCTCACTTGTCACAACATGGCCACCTCCACACACCCCGCAGGGAATGACAGTTCATCAACCTTTCCATGAACTCAAATGTGCCTGGACAAGGTATACACATCCATGTCCAAGATTCACAAACATCTATAATACACATATTCACTTTTAATATTGATGTAAAGTTAACCTTTAGCCCAGGTTTAGCCAGCACTATGTTCTCCGTCATCACTCAGACAAGCCTCCTCAATGAGCCTCCACCAAGGAGCAACCTCTCTGTCTGTCTGTCTGTCTGCCCATGCATTCGTCTGTCTGGTCGTTTATCCAGTACAGTGTCTGAGCTGAGGTTGTCAGGTTATCACACACCAACAGCAACAAAACACAGGTTTCATCAAAAAGAAAGAGTTAGAGAGAGAGAGGGAGAGAGGGAGAGAGGGAAAGTGCGATAGAGGGAGAGAGGGAGAGAGGGAGAGAGGGGGAGAAAGAGGGAGAAATAGAGAGATGGATAGAGGGGGAATGAAGGGTTTTGACCGGCTTTTCACACATCACTTAACTAGAGTGCATTAGCTAATCACAGATCTGAAAGCAAGTGCTTTGCATGTGAAGTGAAACATTGAGTAACTGAGAGAGTACACACACAGACACACGCACATATACACTCAGAAAACCCTCTTTTAATTTTACTGATGGGTCATTCTCATTACAAAATGGATCCATGTTTAGAGGGGTGTGAAAAAACAAAAACACGCAATATTCAGACATATTTCGAATAACTGAGAAGATTACTTCATAACAACAGCTTTTTTTCTTTCTTCCTTTCTTTCTTCTTTTCCCGCCTCACATTTTCTTCTTTTTTTTTACCTAGCCATCCTCTCGGTCAACCGTCAGGAAATCAAAGGCAATCCAACTGACTGGACCCAAACTTTAATACCACATGACTGTGTGGCGCTAAGCTGGTTTTGGATGAGGAGCGCTGTGGTTTTAGTCCAGAGATTAACGCGCTGGGCCAAAGTTGGCCTCCAATCCTGGGCCTGCTGATGCCTCCAGTCTCTTTGAAGTCGACCCATCATACCTGGCTGGGCCGTAGTGGGAACCGGGCCGGTGTCAGGTCCAATCAGAGCCTCTGTCTCTAGACAGACCAGCCTGGGCCAGGCCAGCGCTAATTGGCCCAAAGGAGGATTATGGCCCTTTAGCTGTAGATCTGAGTCAAATGCTGCTTTTTTATCTCTGATTCATTAAGTTGCTGTGGTCTCGGAGATATGAGATCGGACAGCAGACATGGGTTTTCCTCTCCGCTGGCCAGGATACTGAGGAGCAAAGACAAGTCTCTCTCTCTCTCTCTCTCTCTCTCTCTCTCTCTCTCTCTCTCTCTCTCTCTCTCTCACACCTCTCTCTCTTTCACCCTCTAACCCTCTCTCTTTCACTGTCTTGAATCATTTAGAACAGCATCTGTAAATAACTCATCTGTCATGTTGGAAAAAAAGGACATTTCCGTATGACTATTTAAGTCATACAGAGGTATGTCCTCAAGGTCAGAAACACACAAACAGAATAAAGTCATATACATGTGGAGGCATGTGAAGCAAGAGGAGCGTGGTAAGAGCCACCACGGCCTGTGTGTCTTACAGAGACAGCTGGCTCCTATATGACATCCTCTGCTCCAGGCAGCTGACCCAGAAGAATGGTCAAAGAGCCACAGCCTCACAATGCCACCACAATGTGATGTGTGGCTTTCAGAAAGCCTCCGCATAAGCACAACCAAAGGCCATCACAAACCTCTCTGACGGGGGACTTTATCACTGCCATAAATCTAGCATTACAGTAAGTGTTAATTAGAGGCGTTAGACTGTGGGCAGTAGGGGTTTATGGGTGTGTGTGTGTGTGTGTGTGCTCACAAATGTCCCCCTGTGAATCGATGGGCTTCCTGACCGACCATAAACACCCCCTTCTGAAGAGGTAAGTGCCCGTTAATGACTGTTAACTGTTAACACTGATTTGTTTGCAGAGGGAAGCTTCTTCTGAAGCTTCATTTGTCAGTAGAGACACTCCAGCAGGATTCACGGCTGGGACTTTGGAGGGGGACAGCAAGGTGGAGGAGGGGGGGGGAGTGTGTGAGTGTGTGTGTGTGTGTGTTTGTGTGTGTGTGTGTGTGTGTGTTTGAGAGAAGGAGAGTGAGAGAGAGGTGGGGGGGGCGGGGGTACTTCAGTAGCTTAATCAAGTGGTCGGATAAAGAGGCCAGTAGGTCAGTTAGAGGCCACACCGGTCACTTGAGGGTGAAGTCCCAAGCACCAAAGCAGTGCCAACCCAATTGAGCAGCAAGTGGATGAAAAAGGAGGAGGAGGGGGGCAGGTTTAGGAGCAAGCAGGGGGCTATGCTAATTCAGGGGATGGGGGGGTGGGTATTCTCCTGTCTATCGGAGCCCTGGACTTAAAGCCCTCTTAGGCCAACCGCTGTCTGAGGAGGGATCAAATGAGAACAGGGTTGTCAGTGCTGCCCACTTGTTTCATGGCTGCCATTGTCTCCGCGCCCAGCATTGACCGGGACAGATAAACCAGCACGTCAACCCTGGACCCTCCACTGTCCTCACACACTTAGGTTCTGCTTCACTGACCACCAACCAGATACCATGGAGAGAAAGAAGCTTGGAGAGAGAGAGGGGGGGGGGCAGGGGAGAAGGAGCGAGATAAAGAAACAGAGAAAGAGACGGAGTCGGAAAGAAGAGGGTGGAATTTGTCAAAGAAAGATAGAATGAAAAAAGAAACGGAATAAAGCTCGAATTGAAGCGAAGGAGAGAATATGAGAGAGGGGAAGGCCATTCCAGAAGATGTTACAAAGCCAGCCACCACCGTCTATTTTAATTAATGACCACCCACAAGAGCCTATAAGCACCATTTTAAGACGTTAATGCTGTGATAATAGAAGGCTTACCTATGTGTGGGAACTACAATAGCACTGTGCATCCCCTAAAAACCTGAGCACTGGTGAGCTGGGAGAGAGCTAAGCACCAAGGAAGGATCAGTGATTGTCCCATTGACTGTTGCAAAGCAGGCTTTAGTGGCAATTAATTAAAAGCACAAACTGAACACCATACTGGAGTGGGAACCAATTCAGCTGTGCTCCGTTCCCTCTGACTCTCTAATCAGACCCAGTGTGGTTGTTGATGTAAGATGAATTAATGAGTTTACCAACAAAGACGCATATATATACAGTTTATTGACGTATAGCTTTTCCATCGACACCGCAAGCCGTACATATTCAATCCCTTTCATAAAACCCGTACAAGACGCATTTGACAGATTTCTTTGAGCCGTCGAACACACTTGCTGCGTGTTATTTAAGTGTGTTGTGGGAGAAATGGGATTTCCCATGTGCTTCAGTGTGCAGGAAGCCATGGAGAGTGGTGTGAGGGGTGTGAGGGGTGTGAGGGGTATGAGGGGCCCCGTCAGGGGTCGTTCCTGTCAGGCATGTCGGGCAGCGAGCCAGTCCAGTCCGACGCCTGTTTGTTTTGAGGCCCGAGGATGACTGCACAAGCAGACAAGGCCCTCAGATTAGTTTCTCTATTAGAGGCAAGACTATGGGTGTAAGAACTGCCTAAACCAGGTCAGCGCGTTGAGGTGTGCGCATGTGTGCGTGCGCGTGGCGATGCGTGCGTGTGCATGCAAATGTGTGTACGAGGGTCTCATGTGTAGGAGATGTCGCACACGACAAAGACAACATTAGATTTGAATGACTGAACGGAGGAGCCCAGATGGGTAAACTTGACTAGAGGGGGGGGACTCAGCAAATTTTAAGACTCCCACGGCACCCCCTCTGGGCCTAAAACACCCCAGTGCACCCCCCGCCTCCCCCACGCCCTCCCCCGCCGCTTATCTTTCCTTTGTGCACAGCAAGTTCGACACTTGAAGCAACGAAGCACACTGTTGTCATTATGCCGAAGTAATGAAGCAGACGGAGATAAACAACAATTCTTGTCGGAGAGGAAAATATGAATCGTGTTGAGGGATTTTGTGGCAGCAGTGGCTCTTCAAGATGTCTCTCACACACACACACATGTACACACACACAAACATAAGCTCCGACACGTCGACACACACGCATGCACACAAACGGGCACACGCTCAAGAGCACACTTATGCAAAGCCACACACACATGTATCCTCACACGTACACAAACAGCCACGCAGACAGAATTTGCAGTAAGCAGATCCGGCTATCACCTTGCAGGCTGCCCAGAGCTGGCCTCAGTCCTCTTTATTTTATTAGCTGCACCAGTGGGCAGCGACCAAAACACTGAGCCAGCAGAGCGAACCATGCAGCGCGCGGAGGGGGGGAACCCAGACCGACCTACCTGGGAGGGGTGGGGTGGTGGGGGGAGACCTCCAGTTCTACCATGTCTCCCCGCGATGTTTCGAAGCCTCGCATCTCCGAAGGATTGGATGTCAGTGAGCTGACTTACATCTTTAGATCCCCCCCCCAGCCTGCCTGTGGGGAGGACACGGTTACTTCAGATGTTACTAGCTACCGTGCTCAACTAACCGAGCGGCTATCTCTGTCGAGCTCTGAAAGTGACGAAGCGTTTTGAGAAACGTCGGGAAAAAAAGCGGCAGTTGGGACCAGAGGAGGACGGGTGGGGGGAGGGGGGGGGTGGGGGCAGTGAGGAGGGTGAACGAGGGTTAACAAGGGGACCCCCCCCCCACACACACACCCCTCCCCCTGGTGCTCTCTTCTGGTTGGCCTGTGCTTTGGAGCAGTGAGTCTTCCTGATCAGAAGTGACACACAGGTCGTCAGGTGATACACACCACTGCTGCTGACGCCTGTAGCTGAGCAACGTTGATAAATCTGTCTGTGAACAAGTTGCTGATTGTCCCTGATCATGTGCTTATTCGGTCTCCACCATGCTGTTGCTTCTGGGGCTGGTTGAGACTGTTAAGTTCTGCTCTGAACATCATTTCAGTGCCCTGAGGAGTGTATGATCAAATATTTGACGTTGTAAATACACAATGACACAGTGGACAAACAAGACATTTTCTACACACAACTTCCCCTGCCCCTCCTCCTTTGTCTGTCTGTCTCCCTGTCTGTCTGTCTCCCTGTCTGCCTGTCTCTGCCTGTCTCTGCATGTCTCTCTCTCTCTCTCAGTCTCTATCTTTCTCCTCTCACAAGCAACCTTTTGTAGCGGAGAGAGATCAAAAATAGCTACGAGTAAAAGTGAAAAAAACCTCTCGCATAATATCCCGGTCGAAAAATATCCCTCTCGCATAAATGGACTTTAAGTGTTGGTATAGCAGAGTCACAGGAGGGGACAGAGGAGCTCCACTACAGACTGTGGCCAGGTGAACTCAGGGCTGCTCTGTATACATCAGTCTTTACTACAGCTGTAGTAGCTCTGCTGTATACAACACTCTTTACTTACACAGCTGTATAGAGTAGCTGTTGTCCCACAGTATTGAGCGATGGGATTGTCAATATATCATTAGATAACTGTATTAGTCTGTGGGGTTCTGAGTGTTTGTGTGTTCTGTGTGTGCGTTTGTGTCTGTCTGTGTATGCATGTGTGTGTGTTGTGTGTGTGTGTGTGTCTGTGTGTGTGTCTCTGTGTGTGTGTGTGTGTGTCTGTGTGTGTGGGTTGTGTGTGTGTGTGTGTGTGTCTGTGTGTGTGTCTGTGTGTGTGTGTGTCTGTGTGTGTCTCTGTGTGTGTGTGTGTGTGTGTTGTGTGTGTCTGTGTGTGTGTGTGTGTGTGTGTGTGTGGTGTGTGTGTGTGTGTGTGTGTGTGTGTGGTGTGTGTGTGTGTGTGTGTGTGTGTGTGTGTGTGTGTGTGTGTGTGTGTGTGTGTGTAGGGGTGATCAGGGCTGAGGGGGCCGCAGGCTCGTGCAGCATCCCAGTTCCCCAGAGTCAGTCTGCCAAGACTCTCGTCTGATTGAGCCGCGTCACACTAATCTGTCCTGACAACATGCCATGTTTCCCTCTTAGCACTAATGCACTTTTGTGTGTGTGTGTGTGTGTGTGTGTGTGTGTGAGAGAGAGAGAGAGAGAGAGAGAGAGAGAGAGAGCGAGAGAGAGAGCAAGAGAGAGAATGAGAGATGGAGAAAGGGAGAGAGAGGATGAGAGAGAGTGTGAGAAAGAGGGTGCGTGTGTGTGTGAAAGAGAGAAAGAGAGAGAGAGAGAGAGAGAGACAGAGACAGAGACAGAGAGAAAGAGAGAGGAGCCCCATTCACTTGTGAAAGGCTGGAGGGGGAGTGGGAGGGGGGGTCTTCGGAGTGATGCAGAATTCAAGCTGGATCCCAAATTTGTGGGTTTGATGTTGATGTTGATTTGGTCTCTTTCTTATTGTAGTGTGTCGTACTAAGTGGCCCTGTAATAACAAAGTACAGTTAGCTGTTTCTCTGGGGTTAGAGTGAACTGGAATTGTGTCATCAGAGGGAAGAGTGGCCTCTATACACACACACACACACACACACAGGCTCCACAGTGTGTGTAGAAGGCCATTTGTATTGTGAAGGAAAATAAATTGAGACTGGTGAATGTGAATAAAGTACATCTAACATTTTCTCAACTTGTTCAACTGACCAAACACTGATGACAGCAGGTAGGATGTCGATTGAATGTGGGGTTGGGGGAAGGAGGTGTGGGGGGGGTGACGGATGGGGTTGTGGGTGGGTGGATGGGGGGGGGAGGGTAGTCGGGGGGTGAGGTGAGGGTGAGGGGGGGGAATGGTAAGGGGTGAAGGGGGGATGGTGAGGGTGAGGGTGAGGGGGGTGAGGGGTGAGGGGTGCGGGGGGATGGTGAGGGAGGGATGGCGAGGGGGAGGGGGGAGGTGGTGAGGGTGATGGGGGGGGGACTCTGTCTCTGTGGGCCCACACCCCTTCAGCACTCGCCCCTCCCCCCCCTAAAAATCCACTTTGTGCCACATGACTGGCTGCCCTACATTATTCACACCACCTCTTCAATATTTCACACAAGCCCCTGCTCCATGTTTGTTGGCCTGCTCTAATGCAGTTTTCATGCCACTGTGTTTTTGTCCTACTTTAGACATGAGCAGGACTACTACCAGGCCATTGATGGAGCCAATGTTTGGGTATATTTGCAACAAAGAGACAATCCAAACCATAATATGCACACACACACACACACACACACAGACACACACTTCATACCTTTCTTGAGTTAGTTTCCGAGCAGGAGACAAAGCCATGCAGGCCAGGCAGCCTGGCTCCAGTCTCCAGAGCAGGGCCACAGTGTATGTTCATTATGTGTGTTCATGTTTATATGTGTGTTCATGCGTGTGTGTGTGTTTACGTTCATGTGTGGGTTTCTGTGGTGTGAATGGAGTGTGCACGCGTGTGTGTAAGTGTATGTGTGTGAGCGTATGAGTGTGTGCGTGTGCATGGAGTATGTGTGTTAGTGTGTGGTGTGGTGTGTGGTGTGTGTGCATGGAGTACGTGTGTTAGTGTGTGTGTGTGTGATGGAGTATGTGTGTTAGTGTGTGTTTGTGGGGAGTGTGTGGTTAGTGTGTGTGTGTGTGTTGTGGTGTGGTAGTGTGTGGGTGTGTGTGTGTTTGTGTGTGTTAGTGGTGTGTTTGTGGGGTGTTAGTGTGGTGTGTGTGTGGGGTGGGGGTTAGTGTGTGTGTGTGGTGTGTGTGTGGTGTGTGTGTGTGGTGTTAGTGTGTGTGTGGGGGGTTAGTGTGTGTGTGTGTGTGTGTGTGTTAGTGTGTGTGTGGGGGGTGTGTGTGTGTGTGTGTGGGGTGGGGGTTAGTGTGTGTGTGTGTGGGGTGTTAGTGTGTGTGTGTGTGGGGTGGGGGTTAGTGTGTGTGTGTGTGTGTGTGTGTGTGTGTGTGTGTGTGTGTGTGTGTGTGTGTGTGGGGTGGGGGTTATTAGAGGAGCCCTGATCCCCTCCTCAGAGGACACCTTCTGTTTGGAGAAGTAAGCAGACTTCTGACGCTGGGCATCTGGCTGGTGTCCAGCACTCTAACTCTAACTCTCTTTCTCTCTCTCTCTCTCTCTCTCTCTCTCTCTCTCTCTCTCTCTCTCTCTCTCTCTCTCTCTCTCTCTCTCTCTCTCTCTCTCACTTACACACACACACACACTCTCAGACTCTCTCTCACACATACACATTCTCTCTCACCAACTCTCGCTTTCTATCAATCACACACTCTACAACTTACCCTCTCTCTCTCTCCATCCATCTCTTTCTATCTTTGGGGATGATGCTCCCCAAATTGTCCACACACTCTGCATGAATCCTGGCACACATGCATGGACACACAAACACACGCACACAAACAAACACAAAAACAAACAAACAAACAAACAAACACACACACAATGGCCATTGATCGTGTGGGCAGTCACAGAGCTCTTCCTCGGAGGCCTGTTTGGCCAATGGGGACGAGCACACCAAACCTCTCCCGCTCATCCCAGCGTACACAGGTCTAACACCAACCCAGGTGAGATTGACTGTGATACTTCCTCTATCCATGACCGTGTGGACTGGCTGAGATGGGCAAGGCCGGGCTGGGCTGAAGAGGCATCTGTTAGCCTCATAGCAAGACCTCATGGGTCCCTTTGGGTGTGTGTGTGCGTGTGCGTGTGTGTGTGTGTGTGTGTGTGGGAGGCTGCTCTCCCCTCTGCCTTTAGAACAGTTGTGCCTGTGCTTGGTCAGGGGGCAGCAAGCAGCCTGTGTGTGGAGGCAGCCAGGACCCCCATATGTCCGGCCAGATGACTCCATCTGCAGCCACGCCCACACCACGCCTACGACACACACACACACACACGTGAACACACACACACACACGCATGCACACACATTCAGACATACAAATACACACATGCATACACGCTCACACAAAGACGCATGTGCATATACGCGCACATACACTCACACACACACACACACACACAAAAAGTCTCAAAGTGGTAATGGCTGATCTCTTTCCTTGGCTTATATTACCAGAAGTGCATTGTGTGATCTACATGTTGGGGTTTAGGTGAGTCATCCATTTACACATTCCAGTGGGAGAGCAAGGCCATTCATATTCCAGCAGATGAATATTTCAACACTTCCACCGGAAAAAGGAAACTCATTAGCTCTCATGAGCCAAGTCAAATAAGTTTGGGAATCACGAACGCACGTACACGCGGTCAGATATTCCAGTGAGATGGTGGGTTTGGTCCATAATAAATATGATGTGTACTTTCAGTCATCCTCCTCTCCTCTGCTTCTCACTGTCCCTCCTCTTCTCCGGTCCAATTAACCAGAAAATGAGGTTGTGTTTTCCCCCTTGTTCCTGGGAACAGGGGCTGTGTGTGGATGGAGGGAGTGGGGGGGAGGAAGAGATAATGGACATAAGGAGGTCATGGTGACAAAGTGTCACGAGCAGAGAGAGGGATGAAGGAGGGGTCTGCATACAACAGCTCAGCAGGAGTTTTTGGAAAAAGAAAAACAAGAACTGAAAGTTGGACCCCACAATTTGTTCTCCCCCTCTACTTTCTCTACCCCTCGCTGCCCCCTTAGTATGTCTCTCCACTCCTCTCTACCTCTCTCAACCCCTCTCTACAACTGTCTACCACTATCTGCCTCTCTCTACCTCTCTCCACTCCTCTCTACCTCTCTCAACCCCTCTCTACCACTCTCTGCCTCTCTTTACCTCTCTCTACCTCCCTCTACCTATCTCTACCACTCTCTACCTCACTCTACCTCTCTCTACCTCTCTAGACATCTCTCTACCATTCTCTACCCCTCTCTGCCTCTCTCTACCTCTCTCTACCTCCCTCTACCTATCTCTACCACTCTCTACCTCACTCTACCTCTCTCTACCTCTCTAGACATCTCTCTACCACTCTCTACCCCTCTCTACCCTTCTCTGCCTCTCTCTACCTCTCTCTACATCTCTCTGCCTCTCTCTACCTCTCTCCACTCCTCTCTACCTCTCTCAACCCCTCTCTACCACTCTCTGCCTCTCTTTACCTCTCTCTACCTCCCTCTACCTATCTCTACCACTCTCTACCTCACTCTACCTCTCTCTACCTCTCTAGACATCTCTCTACCATTCTCTACCCCTCTCTGCCTCTCTCTACCTCTCTCTACCTCCCTCTACCTATCTCTACCACTCTCTACCTCACTCTACCTCTCTCTACCTCTCTAGACATCTCTCTACCACTCTCTACCCCTCTCTACCCTTCTCTGCCTCTCTCTACCTCTCTCTACATCTCTCTGCCCCTCTCTACCCCTCTCCACTGTGATCAAGAGAGTTGACTTAGTTTACATGTAACTCACAGGAGAAATGGCTGTCCTGAGATGGACTCACCGGCATTCTTACACACAAAGGCCCCCGCATCACTGGACAAACCATGTCTTTTACAGAAGTTTACACAAACGTTTCCACGCATGGATGTGGTGGTGGATGATTGTTGGCATCGGGGAGATATGGGGACAATGAAGGGATGACAGAGTAAGCAGCCGTCTAGACTCTCTGTCAGGATGTCGGCTCTCGTACAAAAGCTCCTGCTCCCGTTTCTGGCACGTCAAGCGAGGGAGGCGGCGCCACGAGAGCGGAGAAAGATGTAAACCTCTGAGGAGATGAGGGATGCCAAGAAGGACGGGGCAGGGAGGCAGGCAGGCTGGCTGGCAGGCAGGCAGGCAGGCAGGCAGGCAGGCAGGCAGGCAGGCAGGCAGGCAGGCAAGCAGGCGGGCGGGCGGGCGGGCAGGCAGGGGGACCATGCTCCAGGCCCTGCCTTCTCTCACGCCGTATGAGGAACATTCAGACATTTACGGGCCACACCATCAAATTCTGACTTTGTTCCCCCCTCAGAAGCGTGACACGATCACACAACGAGCGTGATATTTGGATGTTTTCCAAACGAACCCATAATTGTGAGGTTGACAGTGAAGCACTCTCCTCCTCTCCTCTTAATGTGGAGGCTAGAAGTGGATGTAGAGTGGAGACAGTGCACTGTTCATGTTTGATGTCTGGATGGGTTGTGTTAAAGTGTTGAAGATTTTAAGTAAGTTAGGTGTGAGTATAGTTTCAGCAGTCATCAAATCTTCAGGAGTTTACATTGGAGTAAACTCTCTGTCTCTCTCTCTCTTTCTCTGTCAATGTCTCTGACTCTCTCTGATGTAATCTTGCTCTCTCTCTCTTGCTTTCTCTGCCTCTGTTGTTCTCTCTGTCTCTCTCTCGTTCTCTCCCCGCCCCTCTCTCTCTCTCTCTCTCTCTCTCTCTCTCTCTCTCTCCCTCTCTCTCTCTCTCTCTCTCTGATTCTCTCCTCCTCTGACTGTTGCTCAGGTGAGGCGGCCTGCTCTCTCGTGGCCTGGCGACAATGTGGGAACTGTTATGACATGCCTGTTACTATGACAACCCCTGGGGAGAAGGAAGAAGGGTTGGCTGTCAAGGACCAATTTACTCCCCCAGAGGGGCATCTAGCGCCGAACTCCCCAGAGAACACATCCCTGCGCTCGGATCCTTTTCACAGCACAGACACGGCGCTCAAACTGGCTTGAACCGCTTCAACCTTTCAAATGGGAGGAGATCCAAATTGCTCCTGTGAAAAAGAAGCAAAGAAAAAGTCATGGACAGAAACAGGAAGCATAGAAAAATACTGAGCTGGACACGAGTCAGGAGTCCCACAGAATCTGGGATCAGAACTAGGACATGCTGCTAGGATGTAGGAACTAGGATGCATTATAGGAGCGTGGGAGATGGAAACTAGGATATAAGCTAGGAGTAAGGAGAGAGGAACTATTGTAGGAACCAGACCTCTGACAATAAATGACAACACAACACCAGGCTTAGGTCTCAATCATGGCTCTCTCAGGCGGAGGACCATGTTTTAGTAGTGCACAATAATGTAAACATGACAGCCAGGCAGTAATGGTGTTACCACACCATCTATTCTTATCAATAGCAAACTCACATGAGAACATATTAACTGGTATCCAAGATGACTGGTGTTCTATTGATTTGTGAATCATTTAAGTGCACAGGAAATCCCAATTTTTCTCCACATGATTGAACAGGTGAGTGTGTGAGACAGACAGACAAACTCAACAGCAGATGGTCCACCTACCCTCATACATACAGACAGATGGGTGGATGGACCAACAGACAGACAGGCAGGCAAAGCAGACAGGCAGGCAGGTAGACAAGAACAGGTCAGGTCCTATGAGAAGTTATAGGGGACGCCACAGCGCCCCATCCAGCCACAGTTCAGTTCAGTGTCTTTATTGTCCCTCTGGGGGCAGATAAACAATGACAGTACACGCATAATCGTCTTTCAAGCCATCATCAGCCCCCTGCACCTATCCCCCTCTCTTCCTGTCTCTCTCTCTCTACCTCCTCTCTCTCGCCTTCCCACAGAGAGCGTTGCAGATGCATGAGAGCATGTGAGGGAACCAGGAAAGAGAGAGTTCAAGCTAATTAGGACGAGGGGCCAGCGAGTACACCACACCACTCATCTAGACCCCGCGGGCTCCGCCTTTGTTAAAAAGGAAACCATTTAAACGCCAGGGTCAAAATCACCTCACTGACACCATATCATACAAGAACCCCATTTAATAACCAGGAAATCAACATGTGGGCGAGGGGCCATGTGTCTCCAGGGAGGACTAATATCAGGCTGAGGCTGCCATTGTCATCGCAGGGCTCTGTCAGAGAAAGGCCACTTTTCTCTATGTAATTTACCTCCTTAAGAAAAGAGAAGAAACGTCCATTTAATAAGATTCCAGCTGGTGGTGACATGTTGTGTGTATTTATATGGGCTGAGTAGATACATTTTACATCAAAAGTATTGCGTGCTTAAAGTTGTGTTATTGTGTGTGCTCAGTCCTGAATTGTGTCAGAGAACCCAGTTCTCCCCATACCCCCCCGCCCTCTCTAATTCTCCCTCTCTCTCTCTCTCTCTCTCTCGCTCTCTCTCTCTCTCTCTCTCTCTCTCTCTCCCCCCTCTCTCTTTTCTGCTCTCCCTCTCTCTCCGTCTCCCTTACTCTTTCCCCTCTCTCTTTCTCTTTCCCTCTCCCTTTCTCCTCCTCTCTCTCCCTCTCCTTTTCTCCCTCCCTCCCACCCCCCTCCCGGTCCCGCCCCACCCCCCCACCCCCCCCCGCCTCCCTGTGCGTGGGACGCCGTCCTCGGCGCAGCCCCAGCCTTGACTGGCTGAACTTTGATCTGATGTCTTCATTGAGCACAGCTCCGGGGCGACCCATTTCACATGCAAATCCTCCGGCGAGCCCATTGGCACTCTCGCAAAAGGAGGAGAAAAAGAGAGGGCGAGAGAGAGAGAGAGAGAGGGCCGGGGAGGAGTCCCAGAGGGCCTCTAAGGGAATCCTGGAAGGGTGGGTGTTAGGGCTGGGAGCAGTACCCCCCTTTCTCTCTCTGATACCCCCCCACCCCCCCACTCTAATCCACATAGCAGTATGGATTAAGGTAGGGGATAACCTTCTCTCCACAGAAGAAAGGGTCTGGCTGGGGACAAGCTGGGCGGGGAGTCGCAGGAATCCCGACCATAATACCCCATAATACACCAGTGTGTTCTAGGAGCATGCTCTGTGTCAGAGCGCCCTGAAAGGGCCTGAATGCAGGCTATTCCCAGGCGCTGCTGCTGACTCTAACCCCAACTCTGTTCCCTGCTGAGGCGGCCGGCTAAACCCCACCTACAGCCATCTAAGCGTAAGTAATCTGGCCCAGCTCAATGGTCGGGGTGAAGCCCATTGAAGGCTGGGGGAGTTTAAGAGTTGATAAATTTATTATCAGTGGCGATTAGGCCGCGCGCCTGTCACCTTCTTAAACGACACGGTCCACAGGAGAAGAATGGAGGGATGAAAGTGTCGGCAGATAGACATCTCTCTCTTCTCTCGGACAATCTCTCTATTCTATTTGGTTCTTTCCCTTGCTCTCTCTCTCTCACACTCTCTCTCTCTCTCTTTTCTTGCCCCGCTCTCGATGCATTTTTCTTACTCACCTTTTTATTCTCTTTTTCTCACTCTCGCACTAGATACATGTTTCCCTCCTCTCGATTTATCTGTCCTTTACTATTTTAATTTATCTAACCAGTGCCCCCCCCCATCCTCCCCCAACCCCTCCCCCTTCTAATCTCCCCCTCGCTCAGGTCTCTAATTGTATACCTAAATATGGTGCAGCCATAAGATTTGAAGGTAGAAAATTGATTTCCTGCTGGGGCCATTTATACATCACCGCGAGAAAGACGAAATGACTTAATGGAAGAAAAGAACAAACAAAAAGTGTTACGTTTTCAAACGTTTCTCCGAGACGGCCTCAGCCGCCGATTGGTCGAGCCGTCCCCTCCTGTGCCACTTGTGCGACGGCGTGGTGAGGGTGCTTCCTGTTTCAAGGGGGAAAACAAACAAACTCTATTGACTTCTGACACCAGAGCCTCAATCATCTTCCCTCTGCCGGCTTGTAATGACAAAGTCAGTTAACAGATTGTGTTGTGGTTAAATAAACACAAGTTGAAATCAGCTTTGTCTATTTGGATCCCACCCTTCAGTGCGAGCACAAAAGGTGCAGCGGTTTGAGACAAATCACAAGTGCTCGGTACACACCCTTCAGCACATGGATAAACAATTTTATTAGCTCCATTCTCTCTCCCCCCCCTCTCTTTCTCTCTCGCCGTTGTGTCGCTTCGTCCGCAGAACCACGCGGAAAACCCCGAGAAACAAAAAATGGGCGTGTCGTGCGATAATTACTTATAGTGCTTGCTCATATGGTCATCCACTTGTGGCTGATGGAGTGCGACTGAATGGCAGCACACACAAGCCAGGACCTTCAAGCAGACGTAATGGTTTTATAAAGAAGGCCCATTACCAAGGCCCTGTCTGTCAGTCCCCCATCCAGAGGACCTGTTCCCCCCCTGCCTCTCTCTCTCTCTCTCTCTCTCTCTCTCTCTCCTTTCTCCATCCCTCCCTCCCTCCCTCATCCTCTCAATTTCTCTCCCTACTCTATTTCTCTCTCGTTCTCTCTCGCTCCCTTTCTCCTTTTCTCCCTCTCTCTCCAACAACAGCATGCTCTATGCCCCCCACCCCACACCCCCCCCCGCCCCCCCCCACCCCCCACCCGCCCCCCGCCCCCCACTACACACTCTGTGACACTCCGAAACACCTTCAGTCCCTGCACACATTCCTCGTGTCTCCAGCAGCCAGCATAGAGGGCATCACAGGGAGCTCTCCACCATTGATCACAGAGTCAATTACCCTGCACCTCTCTGTGTAGGAGTCATTATGGGTAATTCACCGCGAGTCAGAGATGGAGGGAGTGGGGGGGGGTGAATGGATGTGTGGTACAGGGCACTCAATCACCTTTATGAGGGCTCCGGGTGTACAAAGGATAGAGGGAACTGGAGCCGTGGAACAAACCATTAATGGGACATGAGTGAGCTAAACGCTGTGTCCTCATTTAGACAGCTTCCATTTTAATCACAATGCTAACTAACCTTGTGGTAAATCTGGATATTATAAATAAGTGATAATAATGTATTAATTTAGCAGATGCTTTTATCCCAAGTGCCATATGGGGGGATTAGAACATACAACCTCTAGATATACCCATCCCCATGCTCTACCACTGAGCTATACCCATCCCCATGCTCTACCACTGAGCTATACCCATCCCCATGCTTTACCACTGAGCTATACCCATCCCCATGCTCTACCACTGAGCTATACCCATCCCCATGCTCTACCACTGAGCTATACCCATCCCCATGTTCTACCACTGAGCTATACCCATCCCCATGCTCTACCACTGAGCTATACCCATCCCCATGCTTTACCACTGAGCTATACCCATCCCTATGTCTCTACCACTGAGCTATACCCATCCCCATGCTCTACCACTGAGCTATACCCATCCCCATGCTCTACCACTGAGCTATACCCATCCCCATGTTCTACCACTGAGCTATACCCATCCCCATGCTCTACCACTGAGCTATACCCATCCCCATGTTCTACCACTGAGCTATACCCATAAACACAGCTATACCATGCTGTGGGGTTCATCTGATATGGATTATTAAGGTTATTGCCGTTAGCTTCTGCTGTCCTGGTGACTAGTTGTGTTTTGCATTTTCAATTAGCCAACCAGGTAAATGCATGACGTTGTGAAGGTACGGTTTCTCACTGGAAAAAACAAAAGATCACTGTTAAGTAGATATTTATGTCAAACGAAAAAAGGTGGGGTGAGAGAAAAGAGAACATTTGGAAAGAGAGGGCCACACACACTGATTGTGAAGAGAGAGACAGTGAGAGAGACAGAGAGAGAGAGAGAGAGAGAGAGAGAGAGAGAGAGAGAGAAGAGAAGACGAGAGAGAGAGAAGAGCAGAGAGAAATAGAGTGTCAAAGTCCCCAGGAGCAGCTTCACCTTTCAGATGCAATAACAAAACATGCTATTGTCTCCTAAATAACACCTTCAATTAGCAGAAGACACATTTCCTGACACCCCGCTCCAGCTCATTAGACCAGCCGGGGCCTGGGCCAATCAGATATCAGGTCCTCTGGTGACCTGTCGGCCACCATTAAGGTAATGCCTGTTTAAATGCTCATGGAAACTCCCAGGGCTGGTCACTGTTGCACAGATTTGCCCCTGAGAGGGTGGGAGGTGAGGGGGCCTCTCACCTGTTGTTGAAGAGTGATAAAAATCAGCACACACACACACACACAGACACATGCACGCACCACCACAGACGGCAACACACACAAAGGCCCAGACACACACACACACACACACACAAAGGCACACAAACACACACGGAAGTGTCCTGGTGGGCTAGTTTTACATGGACCCTCCCATAGGATCTCACCCTGGTCAGGTTTAATGTGACTTAATGAGAGAGGAGGAGAGGGGGAACGAGGAGAAGTGGAGGATGGGAGGGAGCAGCGGAGGGAGGAGAGGGGAGGAGAAGGGAGAGATGGAGGGAGGAGAAGGATGGGGAGGGAGGGGAGGAGTAGGGGGTGAGAGAAGAGAGGGGGAGAACAGGAGATGGTCCCCCCAGGTGAGAGAGAACCGTCTGTGCTGATTTGATTATTGCAGAGGGGCCGTACACTTGACAATACCTTCCATGCAGGCTCATATGAACGCACCGGCTGACAGGGAACGTGAACAGAAAGGAGTGCACCCCTCTCCCCTCAGCACTCACCCCTCTCTCGCCCCTCTCCCCCTCTCTCACCCCTCTCCCCTTCTCTCACCCCTCTCACCCCTCTCTCACACCTGCGCTCAGAAAGCCAGTCGCTCAGAGATACAAAGTCTCATTCGTGACACCGGTCATTCCATTTTCCGGACATGACAAACTCAGGGAGTCGCACGGAGATGACCCCTCCCTCCCGTGCCCCCCCCGCCTCCCCTCCCACACACACACACCTACCTTCCTGGGGATGTCATTAAAACCAATCCCTATCCAGGCCTGTGGCTAACGAGGGCCGCCCCCCCACCCCTCAGAGGACTAATGACCTGGGCTGTTTACCTGGCCACTGATGGGACTAACAAGCTCACTCCCTGGGGGGCACAACAATAACTACTGCATTCTTCCTACCTGGAGGAGGGGCGGGGCCATGATACAAGTCAGAAGGCAATTACCTTTTTTGGTTTGTTTTCAGAACTGCAATCCCTAGAAATGACTACAAGTATTGGAAAGTAGTTTGATGAAAGGGAAGTTAATGAAAAGTTAATTACCCTGATTTTGCTGCTTTTAATGTCTTATGTACCCCTGTACGGTGTCCTTGAGTGCCGAGAAAGGCACCTTTAAATAACATGTATTATTATTATTATTATAAGATTCCTTGTCCAAAACAAAGATAAATCGATATGTTGCCAAATCAACACACTGTGTTAGAATTGTCTTAGATTTGAAATCATGTGAAATCATCCCAAAAAGTCCTGCGCACACGAGTCAAGACCATGACACCCAACAGGGAGATATGATGTAATGTTTGTTATAAACAATGAAATCATTTACACAGTGTCGTCAATCAGGAGCAGGTCATTCACATGATCACCAGAGAACAAAACCATGCCAGTTGAGATACCTGAAAGACAGACATGCATACAGGGGCAATACACAGTAGATGGACCTTCATAACATCACTTTCTTTTATCCATTATCTCTCATCTATCATTCTCTATGTGTCTCGATCTCCTTTTCTATCACCCGCAATGATGCAATTTACCTAGATTGAGATCTTTGTACTGTCTCTCATCTCACCTCCCTTGACAACAATAGAATGCTTTCAGTGATGATGGATAAATTGCTGGGTGGTAAAAATACGATATCTGAGGACCCGGTGACGGCTCATCTCTTCATCAGGTTCATGGAGGACTGGGAGGAAGGTAATCACATGATGTCGACTCCTAGCTCCACTC
>CAEFZP010005688.1:227500-277500 GCA_903064625.1 Mallotus villosus
CTATCCCATCCCCCACACTCCCTCAAGGAGAGGAGACAGAAATGGGAGAGAAAAAAAGAGTGAAACTACACAGATGTAGTCACGAGAGTGAGGCAACCTCTGAACTACAGGTGATGGGTGTGCTTATGCCTTTGACGTGCCTGGGTGTTAATACCTCCACCAGATCGTGCCTCCTCTAGCCCTTGTCCCCACATCACTTCCTCACCTCCTCACCCCCACATCACCTCATCACCCCCACATCACCTCGTCATGATTGCACCGGGTGAGTTAGCTGATTCTGTCCTGTGTGTTTACTGAGTGAGTTAGCTGACTCTGGCCTGTGTGTTTACTGAGTGAGTTAGCTGACTCTGGCCTGTGTGTTTACTGAGTGAGTTAGCTGACTCTGGCCTGTGTGTTTACTGAGTGAGTTAGCTGACTCTAGCCTGTGTGTTTGATGAGTGTATTAGCTACTCAGGCCTGTGTTTACTGAGTGTGTTAGCCACTCTGTCCTGGGTTTGTACTGAGAGTGTTAGCTAACACCGGCCTGTGTGTTTACACTCAAACAGCTCTGAGCTCCATTAGTACCCCCTGCTGATCCGTGTTTACGTTTTCCTCTGCAATAGAGAAGCTTGCTGACCGGTGGTGTATGTGTATGTGTGTGTGTGTGTGTGTGTGTGTGTGTATCGCAGGGTCGATACTGTGCCCAACCTCTGATGTGACAGATCAGGGCCTTCCAGGGAGCCGAGGAAAAGAAAGCAAGTCAAACTTCTTCCTGTCACACCGGGGGTACAAAGACAAAGACACTTTTGTGTCGACGTATTTCTAACTAATATTACTTTATGACTCACAATGACACATTACAAACACAAGGCTCTCATATACTTTGTAGTGCAGTCCCTTTGAGGGGCGAGACAGTGATAAACCCTACGTGTTGTTCTTTGGCTGGGAAAGGCCAGCTAATTCATGGCTGTCTGATTGAGCCCAGGGTGGGCCACCGCGGGCAAGTCTGCCACATATGGATCTTCCCTTGATATGTTCCAGTCGGCGTGTAATCTTATTATGCAAAGTGCTAATCCTCACCTACAACCGGAGGCCTCAGGGGGGCCACAATATTGTCATATCCATGTTGTTGTGTCGTGTGATCCTAGATCCATGCTCTCACTGAGGAGATCTGGGACTTAAAGACTGTCTCTAGAGAGGGCGAGAAAATGAGAGGGAGGAAGAGAGAGAAGGGCAGTGAGAGAGAAAGAGAGAGAGAGGGTTAGAGAGAGAGAGAAAGAGGAAAAAGAGAGAGAGGAGATTGACATGAGGTCCCGAGCTAGGATTAGATTGGTAGCTGTGGGATTTTTCCTCACAGAGACACATTATTGGACAGGGGAATAAGGGGCCACCAGAGCAGTAGAATTGGATCAGGATTGGCATTCGCAGCCAGCCGGCCCTGGCCACGAACACAGCAGCTGCCTGCAGATTTTTGACTCCTTTCAGGTAAAGCCACCTCCAGTCACTCGGAAAGAGAAAGGATGGAAAGTGAGCAGCGGGATGGAGCGAGGGAGGGAGGGGAGGGGGGGTGCGACAACAGTGGAGCGCGAGAGAGAGAGAGAGAGAGAGTAGGAAAGAAAGAGAGGGGGGGGGGTTTCATAATTTTGATGTCTGTGAGATTTAGCAGCAACGTAATGGGATTAGGTGTAACACCTTAGCGACAGGGAAAGGAGCCACCTGGTGTTCCGGGAGGGGAGGGGGGAGAAACGAGGGAGGGAAGGAGGGGGAGACAGAGAGACCTAATCCGTTCCCATCAGTAGGTAGGCCGTCATTCATAAAGTCACTTCCGCTCTGGTGCTGTTGGTTAATGCTATCATGGAGGGGAGAGGAGGAGGGGAGGAGGGGAGGAGGTGGGGATGGGAGGAGGGGAGGATGGGAGGATGGGAGGAGGGGAGGATGGGAGAGGGGAGGAGGGGAGGATGGGGAGGAGGGGAGAGAGAGAGGAGGGAAGAGAAGAGGAGGGAAGAGGAAGGAGGGGAGGAGAAACAACCACAAATACAATTGAAGGAGAGTAAGATGAGGAAATAAGAAAAGAAAAAAGGTTGAGAGAATAAGAGAGATCAGGCAGAAGCCACCAGAACCCAAACCTCAAACGAGCCTACGTGACGAGAGGAGTCTCGCGTCACGACGAGACACAAACCAAACAGAGGAATGAGCGAAACAGAGAACATTAACGGCGGCAAATCAGTAGGATAAGACGATAATGAGGGTGAAAGGTAGATGGGTGCCTGGGAGGGTCATTAACAAGCTGTAGCTATGTTCAGGTACAGGCCCTGACACGCAGCGCATCCCCAGGGCTCCTCTGCCTCCCAGTCCAACATGGCTGTCGCTCAGCCTGTCTGGAGGTCCTACGGGGACCACAGACTGCGTACCTGTCTGCCAGAGCACCTGTCTCTTCACCGTTGCCACAGTAAAAAAACAGATTATTTGTCTTCATATTTTTTGTCTTCCAATTAGCATGCTCGTAGTACCCGGGTCTGCAATCCATTGTGGATGGGCGTGACAATGAATTGATCTGAGACTTGTGTCCTTTTGGCGATCACATTTTCAATGGGCGCCATCTAGAAGCTGAAAAGGAATAAATACGGTGACAGGTACTTAGCAGTTTTATACATAGCAAAAGATTGTTTCTGAACACTGATATGGTTGGAAAACAAAAAGCTACATATACATCGATTACATTTAAATCTAACAATATCGCCCTGAACTCACCTCCCCCCCCCACACACACACACACACACAGAGCTCAGCCAATTGTGTTGAGGGCTGTTCCAGTTAGTGCCAGCTGAGCAGGCGGGCTGCTAGATGGCGGTGGGGCAGCAGAGGCCCGACTGACTCTGAGAGCGTCTCAGATGGACACATCTCCCCGGGCAGACAGCTGCCAGCTAGGCCCAGACACACGGCTCACACCGACTCTCATTAACAAAGACATCTCTCAACGGCAGGGAGCTACTTTACCTTGAACGATCTGCTCCGCGGTGAACTAGCCTTGAACTGTTTGCTCTAACCTTTCTAAGGGTATTGGGTCTTGTTTATGGACATTTCATTGGTGTCGGAACTCAGAACTGCACTTCTCAGAGTTGGGGAATGTTGACAGATTCTATTTTTCCCTTAGTGTCTTCATGGATTTGGAAAGTGCCATTTGTAATGCTGTACCACATCTCCAGTAGGACTATCTGTGTGCTCTCTGTCCCCCCCTGGTGGCTTGGTAAGGCAAATGCAGAGATCATTAGAGCCAGTCCACGAAGAAACACAGATTTAGGATGGGATTGATCCACACCAACACCATGGTGATTTAATTAGCTGTTCATACACACACACACACACACACACAGCCAATACTCAGAGCTGACTACCTTGACACAACATGACATGTCTCTATGGTGCATACTCTAATAATGGACTTTGTCACACCATCAAAGTAAACAGCTCTGTATAAATGGGCGTAATAAAATTAGCCCTTTACAGTATAACCGTTTCATCAAACTAACAACAGAAAAGAAGTACAAAGCAAACGCATCCAAACACATTGCAGACTTCTTTTATCTTCCCAGAGACCTGTGTGATTATAATGTAGTGTCCAGTTACAGATAGAGGGCTGTTGGATGTTCTGTAGGGACTAACACCCGCAGGTATCTCTGAAACTGGTGGTGTTACTGGTGTTGTTACTATGCTACACCTTGGGGTGTAACTGGTGTTGTTACTATGCTACACATTGGGGTGTAACTAGTGTTGTTACTATGCTACACCTGGTGGTGTTGGTGTTACTGGTATTGTTGCCTGGCTACACCTGGTGGTGTAACTGGCGTTGTTACCAGGCTACACCTGGTGGTGTTACTACTAGCAGTGTTCTGGAAGGACCCACCCCCTTTGTGTGCCGTTACCCGACCCAGAGGGTGGTGTGTGTGTGTGTGTGTGTGTAAAGACCTGGGTAGGAGAGGGATGTGAATTGAATGGCGATGGTAAGAGGATAAAGGGAGGGTAGTTGGTGGTGGGGGGAGGGAGGGAGGGAGGGAAGGAGGTGGTTGGACAAGGGGAGTCCTTCTTTTGTCCCGCCCAGATTAAATCCAGAGTTCCAGAGGAGAAGAGAAAAAAAAACCCATGAAGAGTCCGGAGGAGGGAACGAAGGAAGGAACGCCTTGAAGTTCATTAAGGAGAGCGAGGGGCTATTCTCTCCTGCTCCTTTGAGGCGGAGGCCCTCTTTCAGGCGCTCCTTTCACAGATACCTGCCTGCCACCGAACTTGGAAGGAGATCTGTGAAACAGTGCAGCGCCGAGTTCACACTTGACGGGGGTCTCAGGTGAAAGGCGGCCATTCACACCCGAGCCAGGAGGAAGGCTACGACAGAGGCCTGGAGGGAGGCTAGGAGGGAGGCCAGGAGGGAGGCTAGGACAGAGGCCAGGAGGAGGCTAGGAGGGAGGCCATGAGGGAGGCTAGGACAGAGGCCAGGAGGAAGGCTAGGACAGAGGCCTGGAGGGCCTCTGGAAGGCTAGGACAGAGGCCAGGAGGGAGGACGGGAGGGAGGCTAGGACAGAGGCCAGGAGGGAGGCTAGGACAGAGGCCTGGAAGGTGGTTAGGGTAGAGGCCTGGAGGGAGGCTAGGGCAGAGGCCAGGAGGGAGGCTAGGACAGAGGCCAGGAGGGAGGTTAGGGTAGAGGCCTCAGTACCGAGAGCAGAAATGAGGTGCAGGGGATGGAAGAGTCTTTCTCCAATTAACTTGATCATGTGATCAAAGTACAATGTGTACTTTCCGAAGAAAATGTTTGGAAACGAAATAACAAAAGTAGCCTACTTATCACCTAAAAGAAACCTCAACAGAGCTGTACAGTCCTCTTCACCATGGAAACGAACGGCGACTAAATGTTTCCTTTACGACCGAAACTCAAACGTTGAAGATCTTCAACATCAAGTTTGCACAAGGCCTACTTCGCAAAAACAGCCTGGAACTCGCCCTCACAACTCTACGCCAGGCCTTCTTCACTCCCTCTCCTCCTTTGCTATGTGGCACCATATTTGTTGACCGTGTCTGCCCGCTCACTCCGAAGAGACGACAGGGCCCTTCATTAGGGCTTTGACAAGCCCACTCTCTAACAGTGATGAGATTATTCCTAATTGGTGTCAGGGTGGATTAAGGCCCGGTCCATTGCGGGCCCACTCCTGGCAGGTCTAGCCCGGGCCCAGGCCCGCGGGACGCTGTGGCCCCTCTCAAGCTGTTTCTACTGGGAGAGGACTAGAGGAGGAGTGGAGGAAGAGAGGAGAGGAGGACAGACTTTAGCCTAATGACTCTGTTTGAAGTCTAATGAAGGCAGGACCAGCCCCTCGGCCCTGACCTCTCCTCTCCCCTCACACCGCCCCGGAGGGGACGCACACACAACAAAGGTTGTCATTACCCAGGGGCCTCCGATGCTGGGGAAAGCGTGGAGGCAGTTTGCGTTGCCATTGTGCGCGGGGAGAGAAAAAAACATTTATTTACATGCAAACAAAGTTAGCGAGAACTAAGAGAGGTTAGCGAGCCTCTTACTCTCCCACAATGGAGAGGAGAGAGGAGAGAAATTAGATCAAATCCTCAGATACAAATCCTCTCACTTGTTTAGGTGTTTATTTTTTGACATTTTACGGGGGAGCAAACACCAGTATTTTGTGCCGGATGAGATACTTCAAATATAAACCGCTTCATTTTGGATTCATGCAGTCCATATCTTCATATTGTCCGCATGTTGTTGTCGCGGCCTATGCACAGAGTGAAATAAGAGTCCTCTTCAGGCTGCTGGTCACGGAGGTGGTCGTGTCTTCAGGGGTCAGAGAGTCTGTGTAGATGGAGCTGCCCTGCTGACCTCAATGCTGAGTGAACAGGTGTCACAGCACACAACCGCCTCCTCCTCCTCCCCCCCCCTCCTCCTCCCCCTCCAACTCCTCCCTCCCGATGCAGAACTCGCCTCCGCAGCGGCAGCCCAGTGTGTACGCCTCCTTATCTGGGAGGAGAGAGAGAGAGGAAAAAGATGGAAGGAGAGGAGAGCGAGAGCGAGAAAAAGGCAGAGAGAGGGAGAGCAAAAAGAGACAAAGGGAGGGAGAGAGAGGGGAGAGAGAGAGGGACGTCAGAGTCAAAGTTGACCTTTTTTTTCATTCGTGGATATTTCTTTGGGTTTCCCTTGTCACGGCGGCAGAGTGCGGGTGCCGTGTTGCGTCTGAGGCGATTGTGATGACGCTCACCCTGGTCCCAGCTCATGTCGTCCAGACCGACGTGGGCATCGACAGGCCAGCTCTGCTTCAGCTGGGTGGCTGTAGAGACACAGGCTCACGTCAACATGGACACACTCATCACAGAAAGAAACTACCGGATGGATGAAAAGAACATCCAGTTCAGTAGACTCCTTTTGTGTTGTTCGAAAGTTACCGAACAGCAAATACGTCATTGATCATCAGGGTGGACTTCACATGGAATCCGTCCTGTGTCATCACATAGCTCGGATGGTTAGCATTCTATTTGCCCACGTCACCGCGGGGATACTGGTTACTACGGTGATATTCGCCTACCTAACCCGTGTGCTGGTGTCAGTCTGCTGGGAATAGGGTCCGGGGTCGGCTGGAAGGTTTTCCAGTAATGGTGAACTAATGGAGCTGGCCAGTAACTAGGGCCAGACTGAGTCTAGATCAGACCCCAGAGGGCACATGGCACACTGCCAAACAAGCAGGACTGGCCTGATCATTAACTAAGAGGCTGTCCTGTGTGTGTGTGCGTGTGTGCGTGCGTGTGCGTGTGTGTGTGTGTGTGGTTGTTGATATGTGTACATGTGTGCACAAGTGTGTCTACAGGGGAGAAATACATCATCCACATTAGCATCTCTGGTTCTCTCACCGTTCATGTACTGTGGCTGTAGCATGTTTACAGAAGGATTTGGCTACGGGCCAATCAGGGGTCGACTGTCCATCAAAAACACTCTGAACAAGCAGATGGCCATCAGACTGCCTGAAGCCATGCTGTAGCCCACATGTGGTCATTTACACACACACACACACTACAGTCTAGTTACCCTCCCTATGATCTAGTTACACACACTGCAGTCTAGTTACCCCCCCTATGATCTAGTTACACACACTACAGTCTAGTTACCCCCCCTATGATCTAGTTACACACACTACAGTCTAGTTACCCCCCCCTATGAACTAGTTACACACACTACAGTCTAGTTACCCCCCCTATGATCTAGTTACACACACTACAGTCTAGTTACCCCCCCTATGATCTAGTTACACACACTACAGTCTAGTTACACACACACTACAGTCTAGTTACACACACTGCAGTCTAGTTATCCACAGTACAGGTGCTGGACAGGAAGGGCAATGTTGCTGGACAGGAAGGAGAACAGTGCCGTGAAAGAGGGCAGTCCGGGCGGGGGCCGACCCCCTGTGACCCCTGTGACCCCGCGTAGAGCCTGGCGGAGGAGGGGAGCGGCTCGTTAGCGCGGGGAGCTAAGAGGCTGCAGACGGCACCAGGAGCGAGAGGAGACGGAGCGACGGGGTGACGATGACGACGGGGGGAAAGTTAACATGGTAACACGTCCCCGTCCCCCCCCCACCCCACCGCCACCCAGTACCCTTTCACCAGGCTTTGTGAAGAAACGGCAATTAGCACGTCGTCGGGACTCACCACTTTGAGCGTTCGTCTGTAATTAGCCGCGAGGGCTACCTAGCAGCTACGCCCTCCACAGAGGCTGAGGGTGAAGAAGTTTTCACCTGCTACCCCCCCCACCCTACCCCCCACCCCAGCGTTTAGGGACAGGGAGGGAGGAGGAGGAGGGGGGGGGGTCTGTCTAGGTGTTCTCTAATATATGCCATTCTTATACACGGACAAAGCTCCTGTAACAGCAGATCAATCCATCGGAGAAATCCCATCAATCTGAATGTACCGTCTGAGGTAAGTATACCCTTTATGTGCATAAGCGACTGCATTAAGCAACTTTTCTATAGCCCGCTCTCTCTCGTCGACGGTTTATCAGGCGACGCGGATCAATGACATTCTGAACGCAAGTGAGAGGCTCATGATTTGCTTGGCTGTAAAATGAGATTCCTCCCTCGGTTTGAGACTGAATTGGCGGCCAGGTTTTGTAAGGTTTTTGCAGATAGGTGTCTACAGCCGTCAAATGGGATGGTTAGGATGATGACTGAACCCCAAGCCAGCGTGAAGCAGAACAAGGATTAAAGATTTAACGCGACACGTATTCTATATACGATCCAGACAGAACAGTCAAAACAGTCGGAAAACAGTCATTTCAAACATGACATTTAAACACTGACATTTGGCTGCTCAGCTACTGTGTCAGACCAAACTAGATGCAACCAGAGCACTGGACACAGGCTAGACCAGACCAGAGGAGAGAGAATAGATGTTGGCACGGACACAATATTCACACGTTAAATATTCACAGAGATAAATAGTCTAATTACACTTATATTAGTCCAATCACACAATGTGTTCCAACACTGGATAGACCCAAACGACCGTCGCCTCTCCAACAGACTACCCACCCCGCCCATCCCTCAATCCGTTTATCCATCTCTCTCTCCATCTCTATCCCCTCCTCTCTAATAACCAGGGAAGTGGCTCTGGGCTCCCCTGTTGAGTCTGGCTGGAGAAGGCATGTTGTTGTTAAGCCGGCTGCTGGTGGTGCTGCTTCAGGGTTTGTGTGGTTGGGAGAAAGAGTTGATGATGGAGGTAGAGACCAAGGGGCCTGCGTGTGACCAGGCAGCGGGGGGGGTGTCTGTAGGGGGAGGGTGTAATATGGGGGGAGGGAGTGGGAGAACCACTGTGTTGGCATCATACACAGACAATGGTTAAAGCCAATATCATCACGAGGGGAAGTCAGACAGACAAGCCTCAATTCACAGACACTCTATGCATGTCGATTCTTGTACCGACTGTGTGTACTGTGTGTGTGTGTGTGGGGAGTGGAGCGGGAACTGTGTGTAGCAGGGACTGTGTGCGTGTGTGTATGAGGCAGAGACTGGGTGTTTGTGTCTGTGTGTGTCTATGTGCGTGTGTGTGTGTTCTGCAGCAGTGATGTGAGAGCCGTGAGTGTTTGTCCCCCACAGGCGCTGGGAGGCCTTCTCCTGCTAATGGCACGCAGGCCTCGATGTACATTTATTGAAAGTCCTAATGGAGAGTTGGGGGAACCTCTATCCCAGGGCCAAGTCTGCATGTGTGGACGCCTGTTTTGTGTATGTGTGCGGAGGAGTATGTGTGTGTATGAATGTTTGTATGATCGTGTGTGTGGGATGAGGTGGGGCGAGGGCTGGGGGGTTGGAGAGAGCCAGCCTATCACTTCACGTCAGGACAAGTCAAGTGTGACAGACTTGACCTACATTTCCCCTCTCTTCTCCTCCTCCTCCTCCTCCTCCTCCTCTCTCCTCCTCATACTCTCCTCCTTTCACCCCCTCCTCCCTACAGTAAACACCCTCCTCCTCTCCTTCTCCTCTTAAGACGCTCCTCCTCTACTCCTTCTCCACTTTACACCCTCCTCCCCCTCTCCTTCTCCTCTAAACCCTGCTCCCATCTTCCCCTCCTCCTCCTCCTCCTCTTTGCACCCTCCTCCTCCTCCCCTCCTTCTCCTTACACCCCCTCTCCTCCTCTGCCCCCTACAACCTCCTCCTCCACACTCCCCCTCTTCCGCACCAACCCCCGGAAGGGCAGGTAACATTCTATTCATGAATTGATCAATCAACAAAAAAAAACCCCGGAGAACTCTGATCATATAGAAGAAGTGCAGGAAAGCTCCCGCACCCTCAGCAGAACCGCCGCGTCGCTAATTAGCATCGCCAGAGAGCCTCCTAATGGAACTGAGGAATGCTCGCAAGTTTCAAGGAAATGGCGAAGGAGGGAGATGCTCTTAAGTTATGCAAACTGGATTGCTTTCTGCCTCATTTGGCGCGACCTTTTCAGACAACGAGGACGACTGCTTCTATCTGTGTGGCTTTAGTGACTAATGTCAGCTCCGACTGGGTGGAGCAGCATACTAAAGCAGGTAGCGCAGGGGGGCGCGTTCATGGGGGGGGGGAGCTTAATTGAGCGTGAACGCCGGGTAAAGATAAATAAAAGCACTAAAATCCAAAGGCGTAATGAAATGAAATCATGTTTCATGTTGGGGGTGAATCACAGGAGAGCCGTCGGGAGGGAGACATGCTGGTCCGAAGTGCCGGAGACACAGCAGCCCGGTTATGGGCCTGACTGTCTCCTGACTACCATGACAACCACGGTGCATCGGGGGTCGTCCACAGGGCTGGGTCGCCGTCTCTTTGGATGGCCCGGACAAACAGCCTCGAGTGTGTGAACGCACACCCATGGTGGACGACTGGGAGGACTGGGGGAAGGCAGCAGGACTGGGAGGATGGAAGACGAGACATACAGGAGGAAAGGAAAGATGGAGGACAAGGGAGAAAATAAGGGGGAGGAGGGGGAGGGGTGGAGAGGAGGAAGGTGAGGAGGACAAGGAGAAGGAGGAAGAGGAGAAGGAGGGAGAGGAGATGAGGAAGGTGAGGAGGACAAGGAGAAGGAGGAAGAGGAGAAGGAGGGAGAGGAGGAACGAAAGGAGGGGGGAAGCTTACCACGTAGCTGCAGGTCATACTCTCTCCTGCTGTCCTGGTTGCTGAGAACCTTCCAGGCCTGACCCACCTCCAGGAATCTGAGGAGACGACCGGCAGCTTCCTCCTCCGACACGTCTGGACCCTGCTTGTCTGGGTGGTACTGCAGGAGAGCGCACACACACACACACACACATAACCAGGGTTAGGGTTTGTGGAAGAAATTGGGATGTGGGTGTGCTTACATTATTCACGAATCAATAGAACTAGTCATTGGATCCTAGTTAGTATGTTCTCATGTAAGCTTGCTATTAATGAGAGTAGATTTGATATCTATGTGTCAGGGTTAATAGATGTTCATGGTCAGGAGAAAGTACTGGGTAAAAGTCTGTTGTCATGACTACAAGGAGAGCTCCAACTATGAACTTTCTAGTCTGAGAGTGGTCATGTGTTGAGAGCAGTGAATCTCTTTCTCCGAGACAGTTGTAACGTAATTACTGCCTGACTGTCACTATCTATACATTCTCGTGCCCTATAAAAGATGGTCCTCCGGCCTTCAGAGCTGAGAGAGACGTGATCGAGACCTAAGCCTGGTGATGTGTTGTCATTTACTGTCAGAGGTCTGTCTCTCCCAATCTGCAGATTGATAAAACTTAAAATCCAGGACTCAACTGAATTTAGTCACTCCGTTTATGAAGAGACGGACAAAACAGGTTCATCAGGTTCTACAGTCCTCCCAGAGACAGGGATGACTGTAGACTTTCTAACGAACAAGTTCAGAGTCAAGGCTTACTGTAGAGGTGTTTGTTATTAATATAGAAAGGAGAAGGCCCAGGAGTCTGTATGTATAGAGTCTGGAACAGACAGACAGAGAGGAGGGAAGAGAACAGAGTGAAGAGGAGGGGAGAGGAGCACAGAGGAAGGAAGAGGAGTGAAGAGAGGACCAGAGATCCCACACGACTGCAGAGACAATAGGCTGCATCTGTGTCATCAGAGAGCGACAGGTGTAATGACACAGCTAACCACCGCCATCACCACACACTATAAACATGACCGGGGTAACAACTGTCATTAGCGGGCCGCTGAACCTGCACTTTGAGATGGATGAGAGATGGAGATATGGGACTCCGGAAGGCAGGGTTGCAGCAGGTAAAGAGGGAGGGGAGGGGCCGGGAGGAGAAAAGGGCTGAAGGAGAGGGGAGGAGAGGGGTGAGAAGAGGAGAGGAGGGCGGAGGGGTAGCAGAGGAGGAGTTGATGGTGGTAGAGACAGTAAGCGCAGCAGACAGAAGCTAGGTTAATTAGCCCTCAGCCGTCAGTGACAACCTGCCAGCGGACGGAGAGAGAAAAAGAGGGAGAGAGAGAGAAGGAAAGAGGGAGAGAGAGAGAGAGAGAGAGAGAGAGAGAGAGAGAGAGAGAGAGAGAGAGAGAGAAAACATTCCCATCCAGCCAGTGCCCATGTCACAACCTGCGCTGACAGCATTTTCTGGGTAATTTGCTGATGGACCCATGATCTTCTTCTGGACAATTTACCAGGGCAGGCCCACAGCAAACAAAAATAGATTGAGGCACTAAAATCACAGAGGAGAATGACAGACAGACCTGTCCTCTCCAAGACCGAGCAGATAAGAGCAGGAGGAAAAGGAGGAGGGGAAATGTGTGTGGGGGGGGGCAGGGGCAAGGGGGGGGGAGCACAAGCCAGGAGAGCACAAGCCATGTGTCTTAAAATCCAAAAGAAAACTGTTACGACTATCGTTTTTGGATCATTGTTGTCCCTGCTGTTTTCAGGGAGTTTTAAGAGTTTGGCCCAGCACACAGACTGCAGACACATAACAACCAGGCCAGGACAACTGTTACTGTAAGTAATAATCTCTTGATTAATATCAATATGGAAGTGCCCTCTGCTGTGGTACAGCTATAGAGGTTCCATAGACTGCCCAGGCAGCAGGCTGCAGCCAGGGATGGGTCATGGCTTCAGATGACCTGTTAGCTGGCCTGTCCCAACCTGAGAATACTCTGAACTCTGCCTCCAGGTCGACCAGGCCTCAGTCCTTCTCTCAGACATATAAATAACAGTTGACTGAGTAGTGGAGAGCTGTGAACAAGGCAAAACTGGGATTGTTCACATCAAGCTGAAATGAATTGTAATTATATTCTAGATGTAATCTAGGTGACAAGATGCATGTTTGTGTGTTGTTTGATTGGTCGCTGTGGTTCCGAAGCTGGACCTGTTCTAAATATAGTAATGATGCATGTCCTGAACTGCACTCACCAATGTTTTCCAGTGGGACAACTACAGGGACAGGAAAGACTGTCTCAACTGGACTAATCGTTTAAAGAAATTACTTTTAAAACGAATTCCGGTTAAAAGGTAAGTCAGGCCAGGTGGGTGTGCTCACTATTTTCTTGCTTGTGTTTTTGATGTTGGTTTCACTTGTAAATGGAGCAAACTGACACACTAACCATCATCCAATACTGACATCTACAGCAGTGTTGTTGAAGCTAAATGACCCCACCTACAGTCCCCAGCGCTAACAGTTACAATAAAAATATATACATATTAAATGGAGACTCCATACAAAAAGTCTGTGAGGTTACGTTGGTAAATCTACTGATTTATTATGGAGACTTTCCGGAAATTATCCCCCGATGTTATGGGAGACTCATTTAATATTCTTCCCTCACACCTCCTCTGCCTCTCCTGACCTCAGTGGAGTTAGAGGTGTTTAAACCGCTGTCTCTTTGTAAGTGTTGTAAAATATTAATTTATCCTGCTCTCACAGAGCGGAGAGGTAGCGACAATAAAAAGCTTGGCAACTTGAGAGTACTGGGACTCCTGACTGAACATTGTCATCCTCGTCTGCTATCGCTCTCCCTCCCTCGTTCCAGCAGAGCGGCAGAGCTGAAGCACCAGAGCCTGCGGGGGCAGAGGCCAGGACTCTACTGCCCCCTAATGTTGGAGGCCTACGTTGGTCAGAGTTACACACAAGGGATAGAGGAGGGTTAAGAACTTGCGAGTGTAACACCGGATCACAGCTTTCACTCAAACTGTGTTCAGTTTCGCACAGCAACATTTGTGGAAAATATTACTGCCACAATCATTTAGGTCTAACTAGCTTCCCGGTTAGTGACCAAAACATCAGAAATGAGCAGCACAGGGCAAACTTCTGATTCAGTTCCAGGAACAAACTGTTATTTACGAAAGCAACAGTACAATTGTCTTTCTAGGTTACTTAATGATGAAAGGACAGTGACTGGTTATGTAGGCACTACATTACTGCAGTTATTAAAATGAAGCAGGGATTATACAAAGCCAGCTTATGTTCTACTTAACCTACCAGTTTAATTGATTTTTTTCTGACAAATACCCTTACATATTTAACCAAGTCAAAAGAGAAATATGCAGTTAACTTATTCACTATAAGTTATCAGTTCCCTATCTGCCCCCCTCCATTTCTAACCCTCAATAACATTTAACTCAAGAGAAGGTTGAAGGACATTTAGGAAGAAAAAAAAGTGATGACTTGGAATCACATCAAACTACAAATGAAACTCGGATGCAGAAACACTCACAGCAGGCGACACACAGGGATGGCTTGTATAGGCTATAGCTTTCATGTTAGGTACATGTAACCCTATTCACATTTCACTCATTCAATCTCATCAACGCTATTAACGTTTAACAATACTTTTTGCAACTATGCGGATTGTATTTGATTTGGGTTTAATTTCCTTTACGCACATCCCATTTTCTATTTGAAATATATTGCCTGTGACGGCAGAGCGAGCTTGCAGACAAGACAAGCGAACATACCAACAAAGCCAGTCTCTGGTACTTCTGTTTTAGTTCTTGTAACCCATCCGATGGAATGGCTTCCAGTACTGAATACCAGTCTTTTTGAGATCTGTCTGCATGTGTCATGCTGAGGAACAGATCATCTTTTGAACCTATTTAGCTAGTTTGCACTACTGTAGTTGACTGGCTGTCAAATTGTAGCTACTGTACTAAAGTATACGTTAGCTCTAGCTAGCTGGCTAGCACCAGTACCGCGTGTTTGGTCCGGGCAGATTTGCACCTGTATAGCCGCTGGAAAAGCTTTCTATTTTAGACCACGTAAAGCTACATAGGATAACTGGAATACCAGACAGATAACCATAGAGACTGAAAAGATTGCTAGTTGCTAGTTGCTTCACGTTGTTTCAGCTGTCAGTTCGCGTGTCACGTTTTCAAGGTCCCCAGAAACAGAGATGATTACAAAGAAAGATTCTAACCTGAGAATTATCTAATTCGTCTTTATTTTATCGTCATTAGATATAACTCATGTAGGGACTAGATTAATTATAATCAAAATATATATTTCGCAAATCTGCCGAAAGAATATAAAGTGTGTCAACTCCTTTAGGGTTTCTGCCCGAACAGTAAATATTGTAACACACGTTAGACAAGCCATTGGCGGTTTCTATAGAAACTGAAACAGTCTCTTAAAATGATAATTTATCAAATTTATCAGCCTAGAGTTATTGGAAATAAATCACATTTATTTAACTCAATTTAGCTCACTTAAATTCTCAAAGTAGCCTATTATATGTGAAATGCTGAGCTTGTGTTTTCAATTTACTGACAAGACTGAGCTTTATGACTACTATTTAATTTGGCAAGCAGCTAGATTTTAGGGAGGCAGGAATAATGTAGCATGAAAAATGGGCCATCATTTTTTATGAATCACTAGGTATTTTTGCTGTTTGAATTTGTGCTTGAAATGCTCCACCTTCTTCAAGAAAATGAATGAACTTGACTAAGTGATGGGGCTCTATAACCAGCCATACAAGCCCTTCAACCAGTGATGAGCAAAGATAGTAAGACTTCCAGTGCACCAATAGTTATATAGGCTAGTTGACTTTATTAAACCCCGGTGGAACTTAAATAATCATCGTAGCAAGACAAATACAATTGCAGAAGACAACAGGTTCATGAGCACAAATATAGTTAAACATTAAGTCAACACCACAGTCCCAGCAAAACTATTAGAATTATAAGTTAACAGAAAGGCAAGTCCCAGATACGTTATAACATATATGTTACATACAGTATGAATAGAACATAGTGGTAAAAATGTATAAATTCGAATTTAATTCCATAAGCAGTTTAATGCCAGCAAGCCTCACAAAGGCAGATTAGGTTTAGCTGAGTGAACTTCCAGAACAAGAAAAGACTAACCTGCATATGACTGTTAAAGCAGCTGTGTTTGCTAATTGAGTTGGGAATACTGTAACAGTATAGTTTTTTTAGGTGAGAGGGTGAAAATCTGTATTTTTTAAAACTACCCGTGCACACACACCTCACTCTCCTGTCTGAAGCTCATTAGCCCCGTCTTTAATGAGCAAGGTGATGGATAGATAGTAGAACAGACAAGTGACATATTGTTTGGCCTTAATTATTTCCTCATTTTGAGGAATTACAAAGCAATTAGAAACGTGACAAAATAGTCTCCACACATTGCACGGGTGGCCCACAGGGAGAAGGCGGGTGAGTGTGCGTTGAGGGGGGTAGGCTATTCAATTTTTCAGATAATCTAACAAATCTAATGCAACACGATTTTGGAACAGCTTGTATCTTCAAAAAGTAACCGTGAGTTCAAACGGTGGTCTAGTAGGTTGGGGGTGGTTCAGTTGTTGCTTCTTCCATTACTTTTACTAACATTTTTGATAATCCTGTATTCTGTTGTAGAGGAATTAAAATACCACTTTAACAAATCCGTAATTAAGTCCCATAAAATACTTTGTCAATTAGAACTATTACTTATATGAAAACCACCATTATCTCGAGCAGGCAGAATTTTCCTTTTGTTTGGATCTGTATATTTGAGTTACTGTAGGCTATTTCAGTCCACATGATGAATATTACCATATCATGACGCTGAGGTTCAAATTCTTTCTTCTCAACTTTTAGTTTTACAAATAGTTATTTATTCTCTACCTGTCCACTCTGATTAGTAATAGAAAAGAGTAAGGCTCCCAGGAACTAATTACGAGGGAGTGATTTAAATCAATAGTCCACAACCATCACACCTCACTGCTCTCCACACTCCTCCCTCTCTCATTAATTTATGGAATTATTGACCCACTCATGAACGAGTGTCTCATTAGAAAACAAAATAGATTTGTTCTGATCAAAGCCTTCAGTAGTCAGTAAAGTTGTAATTGAAAGTCTGGAAACTTGTCTCAGTTCTTTCTTAATGATTGATTGATTGAAGGTGTCTTTGGAACATTCTTCAGGAGTAAAGTTATCTGCATCTAGAAGATGAAATCTCCTCATATACTTATGTAATCTAGCTTTTACTATCATTACTGATAATATAATACAACCTAAT
This sequence comes from Mallotus villosus, assembly GCA_903064625.1. Taxonomy (NCBI): domain Eukaryota; kingdom Metazoa; phylum Chordata; class Actinopteri; order Osmeriformes; family Salangidae; genus Mallotus; species Mallotus villosus. The sequence goes on from CAEFZP010005688.1 coordinate 244,464, forward strand.
CAAAGTATTATCTATTTTGTCGACGTTTGAATATTAAAATACTTGGTAGAACGCACAGCCTTCGGAGAAAAAATTATTGTGTCAAGACACATTCCTTAATACATTTATTACCCACCAAAAGTTGGATGGTAGTCTTTCCCTGTGGTGTCCAAAGCATGCTTTCATTTGTAATGCCGTTGGACAGAAACCATGCCCCAAAATAGTGTTAATAACACCTAACATCCAATTTCCAGTATGATATAGGAATATACATTACTTTTGCAAAAAGGTTTGTAAAAGCAAAAAATAATAAGGGGAATCCATGGGGGGTGGGGGAGGGGGGGATAGAGACAAATATATCTGATACCTACAGAATATCCATATATTTCAAAGGATTGTATACTTGACACTATTATCAAGATTTATTCTATGATTCCTATTAGGATTTACACTACACTCAGTCCAGAGATTTTAATTAAACACCTCAATCATATTAAAATACAAACACAATAATGAGCCAAAATTGAGAATGTTTCTTGATTACAGTATATGAGATAGAGTAAGGTATGAGAAACTGTACACATTTCAATCCAAAGTTGTGTGAGGTATGACCGCAGATGATTGGCTTCTGAAGTTCTGTACCGTCAAAATAAAATGTGGAAGAAAAAAAAGGTGTGCATTTTACAGTACATCGGATTTACAGAAACCGCTGAAGCATGCGAGAGTGTTGTAGTTTTGGGTTAGGTGTCAGCGGAGGTGTGTGTGTGTGTGTGACGAGCAGGCTAGCGGACCAGTGGGACTAGATGGTTGAGGCATTGTCAGGTGGTGCTCAATGTGACCCTCTCCCCAGAGTGAGGCGTTACCGTGGAGCTACACCCCGTTCCCTCCAAACTTATTCATCTTTAGGAGCAGATGCGTGGGTTGTTAGAGTGGATGCCAAGGATCTCTAATTAAACTAGAAGCCAGCCAGGCTTTCTCTGGAAAGGTACCATGAAAGAGCACGACTGTATGCCTGGTCTTCGTTTCAGTAGTGTGAACACTTTATTCTCTATAGTACTGGACTGAGAATAGTGGTGTGAACTGTCATTAATGAACACTACTTGTTATTGAATCCATGCGGTCTGTTTTGTGGCTTTAAACTGGACTATTTTACACCCAGTTGTCCTCCGGAGTTGAATGTTTTACAGTCTTTCATCAGCAAAGTGAGCTCCCCAAATACCTCGCAAAGCCTGGCTTCTACTCTGTTGGAACACAACATAACCAGGTCATCCCGTCCACAGTGCTGTTGTTTGCGATGTAATTACAGTAAAATGACCTCTCATCATTAGGACACTTCGTCGTTCGAACAAGGCCACGGTGTCCGTGTGTGTACGTGTGTGTGTCTGTTTGTGCGTGCGTGCGTGTGCATCTTTCTAAGGTTCTCCAGACTTTGAGGTTTCCAAAAAATGAACCTCGGATTCCCCCTGTAATTAGAGATAAGTACCAACCACTTGTAATTCAAGTAGAGTGGGCCGCTTTGTCCTGCAGCTCCCCATTGTCCCAGAGCGACATCCCCAGACCAGCGCAGAGCCTCCACTTTCACTGGGGAGGAGGGAAAGATCCATGGGGAAAATTACAATAAAACACGTCTCCCATGAAGAAGGGGAGGAATGTGAGGTATTGGCTATGTGCCACGGGCGGCCATTGTGTTAATGAGAGGAGGGGGTGTTGGTTCATCCCACACGCGAGGAAAATAGAAAAAAACGCCACTGTCAATATAATTGTTTTGGAAGACCTTCCGCATGCGCACGGGGGGAAAAATAGGTGGCGGCTGTAACTTGGTACTGATCCTGTCATCGGTCATGTCCCTTGCCAACATGAATCAAGTTGGAACACAAACAGGGATTCTAGGTGGTCAAGGAGCTGTGTGTGTCCTCTAGTTACTTGTACAATCAGACACAACCCTTTTTCCCGACTGAACGTTCAACGGAACATTCAAGATGTCTCCTAAATAAAACATTCCTTTTTTTTCATTTAAACATTCACATTATGCTGTAATGATTCTCGTTGTGCTGTTACACCTCAACGGGAGGCTGCTAACGGCAAGCCTGTCACAGAGGGGAAGGAGCACGCTAACACACAGGCCTGCAAACGCCACGGAAAACAGGAGGAATTCACTCACACACATTCACATTTTCAGCCCTGTTCATGTAAAAGGCCAACCCCCATTGGTCTCGCACACACAAAACACACGCACGCACGCACTCACTCACACAGATAAACACACACACAGGAATAACAGTAGATTAAAGAGTTGCCTCGCAGCGTGAGGCTCCCTCTGTGCACACAGCGTTACCAGTCAATGCAAATCTCTCACAATAGTCGCCCTCCTCCCGAAACAGGAGGAGGAGAGAAAGAGCGAGTGAGAGCGAGGGGGGGGGGCGATTTGATGGACAGCCATTTGGCAGGATGCCAGGGTGGCTGGCGACACCTTTACCAACTGTTATTGTTATCCACGGGGTGTTCAGTGGGATGGGGGCATGCTGCCTGTATGGCCTAAACACCACGCTGTAGGCCAGGCAGAGCACCTCTTCTGGAGTAAAGGATAAAACAGGCCCTCTCTGAAGATGCTTCTAGATGCAGTATCAAAAGTCATAGACCAGTGACACTTTTTGAGTTTTGTTCTATAATGAAGCACAATGACTCATTGTCACTGTATTGTACGCTACACTAGGATACAGTGGAGACATTCGATGTATGTCTAACTTTTAAACATGTTGTACATAGTCCTTTCATTTGAGGGTACAAAAAGGGCATCAAATACATAACTACAGTGTTGTAGCTGGTGTAATACGTATCAGCTTTTTGTGCATTTGTAGAGTTATGGGTCATGGAGATCATTAGAATTTCCTTTCTTATCAGGGTTTTTCACAAACCATTACTTGTCACATAAAATGATGTTATTTCTATGGAGGGCATTTTAGAATGATGTCAATTAAAGTGAAATGAAGAAAGAGTAACAAGCTGCCGCACAGGTACCCCGTGTTACTCAAAGATAGTCCTTTGGTGTAACTGCAAATCTTCCCACGGTGTGTATCAATTTGACATTGTAGGTTCATGCGCTAAAGGTGTTTGCGATCGTCTGTGATACAGTCAAGATATCACCCGAGGTATTACCGTATTGTATTTTGAATGGAAGTGCTGAAGAAACCATCATCACGTCATGAATGCTGTTGAAGTTAGCAGTTCAAGAGAAACAGGCCTGAACACCAGTGCAACATGGTTTACAGGTGAGGTGGTCCCTATCAGGCTCTAACGCTGTCCACCACACATTATAGGTAAGGTGGTGTGTTTTGGAACTGGATCTGTTTTCTCAACAGAGGTGTTTCCATCACTCTAGTAGAGTTTAATCTTTAACTGTTCTGTCCATAACACTTTGTTTCAGTTTCCACACTGTTTGAGACACTTTTGTTGGCAATACAGCCGTTATGGTGGCTGGTCTACTAGTAGTATCCAAAAAGTAGGGTGCACTCTTTGAGTTAGCGCAGCCATTAAACTTAAACAATGCAAATTATTTATGATCTTTGGGGTTGTTGTTAGTTTTGCTCTCTGCACAATAGAGTGTTTGTATTGACTGGTGTCACGATTCAGGAAGGAAGCAGAACAGGTAGTGGGGTTTTATATTGAGCCCAAGAATAAACATAAACCAGTCTCTACACTCGGGACGTAACTCAAAAGAAACCACAACATGACAGACATATAATAATCCACAAGGACACGGGGAACAGAGGGACTTAAATACCCAGCTAATGAGGGGAGGGACCATGACCAGGTGCAAGTGATGATTGCCCAAAAACAGTCTGGGATTGGATGATGAAGGCCCAGGTGATGTTGGCTAGCAGGCCGGCGACGCCGACCGCCTGAACCGGCACAGAACAGGAGGAGGATCTACCTCAGGGGTTCATGTGACAAATGGTTCCTAACTGGTTTCTTTTCAATGATGAACCACCGTGTCGGTGTGACCATACCCAGGATTTTTGCACTGTCTCTGAATACATTATTTTAATTTCTGAGCTTTATGACTGCTGTGTTTGTCATGTCAACCCCCCACGACAGCCTCCAGAAAGGCAAGGTAACACCTACCGCAGAATAAAGACTTGACATCTCTATAATAGAGGGAGATTAAGAAGAAAAACTGCAGGAATCATTAAAAGGTCAGATACTAATGAAAACACCATCAGAGTGAAGCTAACAGTCTGCACGACAACCTCCTAGTGATGGTATCTTGTGATTGATAACATGCTGGTTCTGACTGGAAATACTTGTGTTTGATGAAATAACAGTGAGTTACAATTGGGAGTGTGAAAATTAAGACACTTATTAATCGTTTCTGAGGTTTCATCGATCCTGTGGAGAGCTTTATTTAGGACACTGATAAGACAATCTTGGTGCACTGGAGAGTCCTTCGTACAAAGCATCACAGGTCACATTACACACGTAGCAAAATCAGACTAGTTCGATAGTTGGATTCTTTGAAAATGTGCAAAGATTGACTTGATTTTGTCGCTTTGTTCATGATTTTCTAAACAAGCATCTATCTGCTCCATAAGATACACCTACAACGATGCAACCAGAGTTCAATTCTTCCTTTTTTTGGGACAAAGAGGGGTTTCAAAAGTTCATGTGCCATTTACCGGCGGCCCTGGGAGATGGTGAGAGAATGCCATCCAACAGCAACGTTTATTTATCAAGCCTTTGTCAGAGCCAAGTCCGGGCCCGGAACTTCTGCTCTGCAGCTGGGCTTCCTTGGCTGCGGTTCACGACGCCATGCATGGCTGTTCTCCCAGCACCAGGATGCCGCGTGGTTGGCACAGCCCACTGCGGCACAGTACTAGGCCCTTTGCTGGATCAGCAAGCTTAACCCAGTGAAATCTGGTGCCACGCGCTGGGTTTTGACTGATAATCAATCTTGCACGCTCCTCGACAGTTGTCACTGGGACAGGCAGAGGAGCAGGTGGCAGATGGGGACTGTCTGTAGAGACCGTAGACCGCTAGGTGAGTGTGTGTGTGTGTGTGTGTGTGTGTGTGTGTGTGTGTGTGTGTGTGTGTGTGTGTGTGTGTGTGTGTGTGTGTGTGTGTGTGTGTGTGTGTGTGTGTGTGAGAGTGTGTGTGTGTGCCTGGTCTGGTCCATGTGGAGGGCATGGGCACAGCCAGGCACAACCCAGAATTAGAACAGCTCAGAAAGCAGACAGTATGAATGCCAGGATTTGAGAGGTTTTAAGAGTCTGGTCAAACTCAAACTCATACAGTCCTAACTGGTTAAAGAAACGAAAGATTTTCACATTGTTCTTTGTGTGCATGTACTGAATGTTTTAGTATTACTCTAAGTTGGTTAAATAATGTATTTAGCGCTCATATATATACTTCACACCGGTCTTCCTCATCTCAAATTTGAAAGCGAGGAGTTTATTACATGTCTATTCACAGGGAGCAAAAGAGAAGAATTAATCAAAGTCGACAGAACCATCACATTTCCTTCAATTCACTTCACAGGAGAAGTGTACAGTTGGATGTAGCTCTGCATGCGATGTTGTGTCGAGACCTGTCAGAAAGAGAGATAGAGTTGTAGGGGGAGAGAGAGAGCAAGAAGGGGTGAGATAGAGATAGCATATAGGAGGGAGAGAGAGGAGGCGTGGAGGAAGTGCTAAGGCCACAGGTGCGAGGTGAGAGCGGCGCGATTGCAGGCGTTGCTGTCAAGCAGAGTTTTCCCTCTGTTTGTCCATGGAGCTGATGTGTTGTGACGGCTCCTGATTGACACGGCGAGGTGTGAGTGGCGGGCAGGAGCCACGAACGCTCGGCTGTTTTTTGGCGGCGACATCTCTCTCTGTTTACATCCGTCTAATTGCTGACTTTTTTAGACGGTTGTTGCCAGCAGCCTGGGAGTCAGGTACAGCGCAGTAACACTCCCTACCTCACGCACAGGCAAGACTTAATTGCGCTGTCATTTCCTCTACTTCAGGAAGAGCTGCAGAGCTGTTAAATGAAGCATGAGGTGCCCGCCTTGTGCTGCTAATGCTCTCCAGAATGTTCCGCCTCTGGTATTCTATCGACAGGAATGAAAATTTGGAGTGGAAGGTAAAGGTGAGATACTGTTGATCGAAATACATTTGCGTAGTGTGTACAGCAGTTGCAATTTGTTACTTCACTTCTCTTTTTCCGACACTGTAAAAGTAAACACCTTTTGCCTTTAAAAAAATGACATAAAGAAGTGATGTGTTAGTCATACTGCAACATCAGACCTGAAAACTCCTTGACTTTTGATCTGAGGAGACCTCAAGGACACGTTACCATCTCATGATCACGTGAGCAAGGGACAGGAAGGAGAGCCAGGGCCTGACCTTTCTGGAGAAGGGGGTCTCTGAAACCAGGAGAACAGGGGGATGGTGGAGGAGGGGGGTCTCTGAGACCAGGAGAACAGGGGGATGGTGGTGGAGGGGGGGGGCCTCTGAGACCAGGAGAACAGGGGGATGGTGGAGGAGGGGGGTCTCTGAAACCAGGAGAACAGGGGGATGGTGGTGGAGGGGGGGATCTGAAACCAGGAAAACAGGGGGATGGTGGTGGAGGAGGGGGGCCTCTGAAACCAGGAGAACAGGGGGATGGTGGAGGAGAGGGGTCTCTGAAACCAGGAAAACAGGGGGATGGTGGGGAGGAGGGGGGTCTCTGAAACCAGGAGAACAGGGGGATGGTGGAGGAGGGCGACGGCCAGGTCTCTCAGGGGAGTCATAACAAACACTGTATTGAATTAGTGGGAGAAATGGGTTGATTGGTGGCACAGCCATGATAAGGTGAGTTTTGATTACAACTAAATTGCGATGTAACTCCCTGGCACCCCCAGCATCTGCTACCCTCAGACTAGGTGATTTATTGCCCCTATCAGCTATACAAGCCAGCTGCCTGCTGCCTGCTGCTGCTAGCGCTGATCCTGGTGCTAGATGCTGATAGTACTAATAGTACTGATAGCACTGGTAATACTGAGAATACTGTCCTGCACTGTCAACCCAATCAAATCAGATCAATCATAACTGTTGCGGAAACTGACTGTGTCAACCGATTTAGGTAATATAAGTCATTTATGTAAGTTCATCATGTATTCAATGATTCGTTTTTTATTATAAATATTTACTAAAGAGATTAGATTATCTTGTATTATTGGGGGTTTACGGTGTTGTAGAGCTGGTCCTTCTACCTTGTGCTGATGCTGTAGAGTGTAGAGAGACGAGAGAGAGAAGACGAGGAACAGAGATCAAGGGGGAGCGAGGGTGAAAGAGCGAGCATCGATAGAGAGGGGAAAGAGAGGGAAAGAGAGAGAGAGCCAGCCGACATGGTGTTCACCTAACCCTCCTCCTCTATCCATCTGTCACTCAGTGGGTCAGAGAGTGGCACAGCCATGGGTTGGGTTTCTTGAGGGGGTGGGGATGATCACACCCACGCCAGCACCCCCCCCAACAGATGCCTGATGGAACCCCTGTCATGAGGCCTGCTTGGGACATCCAGGAGGCTACATGTCAGGAATGCTTCTCCAATCTGCATTTGGGTGAAGAGGTTTTGAATTCTTTCTCAATTTCTTCATTCAGATCCCCTAACAGGCAGCTTAGTGGGACTTAGCATGGCTTCCCCAGCTCAAGGCAGAGTTAGGGAACTGAAGTGGGATTGTGTGTGAGTGTACATGGTGATGTGCTCCATGTCCCTCTATCAACTCTACAGCATCCTCCTGAACTGGCTGGGAAATCACACACAACAAGCAGATCTAGGACTAATCACACAAGCCAGCTGAGTGAATCCATCTGGAACAAAGACTGTGTGTGTCTGTGTGTGTGTGTGTGTGTGTGTTGAGTGCTTACCGTGTGTGTGTTTCTGTATGTGTGCGTTTGTGTGTCTGGGTGTGAGAAGAAGATAGACTTTTTCTCTTTTCTCTTTGCACAACATGATTTGTTTTTCCCCGTCTTCTGGCTACAGTGCTTCATAACAAAGGGGTTTTCTTCTGGTGCAGATGCCAGAAGGCATCATACTTAGACAGAGTCTCTTCCATCCCTCTCATTGATGAACAAGATTAAGATGATGATGACAGATATGATAGATGAAAATGAATATTTGTCATGTTAGTCTTTTGCCCACATATGTTCTTATCATTTCTATCATTTCTTATGCATATGACATATAGCCATCCACATTTTCAAAAAACATAGTTTGTATTGAGATCAGTGTGGATCATAATAGCTGAAACTGGAACATTACACACAAGGTTCTTCTATCTTTCCGTGTGCGAGTGTGGGCGTGCGTGTGTGTGTGTGGAGATAGGGACCGTGCATGCTACCTGCCATTACCAGCTCCGAGGGCCGCGGTGATGTGACATGGTTGGTTATAACACGCCGTGATGGACGAGCTGTCATGTCAGCTCGTCTCACATCACGCCTGGCACGTGACATCACGCCTGGCACATGACATCACGCCTGGCACGTGACATCACGCCTGGCACATGACATCATGCCTGGATTCTCAGGTTGAGGCCCCGCCCCTCTGCTCTGGCCGAGGCCTCGTCCCTCCAGCTTTAGCTTTTTAATCAAACAAACTGCTGCTTTTAATCAACCTGTGGAAGATATTAATACTTCTTTCATTCGAATGTAGGTTCATTCTCAAAACCAATTTGAGATGGCAAATTCCCTGACACACTGGATGATGACTTGCAATGGGAAGGAGCACAAGTTAGCTCTGGAGTGCACGGAGTTGGCCTGCTGGTCGGTGAGCGATCCTGGGCCCGAGCTCTTCAGCACTGCCCTGCACTCAGCACGTCCCCATGCCAGGACACCCCTCCTCCTCCTCCTCTCCTCTCTCACACCCCTCCTCCTCCTCTCCTCTCTCTCCACACCCCTCCTCCTCCTCCTCCTCTCTCTTCTACACCCCTCCTCCTCCTCCTCCTCCTCCTCTCCTCTCTTCTACACCCCTCCTCCTCCTTCTCCTCCCTTTTCCTCCCCACCCCTCCTCCCTCCATTGACATGGGTCATGAGGGAGATGGTCGTCTCTCACCCTCCTCACCATGCTACTCCGTCCAGGAGCAGGGTGTGAATGTGATTATTGACTGGAGCAGCCCCGAGGCTTCGCCACACACACACACACACACACAGACAGAGAGAGAGAGAGACACACACGAAATACACCAAATGTAACTCCTCAGAGTGCTATTTGGCACTGTGAATTTAACTCCTCAGAGTGCCATTGGCTGTCACCTGCTCAGGTCCTTTCTCACACCCTCCCCACCGTGTGTTTTACCACTCCGCGCACGTTCCGTCCCTTGGAAGTTCCAAATGAGAAACGGCACGTTCCCCGCGTCCTGACAAGATGTTAAGATGTAATATCCGTCCAGAGATGGGAAAGCTACGAGGAAATAGAAAGTAGACGGTATTCCTCTCTCATGTGTATTTCCCCCGGGCGGGAGGGAAAAACAGATAGTCAATCTCGCCTGGCTGGAGAATCAAAGACAACGCAACAAGTCTTCAGCAGCCGCTCATGTTAATAGTGACTGACATGAATGATGCATAAGGTACACGGTGGTGTGGGGCTTCCCAAGTGAAACGTCCCTCTCTCCTCTTTCCCTGCCTCGCCTATTTTACTCCTCTCTTCCTTCTTAACCCCTCTGTCCCCCAGCCCCCTACGCCCACACACAGAAATGTGCTACTGTTTGCCAACACCACCACACATTTGGTCTGTTTGAGTGGGCCTGTAAGGAGTAAAAGATATAAATATGTTGGAAAAGCCCCACACATCCCGGACAATTGGGTTTCCATTGGGGTTCAGGGAGCGTGTGATTGGTGGAGTGGCCGTGAATGTGTGTGTGAGCTCCCATGCTGCTGGGAGGCTGGGCCCCTACACATCCTCTCTTGTTCTCCCAGACACACAACCCCTTCACTCTCCATTTAACCCTACATCAGAGGAGCCTATTACCACACACACACACACAGATGCACACATGCACGCAAACGTTCGCAAATACAAACACACCCACACACACACACAAAGAAAATACGGACACACGGCGGACGCGCGACGACTCGACAGTGTTTTCTACAGAGTGTGATGAAGAGATGAACGCACACGCTAACACCACATTTCATGGAAGAGAGGGCGGCAATACTGTAGTTGCAAGTGATCAAGCGTTGTGGCTCAAGTGAGGCGCTAAGGCATTAGGCGTCCCCGGCGCGTTCAGTCCACTCACCCAAGCAGATGATCAGGACGCATATTCAATGCTGCCACTTCTCCGGAAGAAGATAGGCATCATTCACAAGATACTCTATAGCCACATTGAAAGAAGGGGAGCTCTCCATTTTGCGCAAACTAACCATTTAGTCGGGCTCAGAGGGAGTACAGTACGTCGTCAGGCACGTTGTCACACAACACAGAAGGACGAGTGGCCTGACAGCTGTCTTTTCCCTGTATTGTTGAATTGAAAGAACTAAAGAAGATTGATCAAATTGTTGTATACTGGTATGTATATAAATACATGTCTGTATACCCTATGTATGTAAATATTGTGGCTGTACATCAGGGGATGGACACTAGGGAGGAGGTGATGGTCACTAGGGAGGAGGTGATGGACACTAGAGAGGTGATGGACACTAGGAGGAGGTGATGGACACTAGAAGGAGGTGATGGACACTAGGAGGAGGTGATGGACACTAGGGAGGTGATGGACACTAGAGGAGGTGATGGACACTAGGGAGGTGATGGACACTAGGGAGGTGATGGACACTAGGGAGGTGATGGACACTAGGGAGGTGATGGACACTAGGAGGAGGTGATGGACACTAGGGAGGTGATGGACACTAGAGGAGGTGATGGACACTAGGGGAGGTGATGGACACTAGGGAGGTGATGGACACTAGGGAGGTGATGGACACTAGAGAGGTGATGGACACTAGGGAGGTGATGGACACTAGGGAGGTGATGGACACTAGAGAGGTGATGGACACTAGGGAGGTGATGGACACTAGGGAGGTGATGGACACTAGGGAGGTGATGGACACTAGGCTGTCAGAGACAGGGAGGAGGTGATGGACAGTGTCAACAAAGAGATATACACAGTACCAGATTCTGTCAAATAAGGTTGACATGAGACGCTTCTAGGCTTTGATGCTGCTGGACTGAAAACAGTTGGGATATTTGTCTATTTGAGTTGTGGTTGTGGTTGCTTGACTGAGGTTATGGATTGGCACGCCGTCTGTTCCGTTCTTGTTAAATATGATCAGTGAAGTCAATACAAATTGCATGGCCTAGGATCGTTTTTTTTTGCACAGGTTATTAGAAATGTGGCAGTGAAGTCTAAAGGGATACAACATTAGTGCATGCAGTACAAATATCATTTCCAAACCGAATGATTGAACCTATTAACAAACACATCACGCCGGCAGATTCGACTACTAGCCAGTGGTTGCCGCTATTTGTTGCGCTAAGCAGGGGGTTGACGTAGCAGAAACATGCTCACTGGGTCCATGCTGGGTTTGCGTGGCGCTGGTTGTTAAGCAGCAGGATTCATTATTAACTTCAGGGATCACAGTCGGACGGCAGTAAATCTGAGATCTCCTTTTTTAACCACTGTTTTTGTCTCTTTTTTCACCTCTCTCCCTCCCTCTCCTCCCTCTCTTTCTCTCTCTTCCTTTACTCCCCTCTCTCTCTCTCTTTCGTTCACTCTTACTTCTCCTCGCTCGATCGCCCCTCACACACGCTCTCCTTCCTCCCTCTTCTCCTTCACCCATTTCATCTTTATTTCTCTCTCCTTCCTGCATTCCCCCCCCACCCCCCATCCCTTCCCACCTCCTGCTGCCCAACCCCCTCTCAGTCCCCAGTCCCCTGTGGCCCGTCTCCCACTCCTGCTTGGCCTCTCCGATGTGCAGCAGGGCCCTTGCTCATCTCCACACCCTCCCAGCTCTCAGATCCCAGCTTCACACTCTGCTCCTCAGCACCAACAATGAAAAGGAGCTTTCAGCAAGGCTGGTTCCAATTCATCTGTGATAAATGAGAAGATAAGGCAATCAGTGCACACCATGTCACTGTGCAGCTAGTTAGGCACACTTCACAACCACTCAGGTGTGCCAGCCAGCCCGTCCTTACGGCTGGGAAGGGGGGTGGGGGGGGGGAGTAGTGTGTGTATATATACAGTAGCACACATCCCCTGTATGGAGGCTACTCCAGCCAGGACCTGGTTCCTTCTCTTGTCATACCTTTACCAGGACACACATACTCTCCTGGTGGAAAGCCCTCAGTCTGCAGGTCTGCAGGAGGTCTGCAGGTCTGCAAGTCTGGATCCACGTGTTCAGCGGTAGAGGGCTGTGGTCCGGCCCCTGCTGGACAGAAGGACTGGCGGCCACAGGTCCTGGGCTCCAGCGTGGAGGAGGAGATAGCACCACAGCAGGAAGAACGGCAGCAGGTGAGGAGCTGGGGGGGAGTGGGGGGCTGAGGGAGAGACGTGGCGAGAGAGAAGAAGAAGAGGAAGACAGAGCGAGCAAGGAGAAGGGAAAGAGAGATTGAGAGGAAGAGGGAGAGACAGGGGAGGGAGAAGGCAATACGTTGCCATGGTTTCTGTTGTAATTGTATGTGTGTGTGTGTTTGTGTGTTCTTGACTCTATCATAGCGCAGTCTACTGTAAATGGGCATTCCGGAGGTATAGCCTCAGTTCAATGGCCAACAGCCTGCACTGTTTTAACTTCACACATGTACCTGGGTTCTGATTCATTCAGATCTAAACTGTTTGGGTTCAGAGGAGGCAGGAAAGCAACACAGTCACAATTCCCATTTAAATGAGAAGAATCTGTCTTATCTGAAGACAGAAAAGATAACCTGTCATTCTTGAAATTGTAATTTCCTTCTCCTCGTACGTATTATTCCTTGTGAATGAGAAGCCTGAAGGCTCAAAGTGTCCTGGGTGGATCAAATTAGTTTGACTTGCTTTGTGAACGTGTGTGGATGCATCTGAATTGCCCTGGCATGTACTTCAGCGCAGGTGGGAGGGGGAGACAAGTTCAGGAGGTCATGACAGCCTACTGTCAAATTACGTAAAATAGCAGCAGAAACTCACCCAACTGCATTAAAACCTAACCTACATGAACTTACCCCTGACTGTTCGTTATACTCATACATTTGTAAAAATACAAACATAGATACAGACATGAACACACACAACACATGTTGCTTGTGTTGCGTTTGGATGGGGGCCCACCAGGTAATGGAGGACAAAGAGTTCACATTCATACAGTTCAGGAGAGAAGCAGAGAGTGGCTAAAAGCTGATGTTTTATATCATTTAAGTCAAATAGGTTTTTGTTTGGTGAATGAGTGTGTGTGTGTGTGCGTGCGAAAGAGCGAGAGCAAAACAAAGACAGAGAGGTATAGAAAGACAGAGACAGAGAGAGAGAGAGAAAGAGTTCAGGGGGAAAAGTTGTGAAGCGTTTTTTCTCCGTATACCACAACTATACTTTGAGCTCTCCCACCGTCTCTACCCCCAAACTCTGTTGTTGTGTGTAATTGGTGTGTTCATTGGATGAGCGCCTGTCTGAAGCAGAGCCACAGCTACGTACAGAAGTGAGATCGACAGCCTTGCAGCTCTTCTCTGAGCCCCCAACAGCTCTAAGTGGCCCGAAGCCACACTCGTGCCCGCAGCGATTAAATGAAGTGAAAATTACATTCTCGTCTGGCTTGCAATGAAAATGGAATTTGCGCTCATGAAATACCATACACAGTTGTCACTTCTTAAAAAGGTGTCAGTAATTTGCTTCAGTGGATAAGGTGAATATTTGTCATGACAGGAGAAGAAGGTTTTCAGAGTGAGAGAGAGAGAGAGAGAGAGAGAGAGAGAGAGAGAGAGAGAGACAAAAAAGTGTGATGTGTGTGATCAATGAAAGAGTTCATTGCTTCGCGCATCATTGCTCTCGTAATATGTGCCTATAGATCTGAAGCCGCTCAAAGTGTCAAAACGGGGATCTCAGTGTTGCCTCTGTGGCAAGACTGCCACCTAGAGGACAGGATGAGCAGCCGGGAAAGAGCTGCCTGCTGATGGAGACATCTGCTCTTGTTCTCACTCACTTTTTACTTCAGAAACTGACAAAAACAAGTGCCACAAGGGCCCTGTACTTAAGATGTTTCGCTAAATCGACGATGGTTTTGATGTCACTGTTTTCTAAGGAGGCTTGTCGTAGATGGTGAGATGAAAGCCAGTCTGTTTTCCATCATGTCTGGTTTCTAACTCCCAAATAGGGGACACCATTCTGTGTGAATATATATATATATATATAATAAAATATTACAAAACATAAGATACAAAAACAAATAGTTGTAAGGACTTGACAACGTTTTTAAATTTAGTTTGTGACAGATCTACTTTCCTTATGCGTAAGTAATTTGGAATGTAATGCCGAGTTTTTGTAAACGTGTGTGTGTATGTGTGTGTAATGTATTTGTGTGTATATGTAACGCATTGTCCATCATATTGTGTGTGTAAAGCATAACGTGTCTGTGTGTGCGTGCGTGCGTGTGTGCGTGTTGGCGTGGCTGTGTTGCCGTGTTAGTGTGCATATGCGTGTGTTGGAGTCGGGGTGGGGGAGTGAACTAAAGCGTGAGACTTGGTCAGATGGGGATGGCTGGGACACCATCAACCAGATCATCCACCCAGCAACAGCATCAGTGCAGACGCACCTGAGCCCATGTGATCCCCCCCAGGTGAGGGAGATGGGAGGCAGGCTGGAAGCAGGGAGGCCTGGAGAGAACCAGGGCAGGACCAGACCCTCGTACCTCCAGGAGACCTGGCTTCTGAGCTCAGGATGCAAACGGCACTGGGCTGTAGATGAAGAGACATGGGTCTGGTCTCTTTGAAGATGGGAACGAGGGGGTCCTCAGGCCCTCCAGCTGAGACGGAGTGCTTACCGTGTGTGTGTGTGTGGTGTGTGTGTGTGTGTGTGTGTGTGTGTGTGTGTGTCAGTGTGTGTGCTTGTGTCAGTGTGTGTGTGTGAGGTGGATGGACATACCTGGATGTTAATCAGTAGCCATAATAATAACCTACATGAATGCATGATTGTGGAAATAAGGTTCTCAGTGCATGCCGTTCTTAACGCTAACATCTCCAATGCTCAGAGCCGCTCAGGTCGAAATGGTCTTGACTGAGGTTTTGCTCAAATGTGTGTTTTTAAGAAGGAGCATATTTGCATTAAAGCTATGGAGTACATTTAGATGGTTTTCTACAAGCACACATTTATTTTCATAGCATATGCTGTACTTGATGCAGCCTAAAATCTTCACATTAATGTGGCATTAGCAAGAAGACTCTCTCACACACACATACCCCACACACACACACACACACATACACACACACACACACACACACACAGAACACTCATGCTGGGTTAGGTGACAGCTCCGGGGTGAGGAGACGATATAGGGAAGCAGAGAAGGTTGTGACCTCCAGCAGCACTGTGTCACTTCCTGTCTTTGTACTGGACGTCCTGAGGGCGAACTCGCCAGCTGAGTGCCCATTCTGACGTTTCTCTTCATGCGTCTGAGAAGAAAATACATCAATGATGTCCTTCTACATATGATTGAAAAAAAGTCCTTTCAGTGATATTTTATTTTTATTACTATTTATTTGTAACCTAGCCAAGTTTCTCAAATATTTTAATTACTGTCTCCAGTATTTATTTGTAGTACATTTCCGGATTAGAAGCGTATGATTTCATTCCATCTTTTCTGGTGCAGATTTGGAGTTAAAAGAGATATAGAGTCTTTGTCATCCAGGCCTCTGGTGTACTGGAGGTGATGTTTCGGTCATTCAGGACTGCTGTCATCGAGGAATGGCCGCTCGATGGCCTCGCCTCCTTCTGTCACATCCTCTCCAACTCCGCCGGCAAGGTGACGGCTGCATTCGGAGGTGGAAAAGAGTTTCAGGTTGACACGACGGGATCTGGGCAATGCCGGGCAACAGAGAATCAGGTTTGTGTTGCGGATGCGGGCAATGCCAGGGAAATGTCACTGAGCACAGATAGGAGGAGGAGAAGGAGGGGGGGTGGAGGAAGTTGAGGAGGACAAGGAGGGTGAACAGAGGGGCAAGAAGGATGTCGGGGTACATCAGAAGCAGTTCTTGAGGATGTAAGGCTGGGTGTCAAACCTGCCCCCACCTCTCACATGCTAAAGTTTGGAGTTGCTGGACGGTCTCAACTTGATGGCCCTCACACCCCATTCAAGATCTGGTCTGATTGGTTGTTCTTGTGTATAAAGGGAATTGTAATGCATTGTCCGTTGGATTCTTCATCTCCTGAGATCTTCTCCTCAGTTCTCCCTTGTACTACTGTCCTACTGTCCTACTCTTTGCTCACTCTTGCTTTTCTCTCTGATTTACAATGATCACGGTAGAGTAGGTAAGATTTAAAGCCTTCATTCATGTTTGCCTTGTAATTGATTTCATTCATTTGCAATGTTATTAAATGCGTATTCCTTTTGACCATACTTTGACCATTCTTGCTCTGATTTAACCCATTAAGTCAAATAACTATCATTTATATTTGTATTGGCATTATTTGGTTCATGCTAATACACTTCAGTTTCCCATCTTCCTTTAAACCATAGGGGAATTCGTTTTGGTTCTTTCGACCATATTTTACCCCCCTACAGTTTGGTGACCCTCGGCTACGTGATATGTTTCGAGCAATTCAGTTACAGTTTGGTAAACCGGCGTTGCAAACCATGGTGCGGTGAGTAAGCATTTAAAAATGTAGCTTACATTAATTATATTCCGCCTGGTTCTGTTGGTAGAAACCTATTACTAGTTTCTGATATTAGCTCCTGCATTAAATGAACAAAAATGGAATGGGCAACTGAAGTTAACAATTTACTTAACCTATGGGGAACCGTTAGCGTTAACCGAACGTTATCTGAATTGAGCAAGAAAGACAAGAACGGTCTTAAAACTGATTGTACGCTAGCTGAAATAATTGAACATTGGCGAACAGTAGGAGTCCATAAAAAGAAAGCAGAAAAGAAACAAATGTTGAAGATTACTGTACATCTAATTGGCAAATGTCTTCTCAACTCTGTCCTCAAAGCAGCGACACCTTTTTGTGCCTCACGGCAACCCACCGCTAACAAAAGCAGTTCTACTGAGTTTTCAGATACTGACAGTGGAATTGGTGAGCTAATTCCCAAACCGCGTTCTACAAAGAACCATCGTGCCCCTGATCCGCCACGCATTTCTGTAATAAAAATGGCGACAAAGGTAAATCCCAAGCCCCAGCAGCCCACTATGCCTACTAGACATTGTAACTTCTGTAAAAGACAAGGACACACCGAAATGCGATGTTGGGATCTTGGCAAAAGTATGCCTATTCCGCCCACACGCTTGTTTTATGCTAACAACAAAGTTAGATTTTGTCGTGCTTGTCTACGAAGTGGTCACACTGAGTCAAAATGTTGGGATCTGGGGAAGGGCAGGCCTCCTCTATTTTACATGCAGCAAAAAATGCTGGGGATACATCGGGCAACAATACCTTTGACTTGAGACTTCCAATTCTACCTTTTCCATTTACTTAATTCAGGTCCAAATTGTGATATTGCTACATTCCTACTGTATTACATGTGTTTAGTCTTTGTTGTAGTTCAAAGATTTGTTGTGGACAGTTAAGTTGTTGCTGCTCCTGTTCTTGTACTATATGCACAGTGCATATGGTTTGTCCATCCATGGGTTCCATGTTGGTTTGTGTGGATGAGGGAGGATGTACCTTTGTGTGTTTGAGTGGTGGTAAATGTTCTAGGTTTTTAGTTAAACTCACAATGGTTCCGGACCTGTAAATGTAGATGGTATAACTTGTATTGTATTACTGTTTAATTTTTTTTCTTTCTTTTGGACCCAAGGACACTGTTTTGTTTTAATTGCACATCTATGTTAGATGATTGTGTACTTCTCATCTATCAAAAGGGAGGACTGTTGTTCACCTATTTCTTCCATTTGAGTTTTAGGACACTGTCTCACTAATTTCCATTTGTATCCAATCCGACTCTCTCAGACCCCAGACCACTCCAAACGCCACTCCAAACTTTACAATTTTCATTGTTAACCAAGTGCTGTGCTCCAATTGTGTTCTGCTGTAACAGGACAAGAACTTAAGTAGCAGGAATATGCTAACCAAGGGCACGTCTGCATGCCAATACAAAGGTCCTCTGAGCAATAGCCATGATCCAAAAGTGATCCTCTGAGCAAGCAGCCATGACCATTAGAATCTCAATGCTGACCTGTCTGCAATCAAGTTCTTTTGTTCTTATGGGTGCAGGTTATCACACATTGAACACTGCAGCTTCTGCCTGTGCTTTTGTGTCCAAGAGGAAGGATTGTAAGGCTGGGTGTCAAACCTGCCCCCACCTCTCACATGCTAAAGTTTGGAGTTGCTGGACGGTCTCAACTTGATGGCCCTCACACCCCATTCAAGATCTGGTCTGATTGGTTGTTCTTGTGTATAAAGGGAATTGTAATGCATTGTCCGTTGGATTCTTCATCTCCTGAGACCTTCTCCTCAGTTCTGCCTTGTCTGTCCTACTCTTTGCTCACTCTTGCTTTCTCTCTGATTTTACAATGATCACGGTAGAGTAGGTAAGATTTAAAGCCTTCATTTGTAACATGTTTGCCTTGTAATTGATTTCATTCATTTGCAATGTTATTAAATGCGTATTCCTTTTGACCGTACTTTGACCATTCTTGCTCTGATTTAACCCATAGAGTCAAATAACTATACTTTATATTTGTATTGGCATTATTTGGTTCATGCTAATACACTTCAGTTTCCCATCTTCCTTTAAACCATAGGGGAATTCGTTTTGGTTCTTTCGACCATATTTTACCCCCCTACAAGGATGACTGTAAAACCTTTGAATCAATGTTACCATCTGTGACACACTCTGCATGTGATGGGTAGATGTACATGATTTAATCGGACAGTCTTTGAGATCTATGAGTGTGATCTCCACACATCTGAGGATATTAACAGATTATATTATTATCCACTTCCACCGGAATTCATATTCTGCTCTGCTACTCAACTGACGCTTCTGCGATTAGGAGAACTCTTCTTTTGAAGATCAGTTGTGAGAGAGCTAGTAATAATTGAGTTGTCCAAAGGAAAGCTTTAGATATGTAACTTATCATATATTCTTATGAAGTAATGCTGTCTTCAGGTTTAGGACCTCTGGTTATGTGAACTTATTCTGCACTGCAGTTCAACCTCCATAGCTAACCAACCTGAAATCTCAACGGACATCTGTCAAGAAAATCTACCTCTCTCCCTATATGTCTTAACCCAGTTTGATGACCTGCTTCTTCTTTTCCACCCTCACCCTCTCCCTCCTCCTCACATGCCTTCTCCTCCACGTCCCCTCTCCGCTCCTCTTCATCCTCTGCCTCCTCTTCTTTCTCCTCTTCCATCCCTTCATTTTCCTCTTCCTCCTCCTCCTCCTCCTCACATAGTCTCTTTCTTCATCATCATGATAGACTTTTAATGTAATATTCCTTCTCGGTCATTGATAGTTTAGGTATTGGTATAATGTTATGTGAAAATGGCCATGGTTGGGTTGTCCCGGTGGCTCACTGGGTAGGAGCGACTAACATGAAGGCTAAGGCCTTACTTCAGGGTCCGGGTTTGAGTCCGGCTCAGCCCATTTCCTGCATCCCCTCCCTCCCTCCCCTACATCTCCTGCCCCTCTTATACACTACCTCTCAATCAAGCAGACTTGTCGAAACATATACGTGAAAAAAGAAGATTGCCACTCTCACAGATGTGGCTGTCCCCACACAACAGTATAGACTCACAGGTGCAACCATCAATGAAGTGTGTTACTTACAACCTAGCTCTTACATGATGTCAGAGCGGAGTGTTTTATTTTTACTCAGCGATTTGTCTGGGAGGAGGAGTAGTTTAGATTAGGTAGGCAGAGACTGGCTGTTCATTAGGATCAATGTCAGGGCTGTCGGAGACCCGGGGTGGAGCGGGGTGGGGCGGCGGAGCCGGAGCCCCTTCCTCACAGGCAGTGGGACGGTGGAGAGGAAAGTGGCGGCTTTTAATTTGTCTCCGTGGAGCCAAGCCACCCCCGGCTTGAAAAGCAGAGAAAAGAAAGAGAGAGGGGAGACGAGAGAGAGAGAGAGAGAGAGAGAGAGAGAGAGAATGGACAGCCCTGGATAGCTCCCTGTCTCCGTTGTGTAAGAAAATCAACATGTAGGGTCGCGTCCCAGGGTGTGAAATAACACAGTAACAGCCTTCTGGATTTCACTGGTCATTTCATCCACAGCAGCAGGCCCTCCAACCAAATGACATTATCTTCAACGCTACGGAGGGGCTGACTGGCATTGTTGTGCTGTTAGCGATCAGGCGTGCAGCAGGCCCGGCAGGGAAGGAGGGAGGAGGAAGAGGCCTCTGGAGAGAACGTAAGTGTAGTTTATCTGGCCTCCGGGGGCCTAGCAGGACACCAGGAATTTAACTGACAGATCGTTTAGGAAGGAGGAGGTTGCTCTGTCCATCACTCAGATAATGTGTTTAAATGTTGAAAGGAAGTATGTTATCCGAGGCCTCTGTTTTGTTCCCAGGCCACTACTCATCGGAGGTTAATTGAAAAGAAAGCCAAGGCAGTGCTAGGAGGGCCTGTGGAGATGGCAAAATCCTTTGACGTTAATTTCGTTTAAAGCTGTACAGCCCTGTCCGCTCGTTTAGGTCAAAATAATCAAATGTACAAAGGCAAATGTGTGTGTATGCATGTGAATTGTGTGCCCCTCTAAACATGGTCCCTTTTCTTCGCATCGTTAGCAACGGTATCTTCTCTTCCCGTCATAGATCCCCCCTGACCCTCTATTCATTCATACACAAACATTAGTCGTCCCCTCGTCACACCCGGCCTTTCTTAGTGTCCAGACGACAACATGATGACACCGGGGCAACTTTCTCCCCCCTTCCTGTCATCCAGTTTAGCAGCCAGTAGTGTGGGCTCTGGTGGTCAGGCCAGAGTGGCATGTGTGGACTGTGAGGGGACAGGCTCCTTCTGCTGTCTGTCACTCCCCGGTACCATTCAACGACACCTGGGGGGCATCCCAGTCCCGCCGATCACGTCTCCCGTTAACGGCTCAGCAGCGCAGGCGGCCCGGCTGTCTACCGGCCAGAGGAGCTGTGTGTAGTCAACAGACAAAAGGATTTGCTTAGCGTGCGTTTTGTCCTGTCATGTGTAGCAAAGTAGTGGTCAAACGCTAAGACATGCTGTTCCGTGCCACATTGGCCTCCATTTCACCGCTCGGGGTAGGTGTCGTTACAGGGACACCATCTTGAGGACGATGGCCTGTGTCAGCAGCCTTTCCCTCTCTCCTATATCCTTTCAGAAGCAGTTTGTGAAGCATGATTGCTTCCTTTTGGATACTGCACAACCTAAAGAAAACGTATGTCATTCTTAAGGGGATTACCTGAACAAGTACTGTAAGCGATAAATACAACAAATCAAATTGATGAGTATTCCCAGGGTTGGTCTCAGGAGACAAAGCCCGCTAAATCTATATGTAAATAACTTAGATTAATTATCTGCAGGGTTAATTAATATGAGATCCAGGGGGGTGTGGTGTGGAGTGGAGAATTCAGCAGATGTTTGCTTAAGGCATTTCACATAGCTGGCGGGCTTACATGTTGTGGATGTGGGACAAGCCACTGAGGAATATGTCGCTATCCTACAACAGCCACGCTTGACCTTATTAATAGTCATTATTAAGACTATTAATTGTTTTTTACAATTATGGATATTTTTTTCATTTTTTATTTCATTTACATGACTTGCAGGAGTCATGGCTTTAGTGATTTCAAAAATAAAACATGAAGTATTGCCATGACATATAATTGTGATTATTTATAATTATATAATTTGTTTGCATTGTAACACAATCTCTGTTGTAGCAGTAATTTGAGGCTTCAGAAGAAATAACAGCACTTACGGTTAAGATTACTGGGCATTCTCATTAAACTCTTATTTAGAGAGTCAATCCTTATATTCTATCATTTTGTATTGTCCTTCCCATATAGTATTTTTTTGTATGCATTATTTCACTTTTTCATGAATGTATGTAACATTTATGGCTCATCATCATTATAAGTACCGGTAGTCACTTTTTATACTGATTATTTTGTCAAAACACAGATTACGCGGTATAATCTGGGCTAATGAATAGTATTATGTAATTCTAGAAAGCACAGAACTATTTTGCCGAATTTATTTTTTATATTAAGGATTCATGTGGAAAGGTTTTAAAAAAGAAATCTGACCAATTCTCCTGTTCAATTCAAAGCACAGCATGAAAGACAAAAAACTGGATAGATTTAATTTGTATGTATCAATCCTCTAAGAAGAAATGGCATGACAACCCTTTGGAGATGTCAAGTGGAAAGTGTGATGAACAGCACTTCCTGCTTAGCTAACTTTTTTTAGGAGGCTACTTTGATAATCAAAATATCCAAAAACTAATTCATTTAAGCTTTTCAGCAGTTTTTTCACAATCCATGAGTTCCTGGAGCTAGATCAGACAGAGGCAGAGGTAGGAGTGGAATTCCTGTTGGACCCAGCTGTCAGGATCAGAACACTAAGATGTTAGGCTAGCAGCGGGGTGTGGGGTGGCATGCCTACTAGACCATGACAATTAGCATTCACCATGTGACATCCTTCTTAAACTCATCCAGCTCATTTCCCACCTTCAACATTTTTTTGATAAACTTATAAAAGACGGAAGCTCTTTAAAATCGTAAATCTTCCCCAAACAGCAATTATGATCGAGGGCCCTGCTTTTATTGAATATTTGTGATCTGAAACATTTCCTTTAATTCATCAGGTAGATTTGCCAAGCTTGGTGAACCTCACAGCTGTCCTATAATTTTTCAATAAGAATAACCAATATTTCAAAGCATCTTGAGGTGAATCATTTCTGAACAAGAAATTAAACTTACAATGTGATTTGTGTTATTGCGTCTATTTGAAGTGACAGGACCACATGGTTGGGGATTATGGCTAAGGGCCTTGCAAGCCAGGCAAAGCATTGAGTCATTAGTCTAAGCTATCTGGTCCTAGCCTAGCCTAGCCAGCCTCAGTCAGTCAACTGAGCTGACTAGTCTGTTAGTTCTAATCTAGTCAGTCAGCCAACCAGTGAGGCAATTGAAGACATCCCTGTTGATAACTGAAAGATTGCATAACTTGATGCATGATAAAACACAGCACACAAAAAGCAAGGTGACATTTCCTACAGTACCAAATCATAAAAATCATGGGTAAAAACGCAAAACTACTAATGAAGGGCCTTTAATATACTGTAGCTCTCTTACGCTAAACATTCTGTATGAACTTCGATTCTTTCATAGCTCATGTCAGTGATGCTTCAGATTTGTGTTACCGGGTTGGTGTGCGTGTGTGTGTGTGTGTGTGTGTGTAAGGTGTGTGTGTAAGATGTGTGTGTAAGGTGTGTTCCCTGTAATGACCCAGTGATGTGCCCTCCAGCATAAGGTTGGTAATCTCCACAGTGTGTGCTTGACCTGCTTCGTGTAGCTCTGACAGGGGCTCTTTATTTACACAATGACAGCATGCTCAGTGGACAGAAGCTACATTAATTCACCCCAGCAGGAATGGGGGAGCAGAGAGCCCTAGTCTGGCATGATCTAACACCATCCCTCCCACCAACCCCAAACATTCAATCCCCCTCCCACAATTCTGTACTCGTACTGTATCTTTACACACTAAATCTTCACTTGCAACCAGACACAAATTGTTAACACAACCCCTGACTCTTTCTTAACACTATAATGGACAGAATTAGGTGAAGTACTGTTTTTGCAACAAGCACTGAAGCCATAAGAATTGGGAACACTGCTGTTGCGTAGCAGTTGTAGTTGGAGCATTAGAGGTTGTCAACGGAACTTCTGGAACCATAGAAGTATTTAACAGCTCCTTGACCAGAAGTGAGGTTAAATGTGGAGCAGCAAACTCTTCTTGTAGTCTACTGTAGGGGTCTTTCTCTCAACACCACACACTTACAACCCAGTCTGCTTCAGCAAAGATTGTGCTTGGACCAGACAAGTACGGTGTTTCCCAACACACAACAAGTCTGCATTGTGAGTGAGGTATACAATCACAACTCAGAGTTGTCAGCTTTTTAAATATCTCTCCCTCTCTCTCTCTCTCTCTCTCTCTCTCTATCTCTCTCTCTCTCTCTCTCTCTCTTTCTCTTTCTCTTTCTCTTTCTCTTTCTCTCTCTTCCCCCAGGTTCATGAGTGGGGCTTGGGGTTAGATATCAAAGCCTTGCAGCTGTGGGTGTGGTAGTGTGTGTGTGTGTGTGTGTGTGTGTGTGTGTGTGTGTGTGTGTGTGTGTGTGTGGTGTGTGTGTGTGTGTGTATGTGTGTGTGTGTGTGTGTGTGTGTGTGTGTGTGTGTGTGTGCGCGCGTGTGTGTGCGCGTGTGTGCGCGTGTGTGCGTGTGTAACAGGGGTTCTGAACCAGACCTCCTGAGGGGGATTATGCTCTCCCTGCGAGAGGAGAGAGGATGTTGAGTGAACACCTGCCATGGTGTCAATAGAGTGTCTGTGAATCACCCCAATCACTCACAGTATGGAAGGAGGGAGGATGAATGGATTGGCTGGAGTGAGGGGGTGAGGGTGGGGAGATGAGAGGAAAGAGGGGGATGGAATCAGGGGGCTGCCCCAGTAAGACGACGGTCATTCCATTACCATACGTAGTGACAATCATGCTGCACTTTCAGTCACATAAACCTAGTTACAGACTAGTAGTTCTTTATCTGTCATGATACTTAGTACTTTCATTCATCTTGGAGTAATTGTGAGAGACACAGAGAACATAGATGAAAGGTTATTGTTGTAATTAATTTATAGCCAAAAAAACTATTTATTGATCCATTTATTTCACAGTAAATGGTGTTCATAAGAATGTCTTATTTACAGTAAATTCCTAAATGTCCCTGGTTGAATTGTTTTAAACTTCACACCAATGCGTAACACTGATTCTGCTAAAAAGAGTTACAGTCCTCGATCGCCTTTTATGTCTCTCTGAGAGTCTGGAGTCTGTTCACTCCCATTCTCTCCTTTGTCCTGGAAGCTTCTCGACGCTGCAGTACTTCAAGATCAGACTCATCCTCCTGGCTATTATTCACTTCACTTGTTTCCTTTAAATAAATAAATAAAAACTGTACATCTATACAAGTTTTTCACTATTGATGTTGTCTCTCGTTACACATTTCAAGTAATGTTTGCATGTGTGTAGGTGTGTGTTTTTGGATATGTGTGTGTGTGTGTGTGTGGGGGGTGATCGGTACTTCATTTGCTCTATTGGCACTTCAGTCTCATCACAAGAGCTTCATCATCCTCCCCTACAGTACTTGATCATTTGGCCTTAAGGATCACCTGATTGCTTGGTCCAGTGCGAACAAGCTCAAAAGTCTGCCCCAATCAGCGATGCTGAATGGTAATTATCACAAGAACATATCCCTATCAGGACAGAGATGGAGGCTGCTTCCTCAGTGAGCCCTGGGCTGGTAGACAGTGAACCCTGGGCTGTGAAATAGACAGTTTGAGACAGTGAACCCTGGGATGTGAGATAGACAGTTTGAGACAGTGAAAGTGAGAGAAAGAAGGCGGTGTCAGTGTGCTTCCACAGGAATACTTACTTGGAATGCACTTCGGTTATTAAGCAGAAGAACTTGAGTGCACACGTTTCATTTGATCTCGACAAACAGAAAGACAGACAGACAAACGGACAGACCGGCAGAAAAACAGACAGACACACACACAGGTGATGAGGTCAGTGCTCCAGAAGAGACCAAATGATAGGGTTTTTAAGGGCGTGGACTGCATTCGTTACCGCCTAATTAATTTGCTTCACTCAATGCTGCCCTTCCCCGTGTTTTGACAGCAGTGGTTAGACGTCTAATCTTTTGTTATTGCACCGTCTTCTAGAAGTGTCTTTTCAAACACAAACCCTACGCCGTCACCTGTGGCTGGAAGGCCTTTTCTTTCAATGCAGTATCGATTTGTTCGCGGGACCATTTTCGCGCGAGCTCGTCTGTTCTCCGTCTATCTGTCAGTTCTTTCTGTGTTTTTTGGACCGAGGGTACTGTAAGCACTCTAAACGATATGATTACAGCGAATCATCTTGTGTCTTGGGTAGAGAGTAAACAAAGAGGAATATTGACAAGAGAACAAAAGTGCCACAACATCATCACCATCATCATCATCATCACCATCATCATCACCTGACACACACTCGGCTATTTTCTCTTCTTCCCCCTCCCCTGCATCCCCTTCTCCCTCCATCCACCATCTCGGGGGAGGATGAGTCTGACGTGTCCCGATACAGTACCTCACATTAGGATCAAGGGCAACAAGTCAGAGGCCACTGATTGAGCCTGTCTTCCCAAAGAAAGACTCTCCGACAGCAGAATCAATCCAGCGCTGGCTATTGATTCAGCAATATCACAGCTGCCTGCTAATGAAAGGGTAGACGAAGGGAGAGAGCGACAGAGAGAGAGACAGAGAGAGAGAGAGGGGAAGAGATGGAGAGAAGGGCCAGAGAGTTCTCGGAGGTCTGGAATTACCTTTCGATTGGCAGAGGTCCGCAGTGTTGGGACTCTCATTTTTGCCTGGGCACCTTTCCTCTCCTCTGATCAATACGGCATCAGCCAGCCGCCGCCCTGTAATTATCCCTTCCCTCCCTCGCCGCCACACAAAGATACATCGGCCTCGCCGGGGGAACATAAAAGGTCACGCAAAATCAGCTGGCCGAACCGAAGGTGATGAGCGAAGAGAGGATCCCCCAGCCGACCCCCTTCCATTCTTCCCCTGCATTGGTGCGCTCGCCGCAGTACTTAGCTAGCTGGGTTTTTTAATTACTGTAATTTTCTCCCAGAAGTGGGAGAGTGAGCTGATGAAGTGAGGCACTCTCCTCCCCGCTGCTCCTGATGACACTTGATAGGCCTTCAAATTA
The DNA here is from genome assembly GCA_903064625.1 of Mallotus villosus. Classification (NCBI taxonomy): domain Eukaryota; kingdom Metazoa; phylum Chordata; class Actinopteri; order Osmeriformes; family Salangidae; genus Mallotus; species Mallotus villosus. The sequence goes on from CAEFZP010005688.1 coordinate 271,497, forward strand.
CGCATTGACTCCTCAGCTAGATTTCCCGTCACTGTTTGGTGCTAATAACCTGTAGAGCTGCCCCCCCCTCCTCCATCCCACCCCCCCTTGCTGTTTCCCTTTTCCCCCCTCGCTCTCTTTCCCTCTATGCCCCCTCTACCTCTCCCTGGTCCCTGGTGTCAGAGTGGTAATTACACTGTGTGAAATCTCTCCTGCAATCACAGCTGTCCCACACTTGGCTGGCAGGCCAGGTCAGCCGGGGTGTCACAGAGATGGCCAAGACACAACATCTCTCCTTCACTCTTTTCTCTCACTGAGTGTAACGTACATCTTATGGAGACGTTTCCCTTATGGAGCTATTTTGAGATTGGCTCTAAAGCTGCATTTTAGTTGTTGTCACATTGTTTGCAATTTGCAAGTGTGCTGGACCCCCAGCTTCATCGTCATCTTCATATTCTGTTCCGTGCAACTGGAACTCTTCTATACAGGCATTAGAACTTGGAACAAGCTGACGAGTGTACTCAAACTATATACAACACTGCCAGTGTCCCAACCAACCTGCCACATTACATTAAGATGATATAACAATAATTATTATTGTCAAATTACTATTTCTGCTTTGTCATCGTCTTGTCCTGCTCCTGGACTAGAGGCTGTAGACAAATATTTCTGTCACAGTTTTCATCGACAAAAGTGGTTACTGTAATGCAGATTCTGATCAGTCAGATTTGACTTCACCACGTACTGTAATTCGCCAACGCGGACGTTTTGGAACACAGTTATCTACAGACGAGGCCCCTCCAGGCTCATTACTCAGTGAAGGGAGATTGTCTCTCCTCTTTAGTGCCTCACCTGGCCCTGCTCCGAGCGTTATGCATCAACGGGCCCAGCAGCCACCGCCTGCGTCTGTGCCTCCGTGCACGTCGAGGGGACCCATGTGTTAAACGGACGGCGCGAGTGCACTGCTGGAGTGCGAGCTGCCGTTTAACAGGAAGTTAGGTCGCGCTTTCACAGGAAGCCTGGTGCAGCCTCCCGCGCGGCTGGGAGCGGGGCCGGCCGTGCCTGAGAGGACACGAGCGTATACGACGGGTAGATGGCGGCGCTGTTCCTTGATTGTGTTTAATAAGGCCGTTGACACCCACTGTGGGCCGCTGAACTAGCCTCCATGTTACAGGAGTACGACTTCAGCTAAAGATCCAGTTGGAGGAGGTCTGGGGTTCCTCCAGCACTGGGCCATGGATTAAAGTGAAAACATGAAAAAGGAGGATGAGGAAAAATGTGGAGGAAGAAGGAAAGGTGGAGAAAAGAGACGGAGAGAAAATTGTCCTCGTTAGGGACAGGACCAGTCCATGTCCCAGTGTGTTTGCTGTGGACACTTGCGGATGCTTTCAGTCCTCACCTTGCAGAGACAGCTGTATGTACCTTGATGTACCCCAACAATGAATTGTAGGATCAGGAGAAGATTAGGAGGAATGTAGAAGGTGTGGATGTGTGTGTAAGAGTATGTGTGTCTGCAACACAGACACAATCACATTTAATATCGAGAGATCACAACCCCAATGGCGATCCTCTATTGCCCCCTACTGGTTACACTGCACACTACAATTCAATCTGCACCTGACAAACCCCTGTCATTTCACATTGCCCTGACCAGCAATGTAGCAGTGACTGTCACATAGCCCACATAGCTACCTGTCGATAGCTGACTGATTACTGTGGTAAGAGGTGTGTGACATCCCGTCATGACCTCACTCCTGTCTCTGTCCTAGCTTCAGAAGCCAGGGTCCAGGATATCTTCCAGAGTCCAGGGTGTCTTCCAGAGTCCAGGGTGTTTTCCAAAAGGGTCCAGTTGAATGTTGCTTACGGTCAACGATTGCTGCCCAGCCCCTGATCTGTGTCCAGTCCCCACTGGGATGGCTGATGACCAGAGTGAGATAGAGCCCAACCAGCAGCCAACCACTAGCCCCCGAGACCAGACACATTTCAACCCCAGCCCCATCATCTCACCTATACAGTAACTTGGGCCATCATTAAGGGAACAGTAGCCTTGTGGAATTAGTTCTAGATCTCTCTTTTTCTTTGTGAAAGTCTCACTGCAGACCAGGTCTATGGGCTTTGGAATTAGGGATTGTGGTTCCCCAACAAGCCCTGACAAGTGATCCACACACACACACACACACACACTCACACACACACACACTCACTCGCTGAGCCCAGATGCCCAGCACTAACAGCAGAGACGTGTGTTGTGTTGCAGGCCTGATTATGGATGTGTGCACAGTCAGGGCAGGGGGCTGAGAGAGCATGTTGCGATGGCCACTCTGCTTGAGTACAACATGACATCTTCTCATCTTGTCTCCAATCGTGTGTGCGCGTGAGCGCGTGCCCGTACGCGTCCAGTACGCGTGCGACTGCATATGAGTGGGTGTGCGTCTGTGTGCCTAAATGCATATCTGCCCGTGTGCGTCTGTGTGTGTGTGTGTGTGCCTTTCTCCCTGCGTGTGTGTGTGCTTGTCTTGTCCTGCTCTGATGGGCGCGTGTCAGCGAGGCGCGCTGGGGTTTTCATGTCTCAGTAGTCACTGTAATGATTGCAGATGGGGGCACCGCAGGGGGTCCGCAGCCCCCCCCAGCCCCCTCACAGCCCAACGGCCCTGTCATTGTTGCAGAGCTGGCCCTGTGTGACCTGCTACACTGGCTCCATCTCACCCTCATCTTCCCGACACACAGCACGGCCATTCTGAAGCAGATCTGGCAAATTACACATCTCCAAATTCCACGTCGACAGCTAGCCGGCACTTGCTTTTGAGCTCGCCGAAGACTGAACGCAGCAGTTTAGAAACAAAGTTTGGCAAAATGGATTCAAAGAGATCTAGGCAAATGAATGGATTTGATTGCACCTAATTTGCGAGCAAGTGTGTGTGCATTTGTGTGTGTGTCTGTGTGAGTGTGTGTGTGTGTGTGTAATTATTTACCCATGGTGATAGGCCTCCCCAGGGAGCTTTCCTATTGGACAGGGATTAATGATGACATGAGCAGTGACTGGAAGTAATGTCCCTCAGAGAGCTGGCGCTGATAAACAGCTGACAGCTGCAGGTCTCCTTCACCCCCGTACAACTACCTTTATGATAGCATGGGGACTAGGAAATAGGATTACATTGTTGTAATGGCTGTAATACGATCATAATCTGTCACTCAGTTAGAGATCACGTGTGTAAGAGGAGAGCAAAAAACCCAAAGGAAAGAGAGGGAGACGATTCAGATCTATTTTGAAAATAAACATGTTTGTGGGAAGTGATTAAATAAAATCCTGCAATAATCATAGCATATCATCTCAAATGAGATACATAACTGTGCAAGTCTTAGTCACCCAAAATTATTTATATGTTTTATTGTTATGTCTTCTGCAAAACGTGTGTCAGTGGAAAATATGTAGATTGTTTTTGTTTCATTATTTCTGAAAGCATTTTTTGTTTTATATTTTCTCTTACGTAAGCCTTAGACTTTTGCACAGTATCACTTTCATTTTCTCTCATCTCATTTTCTCTCTCTCTCTCTCTCTCTCTCTCTCTCTCTCTCTCTCTCTCTCTCTCTCTCTCTCTCTCTGAGTAACACTAATCATCATGTCAGGAAGAGTCCTAGTTGTAGATGTGATGGGCCTGCAAGGTGCTCAGGGCCAAGAGGTGTTGGACCAGCCTGAATATTGTCAAGCAACGCTAAATCGGGCCAAGCAAGCCTGAACCAGGCCGAAGCAAGGCTTAATCAGGCCAAGGAAGTCTGAATCAGGCCAAGCAAGCCTGAACCAGGCCGAAGCAAGGCTGAACCAGGCCAAGCAAGCCTAAACCAGGGCCGAGCAAGGCTGAACCAGGCCAAGCAAGCCTAAACCAGGGCCGAGCAAGCCTGAACCAGGCCGAAGCAAGGCTGAACCAGGCCAAGCAAGCCTAAACCAGGGCCGAGCAAGGCTGAACCAGGCCAAGCAAGCCTAAACCAGGGCCGAGCAAGGCTGAACCAGGCCAAGCAAAGCTGAGAAAGGCTAAGTGAGGCAGAGCAGGGCCAAACGAGGCTGAGAAAGGCTAAACAGCAACAAATCCAGCATCCGTGCCATCCATTGTTCTAGGGCTATTCCTTTGATCAGAACCAGACTGGACAGGGCACAGCTCCCAGTTCTTTTCTGGTCCATATTTATTTGGGGTGATGAGATCATTTTAATGCTGTAGGCCTGCTTCATCTCAGCTGTTTTATGGTTGAATGAGTTAAATCTGTGTTATTGGCATTGATATTCCCTCCTAGTCAGGTGGACATGGTCCTGACGCACACAGGTAGGGAGTCTGATTTGAAACCCAGGCGACAACCACTGTAGTGTTGCCAGTGGAGACTAGTACAGCTGTCTCATCGGAACTGCTAGTTCCGGGCGGAGGAGGAATCCCTGAAGGCAATGTTTTAGGCGTCGTCTGCAGGATTTAATCCTCATCCCTCACCCATTCCCCCTCCCTGCCCACGTTCCCAGGGGGCCCAGACACCCCTGCCCTTCCCACCCACTGGGACCCCAACACGTGAGGCAGCTGCACTGCCCCAACCCCATCTTTCCCCCCCGCTCATCCTCTCCATCACCACCCCCTTAACCCCCCCCGGCCCCTCACCCCAACCCCCCATCTTGTCTGCCTGGCCACCCAACCAAAAGAGCATCAGATTAGCAAGTGTTTGTCCCGTAGCGTCAGTGTCGACCGTTGTCAGCATCTTACAATAAACTGTAAAGTGTTTGTCGAAAATATACGTGTTTTATGTAAGGAAAGGAATCCCACAAGGCCCTAACACGTCTACTGTATCCTACTGAAATCCTCTGTCTGACATTTCAGAGCTCAGTGTGATAACAACTATCCTATTTTAACATGGCATACATTCAGACATTTGATTTACAGCAGGGAATGTATCTCCATGATACTTTGAATCCAAGACACCAACACTCATATTTTTCTGTAATTGGTCTCTTGGATTTAAAGCTTGATAGGGATATATGAATTAGAGCTCAATCATGTATCTACCCCTGTACCACCTGAATCCTGATGTATCTGCAGGGAGACTATTCATTTGTGTAGGCCAGGTCTCTTTCTGAAGTTGTTCTGGATCACTTTGAAAGAATTACAGCCAATGTACGAGAAGAAGAGTGAAATGAGGATTGAGGAGGATTACTGCCGTAGTTAATCCAATCCAATCTCAGAGATTATGCTTCTTTTAATGGAGTTGGAGAGATTACGTATGATAGAGATAATTTACATCTTCGAAGAGCAAAAATTACAGCTCATTGAATGCAGAGCTGGAAGGGTTTGTCGGTCTGTTCTGTGGAGCAACGCTATGCCCACGAATGAGAAGAGGACAACGTCTTAATTACGCAACGTAATTAAATAAATTGTTGATAACACGTTTAACAAATTAGTGTGAGACAAGATTGTGAGATAACTAGATTAGTTATGTTTCTTTGTCTTTTTTTACAGAGATACAGTGAGACATGCTACTGGCTCATCTAGGTCTCCATCACTTTGCCCACTGTCTCCTTTGTAAAATTAATTAAACATGTCAATAATGTACTGAACACAACATTCCACTAAGGAAGGATTGGTGGATTTTTTGATGGCCATTTTAACGCCTCCCTCCCCAATTGGAATGGCAGTTCTTCTAAATACGAATAGGGGCCTGTGCCCCAGTAGGGTTTTATGTCTAACAACGCCTCTGATTGAATATTTATCGTATCAGAAAGGCGGGGAGAATGTACAGTATGAGGGAATGAGTCCGACCTGTATTTAATGGATAATCACTGTCTTCTGTCAGCCGCCTATCGAGAGCTTTGCTCTAGAACAAAGGGAGTTTTGAATTCTGTAATCTAAGAAGAGTCATGTGCAGTGCTATGGGTAATTGCATACAAGAAGCCTAATGTATCTCATATCGCAACAACCTGAATATTTACGCAACAGAAACTCTAATGCATAGCTACTTATGCATAGTGCTCTATAAAGGACGGTGTGATGGACTG
>CAEFZP010005688.1:282500-381249 GCA_903064625.1 Mallotus villosus
TTGTGCCCCCCCTCCCTCCCTTCCCAAGCCCCCGTCACACCCGCAACACTGTGTCGACCCCAATCAGACACTCTGGCCATTAGCGAGCATGGCCAGGGTGATGATGCGTGTTTCCTGCACAGTGGTCTAGCTCCATTTTCCCTGCGAGAGAAAGGTGCTTAATTTCCACCTGACAGATGCCTCATGTCTTTTTCTTTTAAGTAACGTCAGTGTCTCTTTTTAATAGTGTTTCTGTCACTCGTCTCTGGGGGAAGCAAATGAAGCTTATGTAGCGGTGGAGGGAGGAGGGAAGGGAGAATTAATTTACTTTGTTGAAAGCATCTTAAATGATCCTCCAACTTCAATCACACACTTAGATAGTCAGTCACTTCTGTCTCGCTCACTCTTTCTCTCTCTCTCTCTCACTCTCTCTCCTCTCTCTTTCTCTCAGTTTTGACTGGCCAGTGAATATCGTTTTTAAAATCAAAATCTCTCTTTACTGTCTTTCTTTTCAGTTACTGTATGTTACAATTGTAATTATAATATCAAATATGTACTGAACGAGACTATACAGTATGTTGGTCATGTAAAAAGTCATTTTATGTTATGCAAATTGAATTTTTATGCACAATATGAACGGCATTAAGCAGTATTACCTAATCATTGATATATACTTGCAAGTAACATTGGTAAACTTTTCCAGTCTGAAATCTATATATATACAGTATATATAGAACATATGTCACCAGTTAAAAGTCTCTAAATACAAAGTTAAATATATTGTTTTTATAAAAATATTATTTGGCATATTTGGTTTGGTATGCCGGTACACTTCATACTCAACTACATCACGGCTCTTTAATGACTTAGAAACACAAACATTGAGTTTACAATATGGCTGCATGATTTGAATGAAAATGTAATTTTACATTTTGAGTTCGTTGAAATGTTGAGTCACAATTGAAATTCCTGGCAATACATACAGGCATCCATAGTTATGGTTTGGTCAGCACTTACATTCAAAATGTGATTGCTTACATTTACATTACATTTACATTACATTTACACTACATTTACATTACATTTACATTACATTTACTGTGTACAGGTACACAAGTACACTTACATTTAAATACACTTATAAATCTTTGCATTATTATAACCAATGACAAAGCCAACTCACACTGTAAATACACTACCCTGTCTCTCTCCCTCTTTCTCTCTCTCTTTCCCTCCCTCTCTCCCTCTCTACCTCTCCCTCTCTCTCCTTCTTCCCCTCTCTATCCCTCCTTCACTCTCTCTTTCTAATGGAACTTCACCAAGGCATGGGCAGGCACGAAGATGTGCAGATTTAAACAGACACAAGCATGAAGACAAACACATCCACATGCAACACGTTTGCTGTCTGTGCTCTCACGTATTTCCCATAAAGTACATGCCATAGTCTTAAGTGGAGCTGTCTCGGTAATTATTAGTCTTCATTAAACTGTCTTTCAAGCATTAATTCAGACATATTAGCTTATGGAAGAATGATCACAGCAATAAGATGACAGAGAAAGAGAACAGACTTTCATCGTTTATTTCCGGAACGTACAGCCCCATACTGTATCACTGTAATTGCTTATTAAATGTCAAAATGAAGTAGACTTAAAGCACGGTTATGAACTGCGGACCCCTGTATCAATTACTTTATTTTATAAATTAATAAAAAACTAAAAAAACATTTCTAATTCAAAATAGAAAATGTGATGAGCCATTCAAATCTGTTCTCTCTCAAAATGAACTATGTTTTCCTCATATAGTATAACTGTGTTGACCGGCCGGGATTGGTGGCATCCAGGTACTTTATTAAACAGAATCACAGTCATACAGGCAGGCTTTATTAGTCAGAGGCGTAGACAGGCACCCATGACCTGATAAACAGAGAAATGCAGGGTACCCCCAAAAAGGGTAACTAGGTAACAGGAACTGGCAAGGGTCAATATCACGGTTCCTGGGTTATAAGGAGGAACAGCAAGTCCGGGAGGCATGATGTCTTCCACCTCACAGGGACACGTCTCAGCCTCAGGTGGAAGTGCTAAAGTCAATATCCATGATCAATCATACACATACTGTGTATATTTGATATAGTACCACTGGAACTTATGACACGGGTGCATGGTTTTACCCCCCACACAGCGACCCCCGGGAAGTATCACCTCGGAGGTGTTCCTATCAACAGTACAGTCGGTCACTGCTCTGTCACAATACAGCTGTCAGGTAATGCTGGTGTCGGGGACAATCTGCCCGTGATCTCTGTGTGCACCAGAGAGTGGTGAGATAGCAGGTCTAAGGTGATGGGCTCCAGTGGTCTGTCACAAGTCATCTGGGTCAGGGGATGGCTGTGACTGCTAGCTGGAGACACACTTGGCTCGGAGAGGCTGAGGAAGGGAGGCTGGGGAAGGGAGGCTGGGATGGGGCAGGGGGACGATGGTGGTGGTGGAGGTGATGATGCTGAAGGTGATGGTGTTGCTAATAATAGTGGAGGTGGTGGAGGAGATGATGGTGATGGAGGAAGTGGAGGAGGTGATGATGTTGGAAGTGATGGTATTGGAGGTGGAGGAGGTGATAGTGTTGGAAGTGATGGTGTTGGAGGTGGAGGAGGTGATGGTGTTGGAAGCAATAGTGCTGGTGGTGACGGTGGGCACCTAGAGGTCACATGCTGGGGGGAGGGTGGTGAAACCACATGAGCCATCCTCGCCTTAAGCCAGGAAGACCGTGGCACTGTACATATACGTTCATATGCGTGCGGAGGGGGGTCACACCAGGTCAGTGTTGCCAACTGTGCCAGTCAGGGGTCCTGGGGGGGGGGTCTATCCTGGGGCTTGTTCTCTGGTGGGCTTCTGCGTCAATAAAGGTGGATTGGGGTTCAGGGCTGCAGCGCGGTTGGCAAAGTCAACAAAGGACGGGCAAGCTGACCTCAAGGCCTGAGGGTGGTTAGGGGGGGGTGGGGGGTGGGGGGGGGCTCCCATATCCTGGTTACACGTGTCCGTTGTCCTGTCACTCACACATACACGTTTTAACACATGCCATACACACAACGATGCACAACGTCCGCTCACACCAACACGCCTATGTGTCCTTACACACCTGCACACACTCATACACATCTGCGTACATGCACGCTCCCGCGTACAAACATAGACTGACTTATTGTTATTCAATACGTAGAAAGATCACAGAGCCTTTTTAGCATGAGTTTAACATGTGATCTGAATACAAACGCAGTTTGTCTCCCTTTGTTCGTGACATCCTCTCTCTCCCAAACAAAATCCTCGCACATACATTTAGGGTACACCCTCAAATGCACATAAATATGCACGCACACTTACACGCAGTCTCTCAAACACACACACACTCTCAAACACACAGATCTGATTGAGGGAAAGCAGGGGCCGGCATGTGGCGGTAATAATCTCTGCAGGGGATCTCCATTGGATGCAGTCCCATCATTACGTTTGTGTTGAACACCGGCCCATTTAAATGTCAGCTTGATGGGCCGCTTCGCCTGCCACTACCGCCACCGAGGAGGTAAATACCAGACCAATAGAACGAAGCGGGAGAGAGACTGTCTTGCCCCCCCCCTTACCACGCCCCCCCCCCATACCCATCTTTTGCCTGACAGAAAAAAAAACACTGATCTGATGAGCAGAAATTACCTTTTAATTACCCAATTCTTTAGACTCATATAATTGTTTTGGTCACACAACAAACGCAAGGCCTGTAATTTGAAAGCTATTTTCAAGGGAGTGAAATGAAAATAGGAGTAGATGAGAGAGGGAGCCGAATGGCTTAGCCAGGTTGGAGAGGAGACAAGTTGTGTATGCCTGTGTTGTTCCATGGAGGAGCTCATTAGTTTGTTGGCCAGTATTTACAGTATATGTTTACAGCGTTGTATTTACAGTGTGTGTTTACAGCGTGTTTACAGTGTGTTTACAGCATTGTATCTACAGTATGTGTTCTCTCATTGTGGACCTCCCGGATCTGTTGGTGCACCTAACAGAACCACCAAAGCCACATGACAGCATGTCACCCCACTCCTCTACATGGAGATGGGAGAGGACATGACACAATAAGACAATCTGACAAGTCTGAACGTTCGTAGAAAAACCTGACAGTACAGAGTGTTTGTGCAATGAGTCATTTAGAGTTATATAGGGCTGATCTAAACAAACACAAACAAAACATTGCCGTAAATAAATTGACTAGTGACTGAGCTTAGTCAAGGATTCATTATAGCTCTTTTGACTTAAAGCCTTTTTTTCTGTCAATAACATGTACAACAACGAGACTATTGTTGTTGTTTTATATTATTATTATGTTATGTACATTCCAGATATCGTAGTAAAAGGCGGAGAAAATGTTAAGAGAAATTAATTAGGAGAAAATAATTGAACTTATCGAATCTTTTCAGGGATACAACTTCTCTGTTTTCATGGAGTTATGTCTCCATCTAGTGGCAAATAGGAGGATCAGCTGTCCCGATGTCCAGGAGTTGAGTTAATCAATAGAGTCCAGCTGCAGCCCCGGAGACAAACACCCTGGCGTGACAACAACACCCAGGCGTGACGGTAACCGTGGTGACGGAAGTTATGTGACGGAAGTTATCAGAATAAAATAAACTTATAATGTATCAGAATAAAATGAACGTATTTGAATGAAATGAACGTATTTATCGCTGAAATTAACATAATACAAAAATAACAACATATTTCGACATGTCAGTAACCATTTTTACAGCTTAAAAAGTTGTTTTTCGAAATGCCAGGAAATGTCAGTAACCGTAATTGTTTTGTTATGTCTAATAGAATCAAATTGTATTTTTTGTTAAGGATATCATCACTATTCGATATAAATATACATTGACGCAATGTATTTCTAAGTGTATTATACAGTTTACTCATTAAGTAAATGACCATCGGTTCACCTAGGGTTGGGGTTAGGAGAAAGTACCAGGGCTCGGTTCACCTAGGGTTGGGGTTAGGAGAAAGTACCAGGGCTCGGTTCACCTAGGGTTGGGGTTACTTCCATGAACGAAGTGCAGCTGGATACTGTTGGCTAATCTTTCTAAAAAAGGGCGCGGTATTATAATATTATTAGGCTATATCCGAATTTAGCGAAAAGTAAATAAACCACGGCACCGCTTTAACATGAATATTACTCAATACATTAAGTACATTGACATTCTCACTTACTTCCATGGTGGCCAAGTCCACAAACAAAATCCACATAGAAATGTTACACAACATTATCAAAGGGTGGCAGCAGAGTACAAACCACATCTAGTCTGCCGGAAGTCTGGCAGAAAGAGAAGAAAAAGCATCGGAAGGTAAGAGTGCTACCGTAGTAGCTAGTGCAGAGCTAGTGCCAACATTCAAGGTAGTGCACCACCAAGCAAGTCCATCTTATTTGCAGTTTTTTCCCCAAACATCGGCTTGCACAACGTTGGCATTAAGTCAGGATAAAATATGTGGTGATGCAATTTTGAACTACTGTAACCTGCAGTCTCTACTTAACTCGAGCGCTAATAGCTAAGTCAGCTAGCCAGTCCCAGTCTTCAATTTCCTTGCTGCTTCAGTCGTTTTCTCAGGTTAAGGTTTTATTGTTACGGACGGAGACAAACAAGTGAGTCAACAACATGGACTAGCCAAATGTGCTTCTAGCTGTTTGTTTTCTTGCTTACTCACTGTCGACGGCATGCTGTTTTAAAAAGCAGGCGTGATACTGAGCTCGCTAGCTACTAAACTTACACCTGGCTGCCTAGATGCCTGACATGAGCTAGTACTAGGTAGCGTCTCTTGCTCATATTCTTGCGCCACTCTGCCGCATACAACACAGCACTTCATTGTGAGCTGTACGCTGACAAGTTCTTTGTAATATAAATAGTATCTGCATGACCCTAAATGTATAGGAGTGTGGGTTCCAAAGGGAGCAGAATGTCCTACAATGGTACAATGTTATTTAAAGATGTAACGCAACATGTTTAATGTGATCCTAAACAATTTGGTTATATTTTTAGGTTCATCATGGAAGACCTTGCCCAAGCACTCTCATCCAGTTTCGCCATCTCCAAGGAACTGAACAGCACTGCTGCGGCCCATCCACGGTTAGCCCAGTACAAGAGCAAGTTCAGCGTTCTAGAGCAGGGTGAACGACGAAGACGCTTTTTAGATCTTCAGAAAAAGTAAGTTGACCAATGAAACACCTGTGTTATGTGTACCTTGTTGATCAACCCGATAGCACAAATGCAGTGCAGAATGTCTCGTCTCTCCTTGTGTAGTTTGAAGACGGCTCTAAATGCACACAAACGTCTTTACCACTCCTCTCCTTGTAGGAAAAGGTTTAACTATGTCAACCATGCCCGTCACCTTGCCGACGGGGACTGGACTGGAGACGATGACGACACTGAAGAAATGGTGGAGACTAAGGAGGAGGAGAAGCAGGTGGAGGAGGAGGTCCCAGATATGGAGATTGAACAGGTCAAGCTGCCAAAGCACTATGCCAACCAGGTTAGTTAAAAGCAAGTCATTTACACTACTTTGGTATAGACGCTCACTTTGGCAATGATCGTTTGGTTGTGATTAGCAGTGATCAAACATATTATACATTGAGTTGTGGGTCTCTAGCTGTTTCAGTAAAGTTATTTGCTATTGTTACACTGAACGGATTGCAGATTAATAAGTCTTTGTTAGTCGTGAATATTTCTCCTCCTAACTTTATGAACTGAACTTATGAAACTACTAAATCAGCCTTCAAAATGTAATACAATAGAATCTAAACATCACAGGATAATTATGGAAGTCAATGCAATAGTTTGTTGCTTATCAGACAACATTCTGCCATGGTTCATATGGTAGATGATTAAGAAGATACTAACGAAAACCTGTGATGATGACTACAATTTAGATGTTGAGGATTATTAAGAAGTTATGGTAATTAGGGTGATTATGAGGCAATAGTAATGGTGTAATGTAACCATAACATGCATAACATTCTCTTCCTGTAATGACAGCTCATGCTGTCTGAATGGCTTGTTGACGTACCAGTGGATCTGGACACTGATTGGCTCATGGTGGTCTGTCCAGTAGGGAAGAGATCTCTCATTGTCGCCTCAAAGGTATTTGAAGTTTTAAAAAAAATGTTTAAATGGTTCCAATGTCAATATAAATATTGCCAATGGATAGACAGATCCCTGCACATTTAGTTTGGTTTATTTTCTGTATTTGTGTAGAACAGTTTCAAGACGTCTTTCCACCTTTTTAAAGGGGTCTACTGCAGCGTACACTAAAAGTGGCTACTGTGTCACCCGCTTTCCATCTTTACTGCCTGGAGGGAACAGACACAATTCAGCCATGGGAAAAGGTACTGGTCTCATTGAATTTTTACACCCTCCACACTTTAAAGTCTCACCAAAGCAACCAAATTAGTGTTAATTTCATCAACAAAAATCAAAACCTTACTTTCTGGGACAAACAGGGAACTTCAGTGACAAACCATAGCAAAACAGAAGACAAATTAAAAGTTGGCTGTGACAAAACTGACATTTTTTTGTTATATTTTTGGGTGATTTTCAAAACGACGTACTAGCCGAAACCTTGTGCTATTTAAATGGATACATTTCTTTTGTGCAGATTACACTATCTTGGACTGCATTTACAATGAGCTGGACAGAACCTACTACATACTTGATGTAATGTGCTGGAGGGGTCACCCAGTCTATGATTGCCCGGTAAGACGCTATGTATATCGGAAATACTCTAAACTATAAACGGCTATTCTTTTATAAAAATAATTTCCTCAAAATGTTAATTCAATTTTACATTGTTTCTCCATCGAAAGACTGAGTTCAGATTCTTCTGGCTAAAGTCCAAAATGGAAGAGACCAGCGGCCTCGCTGACATCAGCAAACGCAACCCTGTACGTGTTAACCTTGCACAACATTTTATGTTGAACAATATGACGATGAAGGCATACATGTAAGCAAATCAATATTTTCACTAACATTAAACATGTGTTGACTGGTTCCATAGTTTCGGTTTGTGGGTCTTCAAAGCATTGGCTGCTCAGTGGAATCCATCCAAAAATCACTGGGATCCGAGTACGGCTTTACTGTAAGTCACGTACAGCTTTGTACTTCATCAGTTTGAACAGAACTGTGAAAACCATTGATTATTTTTCTTCTGGAGGATTGTGAAACGTTTGTGACTCAAATGGTAAATGCTCCTCACCCCAAATCCCATATTTCCCATGTGTTTAACTCCTTGCACAACTCGTGTTCAGGTGGATGGGCTCCTGTTCTACCATGGTCAGACCCACTACACACCTGGCAGCACCCCTCTGGTGGGGTGGCTCCGGCCCTACATGGTGGCCGACATCCTGGGAATGGAAGTCTCCGATGGGCCCCTCACCACCAAGCCTGAATACGCAAGCCAACAGCTTCAGCAGATACGTGAGCACAAGAAAACCTCGACTGAAGTCAGGCCAGGTGACCTAAATGGCCGCTATGAACTTGAGCACCTGTCCACTCCAGACCAGGAGAAAACAGACAGCAGTGCATGTTTAGCTGAAAGCCCAGAGACGGAGGCTTGCATGGAGAGGTGAGGGAGAGGCCAACATGTTCAATGGAGAGGTGAGGGAGAGGCCAACATGTTCAATGGAGAGGTGAGGGAGAGGCCAACATGTTCAATGCTCACATCTTCTTTAGTCTTTTCCTCCTGACTTATTATGCCAACAGGCTTTAAAATGCTTCTCATAAACTCCACTGGTTGTGTTGGTACAGTATAAGTAAATTGCATTTAATTTAGTTACAATTATGGTTCCTCTATAAACTACAGAAGCAAAGTAAGAGCAACTGAAATCTGGTTCTTGTGTAATCCACACCCCTATATTTTATTCTGAAGTGTTGCTGTAGACATACTTTTGAGCAAGTGGAACAATGTATCATGTATATGATATCGACAATATCTGTTTGCACCTAAAATGTCAGCGCCAAACCTCATTTGCTACCTGAATGAAGTCGTGCCTTTTAAGTTAGTGAACTTTTTTTGTTTTGAGTGGCTAGTCTCATGACCAGAGGGTTTTCCTCTTGTGTTTTTAAGACGTGTTTCAGATGTTTATAAATAAATATTTTACATGCTTTTTCTAATTGAAGCCGTTTTGTCACTTTTTTCTGTATGAATTGAATTTAAATGGATGGTTACATGTTTACATATCCAATTCCCACATTTGGCCACAAACATCACCAGAAAATACCCTTTCATACATCATTTCATACATCATTTTTATCTAACAAAACCGTCAGGGAATTTATTATTCAATTTAAATGATTCTTATTTGATTAGATTCGGACTGAATCTGCAAGGGACCCCCTGCTTAAATTTAGATAGCCTAAACAAGTATAGGTATTACTTTGGTAGGGTTATCTGCTAAAAATGACATTGTTTGCACATGGCTAAACATATTGCAACCTCCAGAATCCTAGACTTCACTGCTGCTATCATACACTTGACTCCTAAAACTTGAGTAACTTTGTTTTTGTAAGGCTCATATCTCATGCTCTCTGACATGTTTGTGAGCAGACAGATGTTTATGCCCAATGAAGAACATCAATATCAGTAATGTGCATGATAAAGTTGGTTTCAAGGTAAAAGATAAACATTCAACGTACATTTCACAATTGTTCTGTCTGACAACCTCCCCTTAAAACTGGGAAATCACTTAAAATGTATTCCGAATGTTTGTTCACGACTTAGTAGGCCATAGTGTGCTACAGAATTTAGAATTGCAGTGCTTTTCACAATTTTATGAATGAAAGGCGTGTTGAGTTTCCCAAAATTGCCTCCAGGGGGTAGACCCACATTTCGAGTTTATATCTATTTATTTCCCTGTATGTGGACGCAGATACCCAATTTTAATGTTGTTTTGTGAAAGACAATCGGCCAAAATATAAAGGAATATTTGTAAGTCCACCCCGATTTGGCAGAGAGACGAGCGACTTAGACCGTTCTGAGGCTTTTTTTCCCTACGGTTCTCCGTCATTACCACAGATGGCAAAGTAGTGAATGTTAGACGAAACGCATCTTCTATGTTTCCCTTTAGGTAATACAAATGTCAAAAGGAAATGAATAGGCATTCGAACAGTAACATCACGTCCGGACCTTGTTTATCGCTATTTTGCCACTAAACTAGCACGCCATTACCCTCTGAAGGCAGAGGAACGAGAACGTCTTGGATAGATGTAGTCAGCAACTGCACGGGGAATAATAGCCGTCCTTGTTTAAGAAATATTTACAATAGCTTAACATCTCGCATTAACTGATACAGGTGACCAAAGCCAAGGACCTTCGGGAAGAATGGCAACTAGTCTGTCGACAGAAGAAGAACAGGTAAGCTAACACTGAATCATCCCTCTTCTTGCCGTTACAGGAGCTAGCGAGCTAACTTATAAACGTAGAAATAAAGACATCATTCCATCCGGCGCTACATTGCCTCGCGTTTCCTACCCATCTATCTAGCAAACCAATGTGGCGAAATTGTTGCGAAATTGTTTCTCACCCAACCCAGGCCTTTCTATAGTTATACTGGCCTATTGTACTATGACGTTTAAAGCAAATAGAGAAGCTAGCTAGCTAGCTGAAAGTCAAAAACATTTACTGGTCAACGGAAATGTGCCTGAAATAGAAACATAATTGTAACTTTTCTGCAATGAAGATGATAATACAGAGGCATTATTAAAAGTGTTAATGAATACAGGGTAAACAAAAAAACCGTAGTTGAACACTAGGTATTATCACACTTAGAAAAGTAGGGAATATTTTAGGAAACGTTTTATTTATCCCGTTATATCTTAAAAAATACCAAATGGCAATCAATAGGAATTTGGGTCATATTATCACGTCCGGACCATACCCTGCAGTGGGAGGTAATGACTTATTAACATGCAACATTAATAACTGCTATGGCTAACAGCAGATTCTCATGAAGACAAAGTTCACTTCTTGGGCAGGATTTAACATACCAAACTGTAACTACTTTGTTCAAGCGACCTGGTTAACAGATTTTGAATGAGTCATTGTTTAAAGTTATTTATAGCTTGTTCCAATACACTTGAATCCTATTTGCATGTGACACAGGCATATGGAGCACATAGATTTATCCGTGTTCTGTCCAATAACCCTGTTTCCAGCTCGTAGTGATGGATGTTAATGGTTGGCCTAATCCTTATCCCTATGATGTTACATAGTGAGACTGCAATAGTCTCTGACTACTTCAGTTCATCCCTGTATGGACCCGTGGATAGTGAAGTGTGCCATATTTGGTAGTTAGATTCTTAGCCTGGCGTTGTCTGATGCACTCAAGTTTGTGGATAGGTGCACTTTGGGCCAAACATCATGTTGGAATTTTACTCAAGGGCAGCTGTTAAAAGAATTTCCACTGGACTAGAGCTATCCTGTGTGTGTGTGTGTGTCTGCGTGTGTCTGTGTGTGAATGAGATAGACAGAGAGAGAGAGAAGGAGAGAGAGAAGGAGAGGGAGAGAGGGAAAAGAAAGGGCATGGGAGAAACCTAGAGAGAAGTAGCCACCTCCCAGGAAGTGCTACAGGAAGGGAGAAAGTGGGGGATACTGAGAGTGACGCATTAGGCTTCCTGTTTAGTATTCACTTGTGCCAAGTTGGACTCGAAGGAATAGGATCTCAGCAACAACCATTATACTGGGAAAATGTTTTTGGTGTTGAAGATCAGATGTCTGGAGAACTATAAAAGGATCTAGGCTTTATCTCTTACTTATGATTACATTTCCTTTTGTTATGTGGAACCAACATATGTAAATTGAAGCTTTTTAGGAACATGCAAAGAGAAGTGCTGTCATTGTAAAATCATTATTTAAAATGGTTTATTATAGTGCAGCACACATTGGTCATAAGGTTGTAATATGAATATAAGTCTGAATCTAGCAGACTAGCTTCTCTTAAGTAACCAAGGCATACTTGAAATAAACAAAGATAAAAAAGATATCTTCTGAGTAGTTTGAGCCCCCTTTGTGAGGTGTTCTGAGATTGGGGGATTTATCCCTTCAGAGTTAATCCTCTGATCTTCTGGAAATGTGGAATGGAATGTGTTGTTTTCGCTGACTTGGCTTTTATCTTCAGTTTAAGAGACAAGGTGAATTTGAGAAAACTGTCTTGTTCCAGCAAAGCAGCATAAACATATTTTGTCTAATAATAACAAGAATGATTTAATCTAATCTTAATTAAATAGATAATTGTTGTGTTAGGAATATGAATGCCAAGGGATTAGCTAAATACATACAAATGTGTTTTATTATGACATGACTTCTTGACATTTTGGATAGTGTTTTAATGAGGAGCCCATTCACAGTTTCTTATCAACATTACCGCAATTCAGACCAAGCTATGAAAAGTGTATGTTATGTTAATGCTTTGCCAAATGTGGCTGTTGCTATGCCACGGCCAACCAACAGCACATAGGCCCATGCATTGGCCAGGTGGCTTGTGAAAGGCCTATTGGCATCATTGTGCCAAGTGCAAACCCAATACCTCTCTGCTCGTCCCCATCACCAGGTAACAGGCCTAAACCGAAGCCGTGTTCCTTAGATAATGATTATGATCATGAAGCTAAACTACAGCATGATTTATTGAAAGCTTGGAGCTGATTGGCTATTTCACATCATAATGAAAGGATTTCATTCTGGAATGTGAATTAAACAGGTGTTATCTGAAAAGCCATCTTAATCTCATGCCCAATTAGCGTTAACGCTCAGAAATAAGCAGTCCTTCACACCCCCAACACCATTTTAATGGACCTACATGTAGTATACCTCCGCTGAAGTCTGGCTTAACGTCAATGCTATATTATAACTAAGGCTGCGCCCAGTCATCATCTCTTTAGTTTCACTTCCTCCTTGACATTATATTATACTTTGTTTTGTTTTTAGGCTACTAAGCAGTTTCTGGAGGAAATTACCAAGTGGACCACTCAGCATGGCGTGTCCCCGCTGTCTTGGGACCTGGCTGTCAAGTTCCTCATGGCACGCAAGTTTGATGTCCTCCGAGCCATTGAGCTCTTCCATAATTACAGGGTAAGGTGCTTGCACGTGTGTGTGCAAGGCATTTGTGTGTACTTGAGTACATGCACTAAAATGTGTCAGAAAGGTTGCTGATTTAGCTGGGGAAAAAGGCTTTTTTTCATTTGTGAGCAATTTTTCGACTGACCTTGTTTAAAGACCCCGTACTGCTCAGACCTGATGTCCTGCTTTATTCTCATGTCCCTAGATCTTAAACACATCTCTTCTTGACACCCTAACTGCCATCTATGTGCCTCACTTCATCATCATGCCTTGATTGTAAACTTACAGAAAGTTTGAACCCAAACTTTTTCTTCTTTGCTGTTTAATCGGTAGCTCCTTTTCCGTTTAAGTATTTGAAAATAATATATCACGTATCAAAAACTGAAATGTAATCTCTTTCCCCTATACCTCTCCTTTTTCTATCATCTGAACTGACTTCATAATCAACACAGCTTTTTCAGTTTCTACAGTTTTCCCCTGAGTATTAGTGTCTAGGGTTTCTCGTTGAAAATCTGCATGTAGACTTCAGGGATCAGCCTCATTGTGATGTATTGTCCCCAGGAGACACGACTGAAAGAAGGCATTGTCAGACTGCAGCCCCAGGAGGAACCCCTGCGCTCCGAGTTACTCAGTGGCAAATTCACAGTGCTGGTGAGTGAGTTCCTGTGTTACTACTGAGAAACTGCACATAGCCAGCTCCAGACCTCGACCCTTGCCTCTTGTATTTCCACCTGCGACGGCAGCCGAATGGGACCTTTTGACTTCTTGATCTGATACCCTCAGATCAGTATCCATAACCAACCTATCCATCCCATGTTTTGATGCTGAGCCAGTCACATCTAAAGTTTCTAGCTTATTCCCTTTATCAAGCGACTGCCTCTTTAGCAGAGGCGACTTAATGCATATAGGGCTGCTTGAGTCATTGTAGCCCTCTGTGTAGCATGGTAGTGCTATGCAGTTATATGATACTTAAAGTCAACTTAATGTCAACTAACCAAACATCGTCGATGGAATCCTATGCCGAGCTATGGTACTACTGCTAAATGATTCATGATGACGATGACTCACTGATCGGTGCTGTTTTTGGTAAACATGAATAGGATTCTGTCGTCACTGTAACTGCTGGCAGCCATTATTCACTTTAATTGGTGTGTCTGTACTCCCAGAGTGTGCGAGACCCATCTGGTGCCTCCATAGCCCTCTACACTGCCAAGCTTCACCACCCCAATAAAACTGGCAACCACGTGGTCCTGCAAGCTCTCTTTTACATCCTGGACCGAGCAGTAGAGAGGTAGGTCCCGCGTGCCTCTTGACTTTCTGGAGGACGTATTTAAACACATTTGTTTTGACGGGCGTGTCAACATTTCAGTGTGTGGTGTATATGCAAGAAAAGCATACTTCTTCCGTTCTGCAATTTATACAGTACCGTGCAAATAAATATGTTCTTTTCTCAAGATTGCACTTTTATACGAAGATACATTTAAGACTCGATGTAAAACATCTTAGGTACTTAAGACTTTAAGCACAGTACTGTATTCAAATGTTAAAATGTAGTTATGCGTGTATATATAAAAAATATATAAAATTCACACCTTCAGAATGGCAGTTGGAATACCTTAATTCTCTCTTGTGCTTTTAGCTTTGAGACTCAAAGGAATGGCCTAGTGTTCATTTACGACATGGCAGGATCCAACTACACCAACTTTGAGCTTGACCTCAGCAAGAAGATCCTCAATTTACTGAAGGTTGTGATTTTTTTGGGCTGCATTTTGTAAATGAATGACGGGTTTGAGGGAATTTAGAGAAGTGAGTTGAGAAAGAATTGAACTTCATCTGTCTTTGTGAAATCTGTGTTAAACGTTGATCATTCACCTCAAATGGATGTGAACTGTGAACAGTATCTAACCCCCTTTGCTACGCAGCCTTTTGGTGATTTGGGGGAGTGGGAGTGGGAGGACAGTAGGGAGTGCTGGTGATGTGTTTGTCCAGCCCTGTTTTCCACTATTCTGAGCACCACCACCTGCATCCAACCTACGCATGGGGAATGGAGAAACCAGGAGGAGAGAACCACGAGCTCCACTGAAGGGGCTGCGGAGAGCGTCACGTGTTCTCGGGTCACACTTTGGGTTTCGTGTGGGCATGGGCAAAGAGCAACTACAGCGGCGCACACCCAGCTAATCCAATCGGCTTCAGATCCCATTCATTCTTTAAATACAGCTTTAGGAATGTTCAGTACTGTTTTGGTTTGTTTCGATTTACAATAGAATCATTTCTTGCAGTATTTTGTATCTCGGCTGTGCTTGTGGGGTCATACATACAGTAATGATCCGGTGCACTAAAACTATGCTCGTTCTGTCCACCAGGGTGCTTTCCCTGCCAGGCTGAAGAAAGTGTTGATTGTGGGTGCCCCCGTGTGGTTCCGAGTTCCCTACAACCTGCTGAGTCTGCTGCTCAAGGACAAACTGAGGGAGAGGGTGCGTGGAGTGCAAGGTTCTACCACAAAGCTTATTCACATCCTGAGAAACAAGCAGGTTTAGGATCCTAGGTTCCAAGGAGTCTTCCGTACCAGGTCCCAACAGATGCACAATGTTTGTTTGTCGTTTCGTGTGGCTTTTGGAGTCTACTGCAATTTATAATTTTAGTGATGCCAACCTGTGTGGAAAAAAACCTACAAACCTCATAGCCTTTTCTTTGGGCTGCTATTGAATCCCAAAAACAAACTTTTTTAAGGCCATTAATTACTCAAATAGTGTACATGATATTTATACAGTACACCAATATAGCTAGAGTTCTGTAATAGGTGTAATGGCTGTGTGCTGGAATAACATGGTTTGTGCATCAGTAAAGTTGCCTATAATGGTCAGTGAATTCCCTTTTCGGCTTCTCACACACCCTCACTTTGTAAAAGGAGAACCATGCCTGTATTCTCCTCCAGGTTCAGATGGTAAAGATGTCTGATCTCCGCCAGTACCTCCCGAGGGACTGCCTCCCAGAGCACCTGGGGGGGCTGCTGCCTCTGGACGCCCCCGGCTGGAACCAGCAGCTCCTGGCCGGACAGAACGGACACGTGGACCCCGTGGACGAGCTTGTGGGCATTCCTCTGGAGAAGTCGTCCGTTCACATTCCAGGGCCCGAGGCCATGAGTCTGGAGGATCTCCGGGCCCACCTGGGCAGGCTGCAGCGCCCGGGGGTCCACCATGAGTACGAGGAGATCCGCGCGGAAGCACCGGCCGGAACCTTCAACTGTGCCCTGTGAGTTGGCTCCATGACAACTGGAGTTCCAGCATATTTGGTTTATAGTACATTTGTAAAAAAATAAAAAATAAAAAAAAGAGATGAAGAAAAAATACGTTGTGATTGTACAATTATGATTGAATGAAAGTATCTATTTTCAGCGCCTTTCAATTCACATATTAATTGTCAGATTCATTAATGAAGTGTTTGTCTTATTGGCTACAGAACTTCATACAACCAGGAGAGGAATCGTTATGGAGACGTCCTGTGTCTTGATCAAACGAGAGTTCGCCTTAAAGCCAGAAGAAATGAGGTTTGTTCCACTCCGAATCCCACTCACACAATCACACACAGTCTGTGTAGTCGGTTCCGTGCGTGCTTCAGAGTTTCCGTCTGCCCCAGAGGGAGGGCCTAATCTCCTTCTCAGAGGCACAAACCTCCCCTACTGGGGTTAAGGGAAATCAAACAGCTGACGGAAATAATCTTAGTTTAGACAATTGCCATTTATGGCTAATCGGAGGCTGTGAGGGGGCCGAGCATGAAGTCGGTTGGTGTGTAAACCATTTGAGTATTTGTTCTGATTTGTGATTGGAAACATGCATCTCTGTATAAACATACTTCATTCCAAAGGTACATGTTGTCAGTTGTATTGTCATGTAACACATGACATCGTGTTCCCACAGAGATCAGACTACATCAATGCCAGCTTCATGGACGGCTACAAACAGAAGAATGCATACATTGGCACTCAAGGTACACGTAGCCCCCAGATCATGTCTAATCTGTCTGCTACATTTATCATCTGGGTCAATTGGGAGGAGTTTTCTTATATTGTACTTTGAGGGTTCATATTAAGATACATTTTTTATGTCACTTTTTATAAATGTATTGTATCTAATGTCAATTGTGTGCACTCAATTGCCCCTCAACCATACTTTAGGTCCCTTGGAAAAGACGTTTGGTGATTTCTGGAGGATGGTTTGGGAGCAAAATGTGCTTGTTATCGTTATGACAACAAGGTAAATGCTTTTAAAGTATATAGCTATAATATGAAAGGGTTAGATATACTAAGAGGTTATATTGAAACGTTTGAATTCACCAGCACAAATGACTAATGTTGAAGTATTAACCCTGAAAAAGTTCAAGTTTAAAATAGGGGAGATTGTGTGTGTTTTTTTTGGTTGTAAAAAAATGTAATCATTTGATTGGAATGTGGTAGTGTCAACACTTCTCATGTCCACATCACATATACAATAAAATCAGACCTGTCCAATTGCTTTAGAGTTCGGTAAAGACAGAACCTTTTTATTTGTGACCCTTTAGGCATCGCGTTTTTACTGTGTTGTCTGTGGAAGTATACAAACATAGACATAGAAATGTACATACTGCATTTACGTTTTGACGTGCATCTGCATGTCCAACATATTGGACCACTCAAGATCCACTAGTAAATATAAACAATGTGTATTAAAAGAAACACACAATCTACTATACCTCATTATGAACCAATTTTCATGAAATTGAGTTTGTTATCAACGTGAGAAAATTGCACATGAGACTGATAACCTGTAAATGAAGTAACCAGTATCATGTCCAATTTCTCACGTTTATAACAAACCACATTTCTTGAAAATCAATTTGGAATTGAGAAAGTTACAGTGGCCTATCGGTATGTAGCACATTTGGAACACGCCCACCCTCTGTCCGTCGAAATACGCAATCATGTCAAGCAGGCGTAGGGGCATGGTACCATACCATCAACACCATTGTCAATGCAATTGATTTGATGGTTCGTTTTGCAGGACAGACGAAGGTGGCCGAAGGAAGTGTGGCCAGTATTGGCCTATAGAGGAGGGTGGCCAGGAGGTCTACGGTCACATTGCCGTGGTCAACCAGAAAGTGGACAGCCACGCTCATTACAATCAGACCACTTTGGAATTACACAACACCGAGGTACAGACACTAGCCCCTTACGTCTGTCTAGCTCACCAAACAAAGCAAAAAGCGTCACTGTTGACGGTTCAGCTCACCCAGCAAGTTTGCAGCCACCCCTGCATTGCGACAGCGTTAGCTCTGCGCATTACCCCCTTTCTTTAAGCCTGCTTGTTGAGTGACCGTTCTACTTCAAACCCAGCTAACGTCTCTCCTGTCCCCTCAGACCTGTGAGGAGAGACGGGTGGACCACTTCCAGTACCTGAGCTGGCCGGACTACGGAGTTCCTTCTTCAGCCGTGACACTCATTGACTTCCTGTTGGCCGTGAAGCACCAGCAGAGCAAGGCTGTCAGGACCATGGGAGCTCAGTGGACGGGCCAGCCTCTCGGGCCCCCCATGGTGGTCCACTGCAGCGCGGGCATCGGCAGGACAGGTGAGGGGTTTATGCGAATTGTGGTCGTCCAATTGTGTTGGAAATGGCAGGTGACGAGGCTGTTTGGGGGCGGGACCGGGAACAGCACTCAAGCACCTCTCGTCCTCCTCTCGCTCCCATAATCTGTGCCACCTATTCCGTGGCAAACTTTGCGAAAGAATCTCCGCACCTGAGATGTAAAGCATCAAATGTCTGTAGTATAGCTTTTCGATGGCTAAATAAACCTTATGTCTAATAAGCAATACAATAAAGCACATGAAATCCTGAATCTGAATTTCGTGTTGGAAGGTCTTTGAGAACGGCCAACCTTATTATATATTCATATGTCCCCCTTTAAAACGAACCTTATCTCTCCCTTTCCAGGTACATTCTGTGCTCTGGACATTTGTCTGTCCCAGCTGCAGGACGTGGGCACTCTGAATGTGAGGCAGACTGTCCGTCTCATGAGGACACAAAGAGCCTTCAGTATCCAGACTCCAGACCAGTACTTCTTCTGCCACAACGCCATTCTGGAGCACGCCCAGAGGCACGGCTTGTTTTCAGCCAACAATTGAGGCCCTGAACCTCTCGCATCGTTTTCGAACCAATCAATGTGAGCAGACGAGGCCTCCAGGACCAGCTCTTCCTTGATATCCCTTCTGGGTGGAGACGGAGCTGTGACAAGATCAATGTCCGATCGACATGTTTGCAGACCTTTGCCATGTTAGCATCAGTTCCATATACTGTGATGGCAGTTCTCAATGTTAAGGTTCATTTATTGTTTCCCAGATAGTAGTTAGCGTTGTGACATACTGCAGTGTGGTATAGGTGTGTGGCAGTTACTGATATGAACTGTATGCAAAATGCTTTTTAGAGTCTCATCTAAATATGGGCCAAGCAGAGATGTTGGGCGAGGGGAAGTGAACTCCATTTTGAAGGACGTACAAGCATCCCCAGCATGTAGAGCCAGTGCATTGTGCTTGAAGACAATGACTGGGGTTGAGTTGCTTGTCATTTGGACATACATTGTAATAAGGATGTGTGGTTATTGCAATACAAGCTTGTAACACGTTTCAAGTTTTCACCAAAATCGAAAGAAATTCCATTCAGCTGTATATACAAAGGTCTGTTGTGACCTTTGGACACAGGGGTCACAATAATAGACAATAGTTCAAATATAAAGATGAAGTTATATAAGGTTGTTATGGTCACTATACTAGACCCTAAACTGGAAATAAGACAGTTTCTTTTCAGGCTAGTGTTGTGATGACACACTGAAACAGCCTGACCTGTTGGTTGTCTCAAGAGACCAGAGGCTGGACACCAGGGCCCCGGGCCTGTCCCACAGAGCAGGGGACACGGAAGACATGGAACACCAGCCAGCCTTGGGATTCATGCTGAACAAAGCATACTCATGCGTGTACAGTAACTCATAACCTGCCGTCTGTATGTTCAAACCATATTTAATGTTCATTTTATTTTTATGTATATGCAGAAAAGTCATGGTCATTTAGATTTTTGGTCATGTAAATGAGGTTTCAAATCATGTCAATCCATTGGTCAAATGAGATTGGAAACCTGAATAAGCTTCTGTTTTGCCAATGAAATATGGGACCGATATATTCCATGCCGAGGTTATTTTGAGTTCAGTTTAGTATGGCGTGTTTGCTCAGACTAACTATTGAAGCTGGTAGATGGACAAAATCGAAGTGAATTGTAAAAAAATATATTAATAATTATAACTTTTTGTGATTTTAACAGTTAACATGTCAATAGGGATGAGGTAAACTAAATTTGGTTTTCAACCTGTGTATTTTATTGTACAAAACAGCTTTAGTGTAAAACCTGACAATTGTGACAAGAAAATTGTGTCACCCTGCTTGAGTCCAAAACAGACCAATCAGGCAGTCCCTGACCACAAATATATATATACTGTATATGAAATCATTATAAAAGATACACTACCCTATCTGGTTCACACTGAAACCAGACGGCAAGTCATGTTTTCACTTTTCTTGTCAGAGTCTCACTTTCTTCTAGCACACTGTAATTGTGGGTAAATGCTTAAACTGCTTAAAATAACCAAATTAACAAGATATTAAGTCACTTCAAATTTATTTTTTTGTATGTGTTAAAGACTGCAGAATAATTGTCACATAAACATTAGTTTATCAGATTATACATCTGTCCAAATTGTCTTTCTGTATGCTTTAGAATTCAGTTCTCTGCCTGTGAATCATTCGGTTAAATGTAAAAGTATGTGGACACATGCTCAGTATAAGGACACCTGCTTGTTGAACCTCTCCATCTCAAATCATGGACAATATATTGAAGCTCCTCCCCAATTCAGTAATTGACTCCACACTTGTAAAATGTACTTTTACATGATGAGGGATTTGCTTACAGTCATACACAGTGAATCTGTGACTTGCCGGGCTGGTTCAGTGTGACAAACGGTTGGAGCTTTTTAATGTATTTCTAATGGAAACAAATCCTGAATTGTTGTTACAGCTTTTGAGTAGAAACCCTTCTTCAAAGAGTGGAGGCAGTTATAGAAGCCAAACGGATACCAACTCCATATTAATGACCACGATTTTGGAATGGGACGTTTAAACCAGAAGGTGTTAAATACTGAGCAGACTGCAAACCTTTGGCCATATAGTGTACATGTTTAATGACACACCTGTATTTTTGTCATCTGTGTGGATATGAACATCCCTTAGTATGTACTGTACAGTATATGTGACATTTGCTAATTTAGTCCTCTAGCATATGTTACGAGTAATGTACGTTAATTCTCAGTGATTATTTGGGAACGGGGTTGTAGTACATTCATTTTAAAGTCTTGGTAGTGAATGACATCAAATGTGGTGCAGCTGGTTACCAGTCCAAGTACTACATTGATTTGCTGAAATATTCTGATCCAATTGCAACGGCTTTTCCCTTTATGCCTTCAGAGATTACATCATGTGGGAAATTCCAAGCAAGTGACTTGTGGCTAACATGATTGCTGTGAATGTCACTTCTAAGGTTATCTAATGAATGTTTTGATACTGATTCCAACGATTGTCATAATAATGACTTCATGTGGTCATTCCCATTACTGTACAGCGGTAGTACATAGAACGTGTCATGTTTTCAGTTGTTGGGTCGAAGTGGGTTCTTTGCTACTGAATTCATATTGAATTTGCTTGTAGTGAAGCAGGTTATGTTTGCTATCTTCATGCACTCAATAATTGTCAGATTATCACTCTTCATTATGGACACATAGTCTGACCAATAGTATTTTTTCTATTGTATTCAACTATTTTTTCAAGTAAACATTCTATTTGCAGTAGTACAAGTATGATTACAAGGAAACACTCAAGTATGCTATATTAAATGCCAATGTGTACAACATCTGTGTTTCTTATGGTATTCTTTCTAAACTGATTCTTTATTAACATTCGATTTTATAACAACGTGGTGGTTCTACAGTTTTCTCCACAGCCCTGTTTGACAAAAATGAATCATTCAGACAGTGAGTCAGCTATAGTAGGCCTAATGTAGGCTTATGAAAGCAGACAGGTGGGATTCGTGGGAAGTTTAAAAGTCACAGCATATCTGACAATAGATAACGATTTTTGTTTACTTAGGTTCCCTGCGCAGCGCCCACACTTCGACCCAACATATTCATCCTTGGGAATGGGTGGACGTTCATGACGGTTGTGGAGAATCCTTACCCAGGGGGAAGAATACGGTGGCCCTGAAGTGCAAAACACACCCCGTAATATGAGTGCATCCCCCAAATGAAAACACTCCCCCCAAATACGAGTCAACTCCCCCCAAATAGGATGACTTGCTCACCTCCCCCAATACAAAGACACACTCCCCCAAATGGAAAACAACATTACATTACTGTAACTCAACGTTTAAAAACCTGTTCCATAGGGCTGCGCTTTACCATCGCCATCTGGTGGTTTACTGTGAGAACTGTACTTGTAATTCACACTTTAAACCACTAGATGGCGGTATTGAAGCGCAACCCAATGGCGCTGTCGAAACAGTGCCCCTTAACACGCAGTTTATACTTTTGCATAAGTAGGCTAGGCCTACTTGCTACTTGCTTCTTCGATAGCTAAACAACTGTCCTGGTGCACGTTACACTGTCAGGCTATTGCATTTCGTACTTCTTATTCCCTGTTAGTTCTTGCATCCATTCAGCGACGAAAGTGTTGTACCAACCATTTCCTATTTGAGTTAATGTAACGGTTTTGAGTTAATGTAATGCCGTTTTACATTTGGAGGAGCGTGTCTTTGTTTTGGAGTGAGGTGAGCAAGTCATCCTATTTGGGGGGAGTTGACTCCTATTTGTGGGGATTTTTTTTCCATTGGGGGATGCACTCATATTAGGGGGGGGGTATAGAAGAAGCTATCACGGTGCGCCATCTGAAGCCTCAACCGTCTACGTCGAAGCAGATGACAGCTGGGATGGGTACTATCCGCTGCTGAAAGGGGCTCCTCCCATTGGCGCTGCGACGTCGTGTTGAGATCGATAATGACCGGTAGCGCTGTTCTTTTGTGCTGCTGTTTCCCACGAGGTAGCCCTCTTCAGGTGTTTGCTGACCTGAGAGCCTTATCTATAGGACTGAGCCCTAGTCCATCAGTCTGTTGTATTTGAGAGCAGTAGTGATATGCAACCTCTTACTGTGCCTAATCCATTAGTTCATTACTTTAACTGACTACAGGAACTGCCCTGGTGTAAGCAAAATATGTAGGGGACAGACACCTTAGCATAGTATTTTATCAAAATGTATAAAGTTAGAAAAGAGCTTAGAATTAAGGAATTATTAAAAAGTATTTAATTGTGCCTCTATTGTTCTAAATTTCGCTGTGACAATGATCATTCTTGTTTATTACAGTGTTGAACAGTTTTATTGTTCATTAAAAATAACATTTAGCTAATACATATGGCAATATGTGAAAATTGACAGTGCTGTAAATAGTGTAAGCCTTCTTGCACAAGCCTTTTGCTGCGGTTGGTGAGCTCACTCAGTGCAGATTAAAATGATAAAAATATCAAGGGGACAGACACCCATGTTAATTTGAATGTTGTCATATGCACCTTCCTTTCAAAGTGAAAGAGATAACGTAGCCACGAAAACACGATAAAGACATAAAATACACACTGTAACTCATATGTAAACTACAGTGTCCCCTCAAATTGAACTCTTGTTCTCCCCCATGCCCACTACCTTAACATGATCTGGATTCGTCTCTGACCACATTTGAACAGGTACAGTTCAATAACAATGTGGTCCGTGGCACTATTGAATAACAGACCTAATGTTTCTTATAACCCCTCTATTCTCTTTCTGTACCGTTTTTCTCTCATTATTCGACCGTGCCACTGGTCCATCGATCCTTTAATCTAAGAAACAGCAGATACCCTTTTACCTTAAATTAATGCAGCATCTCAATATGAGCCTATTCAGACTGTTCATAGTGTTAACCGTGCTGTGATCAAATCAAGCAAAACACATTCCTATCAGCTTAATTGGCACAAGTGAATATACAGCGTAACACTTTTAGGAAGCTACCCAGAATTTCCCTGAAGCTCAAACAGTGAAAACACACGTTCCTCCACACTACGTGGACAGAACAAACACAGCGCTGTGCCATTTTGGGGGGTTTTGCTTCTCTGTGGTTCCCCCTTTTAGCGTGAGAAGGCTTAGGAGTCAGTCAGTCAGCCATGCAGGGACCCTCCTGGCCTGTAGGGGACAGTAGCACAGTTCCTGGGGGACAGACTGACTGCACTCTTCCCAGGGCTCTGGAGGGAAGACCCGGCTGCCCCTGGAGACAGGATCACTGATCACAGTCCTTCAAAGTTTCTGTTGGAGGCAAAAGGAAAGTCAGGGAAAGTAGATCCGGATTATCTCGGATAATCAAATGTGATAGGTCAGGTGAGGTCTCTGGTAGGTCTTTCTGGTCAGGTTTGTTAGGTCCCTCTGGTAGGTCAGGTATGGTCAGGCAGATATGGTCAGTCTCGCTGGTACGCCGGTCTCTAAGGTGAGAAGCCATACCTGCTGTCCCAGAGCCTGCAGGGAGCGGAACTCGACCTGCTCCCTCTTCACCCTGATCCAGTCGGGCTCATCTGGGATCATGAAGGCCAGAACCATCTTGAACAGGATCAGTATGTGCTGTAGACCACAAACACACACACAGGCCCAATCACACACATGTAAAGAAATGCATATACAAAGTTCAGGTGGCTAATTGGAGACATCGCTGCCTAACTGGGCATGCTGTAGGCCTACCACATCAACAGCATCGGTAGTGTTTCTGGGTGTGAGAGATGAATGGAGCATACCTCGACCAGGATGGCAACCAGCATGATGTTCCTGCCGGAGATCCCTCCCTCCAGGCAGAACTCCCGTATCCGTGGAGACAGCAGTAGCAGCCAGCAGTTAGACATGACGGATACAAAGCTCAGGACCTCGAATGCTGTCTGAGACACACACACACACATACAGATACATAAACACGCACAAAAACACACACAGATACATATTATTACAGATTGGGAGGGGTGGACACCAAGAAAGACCTCCACTAGCCAGACACTAATGAGAACTGATGAGAAAAGTTCCTCATCCATCCATCCATTATTCCATCCTTACACCTCCTCTCTCCATCCATCCATCACATCATCGTCCATCACATCATCCATCTGGACACATTGTCTACACAGTATATTGGGCAGCATCCTGACCTGCCAAACGCCGATACTGGCCACGGGGGCACAGAAAGGCTTCCGGAAAAGCTTGCAGATCTTGTAGGCGTCGCCCCGGATCTCCGTCACGTTGTTCAGGAGCAGGAGCACGGGGGTGAGCGGGTACACGCAGGAGAAAAGACTCAAATACCCAAACTGCACCAGCAGCTCTATGTACTCTGAAAACAGGCCCTGGGAGAAAGAAAGAGCAGGAAGCACAGAGAGGGAGGCGCCTCGGTTAGCCCGCTACGTTACTTCATACCATCGAGATCTCTGCTCAGCTGCTTCAGGTTGGTGTCTGCTGGGACTGACGGGGAAGGGCGGCAGGCTCCTCTGAGCGCGTATCTTGTCCTCCTCCGAGTCGTCCTCCAGTTGAGGGCGCTGTGGGGCCCGGAGGAAGCGGTCGACCAGCCAGGGCACCACCAGCTCTGTGCACTGGTTCACCAGCTGGGTCACTATCAACAGGGAGGACAGCCTCTGCACGTTCACGTACATACACACAAGCACACACACACACACACACACATATATGTGCACACACACACACACACACACACACACAGGGTATTAGAGAGAGATACACAGAGAGATACTGTGAAGGAGTATCCAAGGGTCTACCTACCTTGCGCAGCAGTGGCAGGTCCTGTTTGTAGAAAGCGATGTGGAACAGCACGGCAAAGTAGTTAAAGAAAGTGAACTGTAAAAAAAGGGGGTGGGGGGGTTAATTATTTAATTAGTCATTAACGTGTTATCATGCATCACCTGGTGGTATTCAAAACCATGTCAATTGCGTTCCTCTCCAACTCTGACGTGAGAAAATAGGGGAGGAGGAGGAGGATCACTAACCATCAGAACTTTGGAGGTGTGGTGATTCTGGAAGGAGGATTCCTCCCTGTGGTTCTCTATCAGGTTAGAACAGGGATACATCTGTGATCATGTGCTCAAGTCTTTACGACACACAGAGAATGGATGATCATAACAAATATCCATCCTTAACACATCCCTCCCTCCCACCCTCCTCCTTCTCTCACCCCATTCCGTCAGTCTGAGGGCCACTCGGCGGTACAGCGTGCTGAGCATGTTGGTGTAGAGGATGTGCAGCATGGAGGGCAGGTACAGCAGGGCTCCAGACAGCAGGGACCCCCAGTTCTGGTGCAGCTGCTTGGCCAGCGTCTCCCCCTGGTAGAACCCCGCCATGCCCAGCAGCACCATCCCCAGGAACAGCACTACCACGGGCACGGACACCAGCCCCACACGCATCTGCCGACGCCACTCCGGAAAGAGGGGCTCCACCCGCTTCGTCACCGGGTTCACCCCCAGGGTTCCCTGGAAGCCGGGGCGTGGCTCGGCGAAGCGCTCCGCCAGGCTCAGCACGCCCCAGCAGTGGGAAAGGGCGGAGGTCCGTCTCTTCCACAGCTCCATGAAGATGGTGGACCACACCATGCTGAAGACGGCCTGCACCATGTAGCCACTCATGGCCAGCCCCTCCTCCTCTTCCTCCTCCTCCACCGCCGCCGCCGGCTGAAGGGACTTGGCCGAGTCCGCGGCCCCGCCCCCAGGAAGGAACAGCATCACGGCCACGCCCACGAGCGCGGGGGGAACCAGAGCCCAGGTGTAGAAGTCCAGGAAGCTGAAGTAGAAACCCACGCTGCCGCCGAAATACGCCTGGATGGCGTCTGTGCCGGGAGAGAGGCTTTAGGGAGGTGATGTGTGTGCGGGTATGCTTGCTTTCATGTGTGTGTGTGTGTGTGTGTGTGTGTGTGTGTGTGTGTGTGTGTGTGTGTGCCCTTTCTTACCTAGGGGCTGACCCCACACCTGTGTAAAAGAGTACCAGCTTTTTCCCAGCTGGTCTAGGGTCTGCTGGTGGTGGATGGGCACGATGTCCAGGATCACTCCTGCCTTCTGCAGCTTCTGACCTACACAGCACCACCACGGCACGGAGGAGGGAGAGACAGGCAGAGAGAAACCACGAGAGAGAAACATGAAGAGAGATGCCATGAAGGTCGCAAAACCACGAGAACACTTCCACCCACACCATGGAATTTCAGGATTTTCAGTGGAGAAGTTGGCTAAAGAGATGTTCATGATGAAAACATGAAAGTTGGTGGGGAGTCTGAGGACCCTGGTTCAGGCCCCGGAGTGAGGGAGTGAGGGAGTGAGGGAGTGAGGGAGTGAGGGAGTGAGGGAGTGAAGGAGTGAGGGAGTAAATGAGTGAGGGGGTGAGGGAGTGAGGGAGTGAGGAAGTGAAGGAGTGAAGGAGTGAGGGAGTGAGGAAGTGAAGGAGTGAAGGAGTGAAGGAGTGAGGGAGTGAGGAGTGAGGGAGTGAAGCAGTGAGGGAGTGAGGAAGGTGGCGATGCTGACACAGAGACACTCACAGATGTTCTGGCGGGCCTTCAGCTGGGCCCGGTCGTCAGGCAGCCCAGGGATGTTCAGATCCTTCCGGGCCCTCAGAGAGTCCAGCTCATACTTGATGATGTAATGACGCTCCGCCAGCGTGAGGAACGCCTGCATGTCATCTACAGACAAAGACGGATGGAGAGAGAGAGAGAGAGAGAGAGAGAGAGAGGATGGATGGGTAGATGGATTGATACATGCTGTGTGAGATCTATACATTGTATATAAACTGTATTCTGTGCTGTGGTGTGGGAGAATCCTTGCACCTGTCTCTTAAATCCAAGTCATGTGTGTGATAAAGTGTAGGCCTCATCTCACCAGTGTTTTTGAAGCTGCGTCTGTCGAGGTAGGAGAAGGCAGTCATCTCCCCGTCACTGTAGGGCTTACAGAGTCCCAGCTCCTCCGTGGCCCTGAGGAGACTGCAGCGAGGGGCTGACAGCACGATCACCTCCCCGTCCTCGTCCTCCCCTGGGTGGGCTAGCAGCTGAGCTCCTGGGGGTGGAAGTGGAGGAAGTGGGAGGGATGGAGGATGGTGAAGGGGCAGGATGAAGGGTTCAAGGTGAACGGATGGGGGTGGAAGTGCAGTGTAGTTATAATGAAAGTGAAGGGATGAAAGGGTGGAGGGATAGGGGTAGTGGAAAGGGGGGAGGAGGTGGGATGGGTTAGGATCAACACAAGCCACTGCATTCACTCATCCTGTTCAGCCAGAGGTTTCAACCCCTGTTATCCCTGGCGATCCCTTGTTGACCTCTCACCTCCATCCTTCTTGGAGGCCTCTATCCGGGAGATGAACCATCGCTTGGTGTCTGGATGGACCTCCTCTCTCAGTTGGATCAGAACCAGAGGCTCCACCCTGTCCGACAGGCAGCAGGGACAGCTGACCTTGGACCACGCCCCCGGGTCCAACACTGCCGCTCCCGCCTTCTTCCTCTCCACCCCGTCATCACCATCGACGTCCCCTGGCGTTTTCATAGCAACCTGCATGTGGAGAGGCGATACTGTGCCGGTCAGTATATAGCACTAGAACTGTATGTTTTTGAACCCCCTGCAAACACACACCACACACACACCACATATACACCCTACACACAGAAGTCTTGCCCAACAGCGTTCCAGGTAGTTCGGCAACAGG
The DNA here is from genome assembly GCA_903064625.1 of Mallotus villosus. NCBI lineage: Eukaryota > Metazoa > Chordata > Actinopteri > Osmeriformes > Salangidae > Mallotus > Mallotus villosus. The sequence goes on from CAEFZP010005688.1 coordinate 311,460, forward strand.
CTGTTTCTCAGGAACATGAGAAAGCCTGAGGATACATGATGGCTGTCTTATCTCTCTCACACGTACGCAAGAACATGTATTTGCATGTGATGCGGAGTTACTAGTAACTAGAATCACTAAAGCAACAGTAAGGGTCTAAAGTTCATCTATTCTGTTAGATATTACAAGTACACGCTATGTGAATAACCACAGGCTGGGACACACAGGTAGAGAGGGATACAGGCAGATAGGGTGACAGGGAGAGAGGGAGACAGAGAGATAGGGAGACAGGGAGAGAGGAGAGAGGAGACAGGGAGACAGGGAGATAGGGAGACAGGGAGAGAGGAGAGAGGAGACAGGGAGACAGGGAGATAGGAGAGAGGGAGACAGGCAGATATGGAGACAGGGAGAGAGGAGACAGGGAGACAGGGAGATAGGAGAGAGGGGAGAGGGAGACAGGCAGAAAGGGAGACAGACAGAGAGAGTGAAACAGACTGAGACCAGTCGTGTGTTTCACCACCAAGGCGCTAAACGCAGGGCGGATACTAGAGAACATAACAGACTGTTAGACGCAGAAGATAACAGCACAGTGTGTCAGACGAGCGCACAGACCACTGGCTCACATCGATAGGCTGCAGAGAGAAATGTGTTTGTCTCCACTTCCTGTAACTGAACTGGAGCACAACAAGATACCAGCTACATACGGGTCTCAGAGAGACAATTCACAAAGAGAGAGTGAGAGAGAGACAGAGACAGGGAACGAGGGAGAGAGACCTGGATGTCTGCTGATTCTGCAACTATTCCAGCCAGCCTCCTCCACACACATAAACACAGTTGTTACGAAGCCAATGTGACGATGCTGTAGATTGTCATGGTGTCCCATAAGCCAACACAAACACAGTAACACAAACACACTTACACGCTCCGCGTCTGTGTCCTGTGGATGCAGAGCTGAGCTGGGAGGAATGCCGTTCAACTTCTCTCTGTCCCAGAGGGTGTGGGCGGCTTGGTTTCCTATTCCTTTCAGGCACGTCCCAACCACTGCAGACCTGGGTCCTAAAGACTGTCATGCAAATGTCCACCACACCCTTCTGGAAAAACAAGTTCTACGCAGTACTTGACATCACATCTTTTGAGATGGACTTGTGGTCTGAATAAAGAAGAAGGATACTGTAAATATGATTGGTTCATACAGTATGTCAAAAAAGTTGAATGTACAGAATGTACATACTGTACATTAAACACCAACATTACAGTTTTTTACAATCGCTATGACAGTTTTTTCAATACCTTAAACGAGTTTTCAAAATTCTTAACGCACCAACCACACACAATTGGCAAAACTGTTCATTTAATGCTCAAAATCACACATTGTAAACTAAACTCAAACACTAATTGTCATAACACAAAAATACACTAAACATAACACCATGTCTAGCAAACACTAACACACGTTCTCTTTACACAGGACCATTTAGTCAATCATAGCACAATGTCATAAAAAACACTAACATCAGATGGAATTACAGAAACTGCATTCATTTACTGTATATGTGTCAGGTCTCACAGTATATGGATTATAGATTGTGTTTGCAATGCAGTTTCTTTTGAAGCCTCTCTACTTTTTAGTTTTGTTGGGTTTAGTAAATGCATGCATTTGCATGCAAGTTTCTTTTGCTGCAAAATTCAAAACAAAAAATTAACGACCCATCTCAGAGTAGCTTTATAGAATGTACGGTTACTGTATTGAAAAAAATAAGACAGAAACATCATTGCTGCAGTAAAGGCTTCATTTGCAACAGGACATTACTGCAATAAACATGCAATATCCCTGTAAGACCCGGTTTAAAATGTCAAAAAAATGTAACAACCACATTTACATAACCAATGGATCCTATTGTCTTGTCTTGCAATGCTATTGGATACATTTGGTCTTTCAAAAAAAAGAAATGAGCAATTACAGTAAAGAGCTAAAGGTGACGGTGTAATTTTACAACGAGGGGTCTTACGGAGATATAGCTGCCACTTACAGTATTACCCTAGCTCTGGCCCTTCTCTGAGCACCACCACACATTCTAACTCCTCTCCCTTGCCCCACTCCTCTCCCTCGCCCTTGTGAGTGTGTGTGTGTGTGCAAGTGTGTCCGTGTGTGCATCTGAAACATGTTGTGGAGGTTGTGCGCCGTACAGGGAGATCCAGTGAAACATGAACAGGATTCTGAAGCACTAGTCAGCCAGGCTGCCTACGCCAGTGAAAGATGACAGAGCATGAAGAAACTCAGAACACAGTTATCAGAAATATACCTGACATTTATTTACATATATCTGCATCTGCATTCCAAAAGAACAGTTACAAATATTTTGTAAGTAAACAGATTTTTGCACGGGCAGAAAAAAGACCACTTATTAAAATATTTGATTCAATAGAAATCATTTTCATTTTGCTGTGAAAACTCTAAGCTTACATGTTTATATTATAAATACATAAATATATCTGACTGTATTACTTCTACACCCAAGCAGATGGCGCTATTGTTGAGCCAAGGTCTCATAGCTAGATCCTGCCCAGCACTAACACCACACTCAGCAAGAACAACCAATGACAACCAGATGAGTTTCCTGAAAGATTCACAGCATGAAAATCATCGTTGGAGAAACGTTGCCATGATGTTGTAAAGCTGGTGCTGCATACTGAGATGATTTATGAGGAAACGGTGCTGACCTGGAACAATAACCTCCATACATATCGGTTCTCCCATCGGGTTTCCCTGAGTAGAGCGGGGAACCATGGACAGGAAGTAGACAGACTAGAACCACTTTAGCCCAACCTCTACCTGTTTTCAACATTACATCATTTTCATCTTCATTCTCGTAATTTTCATCAAGAGCATCACAAAATTATTTTTGGTTCTTGGAAAAAGAATTGACTTACAAAAGTTTTTGAAGCACAAGGTACAAATAATGACTTGGACATCCTCTCTATTGTAATACGAGTCTTCAAAGCCAAATCAGGGAAAGATTAAATACAATTTGTATCGTCCTTCAACATATCTGTCAACAGGCTGAGCCATACTGGGGTTCTCTGGGGTTGGGGTTAGGGTGTGTCCTAGGGTTAGGGTGTGTCCTAGGGTTAGGGTGTGTCCTAGGGATAGGGATAAGCTGTGTCCTAGGGTTAGGGTGTGTCCTAGGGATAGGGATAAGCTGTGTCCTAGGGTTAGGGTGTGTCCTAGGGATAGGGATAAGCTGTGTCCTAGGGTTAGGGTGTGTCCTAGGGATAGGGATAAGCTGTGTCCTAGGGTTAGGGTGTGTCCTAGGGATAGGGATAAGCTGTGTCCTAGGGTTAGGGTGTGTCCTAGGGATAGGGATAAGCTGTGTCCTAGGGTTAGGGTGTGTCCTAGGGATAGGGATAAGCTGTGTCCTAGGGTTAGGGTGTGTTCTAGGGATAGGGATAAGCTGTGTCCTAGGGTTAGGGTGTGTCCTATGGTTAGGGTGTGTCCTATGGATAGGGTGTGTTCTAGGGTTAGAGCTAGGTGGTTGGGATTAGGGTGTGTTATAGGGGGAGATGTCTTAGAGACAGAAATGACTTCCTGCTTCTGGGACAGAAGCTACTTCCTGGTTCAGAGAGGAGCTGAGGATCCGCTGTGGCCTGGAGAGAGGACCCCTGCCTGCCGCTCAGATCCTAGATCGTCATTTTGCAGGCATCGCCACGGGCACCTATACTGGGGACCTTATGCCCCCCCTACTGTCCTCCCCCATGAGAGAAGGGTCTCACTGGCCCAGCCTCAAGCCCTCATCTCGTCTCTGTAACCATGACAACACACATGCTGACACATCGATTAAGATGCCTCTTATTTTCCCTCTGTCTCTCCCTCTGTCAGTTTCTGTCTCTCTCTTTTTCACTCCCCAAGAAACTCATCCTTCATACATGACACCCTTCATTAAGACACACAGAATGGAGACAGCCTCTCCCCTGTGCAACGCGTTGTATTGCATATCTACAATATATTTCTATACAATTATGAAAACAGACAAGTGTTGAAAATATACAGTTATGATAAGAATATATAAAGATTCATTATGGCCATGACAGATTGTGAGACACAAGCTCCTATGTAAACCCAGACCACACACCGGTACATGTGTGTGGAACTTCTGCCATCCAAGTGCATGAGACCGGATGTGTTAGACAAGATATGAAATGAAACATGAGAAACACAGCTATCTCCAGGATGTCGACTGTGTGGGTGTGGAAGGTGGCTGTGGTTGAGTTCAAAACATTGCAGTATCCACAACAGACAGATCAGAGAACAACTCAGTGGTCCTCTGCGAAACATGAAACCTGTGAGGCCCAGGGGAAACTCATTATTTACCCCCCCCCCTTTTCTATACCCTTCTTTTGTCTCCTGTAATAGAAGGACCACTTCGCTCACTCTCCCCCCTCTCTCCGTCACTTTCACACTCCCTCCAACACTTCTGCTGACATTTCCTCTCTTTGTCTTTAATAGTAGAGTGGAGTCGTTTCTATGGGGCTGAACTGTGGTGTTGCGAGGCTCCAATTTCTGTAAACGTTCTACAGAACATTCTAGATTTAAATGAGAAGGGGTGGGGGGTTCTAGATGGTCTTTTCAGGGATGACTGTGTTTAGGGTGGGGGTTTAGAATAAATATGAGTTGTCGAAGGTTTGTTCTGGGGATGACTGTGTTGAGGAGTTGAAGGGGTTCAGGAAAGAATGTGGGTTCGAGGTGGTTTGTTCCGTGATGACTGTGTTGGGGTGGGGATTCTAGAAGGAATGTGGGTTCAAGATGGTTTGTTCCGTGATGACTGTGTTGGGGTGGGGTGGGGGGTTCTAGAAGGAATGTGGGTTCTAGAAAGTCTGTTCAGGGATGACTGTGTTGAAGGGATGGTCCCAGAATGTGGTGGTGATCCCAAAACCTGTAAGGAGAACAGAGGGAGGCACTGTTAGTGAGCATGTTAGTGACACTGTTAGTGAGCATGCGGGTGCCGGCATATGTCTGAAAAGGTGTGCTTGTCGCGTGTGCGTTCACGTTCGCGTGCAACGAGCGTGTTCCACTCGCCTGCTTGTTGGTGCTCAAAGTGGTGCTTGACGTGGTAGGCCTTGAGGCCGTACATGTAGGAGCCCCTGTTGGGCGAGCCGTAATGCAGGTAGTAGTGGATCATATCGTACACCACGTAGCCACACAGACCCCCCACGAACAGCGTCACGCCCAGGCCCTCCGGCAGAGAGTGGCGCAGCAGCAGGTAGAAGCTGCCGATCACCACCGACGCCAGGCCCGGAGGGAAGACCAGCCGAGAGCCGTCGAAGGGAGACTGAGGTGGAGGGAGAGAGGGGATGGAGGGGGGAGGGGGGGGGGAGAGAGGGAGGGATTAAGAGAGATGAAGGAAAGGAGGAACAGAGAGAGGGAGGGGCAGGTGTGTTGCCTAACCACACAAAAATAGTTGGCATGCAGGTCAGTATGCAAGGGTGTGCATGAGTACGTGTACGTGTGTGCGCGAGTATGCATGCATGTGTGTGCGCGAGTATGCATGCGTGTGAGTGCGGGTGTGTGTGTCTCACCTTATGGTGCTGGCCATGCAGCAGGAAGTGGATGGTGATGAGGTAATAGTTGTGCGCGGGAGGACGCAAGTGGAACACGAAGCGATGGATGCAGTACTCGATAAACGACCACATGAACATTCCCAGCACAAAGATGAAGGGAAAGCTGTGCTTATGGACCAGGATGGAATAGTCTGGGATGAGGCCACACACACAAACACACACACACACACACACAAACATACAGAGACAAAGGGTCGGCTTCAACATGACCATGTAATGATAAGGATGATTATCTGCAGTGTGTGTGTGTGTTTGTGTTACCTGTGTCCACAAACAGTCGTGTTGCTCCTTGAGCCAGGGTGGTGTAGCAATACCAGCTGAGATACAGAATGACTGGCACCCACACTATTGGTACCATATACCTACACACACACATGCACACACACACATTTATGTAACTGAATGACAGAACAATGGTACATAATAATAACTGGGTGTATCCATTTATATGGGTGTACATGTGTTTGAGTGTGTATGCGTTTGTGTGCGTGCGAAAGTGCATGTGTGTGTCTCACCAGGAGGTCTTGGTGCCGGCCTCTAGGAACTCGTTCCCAAAGAGTCTGATTGGTCGGTCCACAGGCTGGTGGACCCAGGTGTCATATTTTTCCCCCAGGTAGCCCACCTGCCAGGCCAGGGGCTTGCGCCAGTCCACCAGGTCCTGGAGGGGAGGAGGGGAGGGGGGGGGGTAGGTCAGGGAACTGTTTGATATAACCATGACATCACACAGCTCCACACATGGACTCTGACACACAGAATCACAGGGCTGGTGCTGTGTAATCTTTGCACAGCTAATGTAAAGATGAACGATGACAGCCATAAACCAATCACCAAAACGTATGATACATACGCATACGTGCGTATGTAAATTGTTAAAAAGGTCAGTTAAGAGTAATCTTGGTCAACACACACCTTCCCTTCGGGTCTACGTGGTGCAACTCACGTAAGAACTTGGGAGTTTCGCAACGGCAGGGAATGGCTGGGTGTGGTAACAGGTGACAGCGCACAGGTAGGACAAAGTTATGGCGGCCCTGCCGTCTCTGTCCAGCAGGGGGCAGTGGAGAGACAGGCAGGTGTGTGTGTGTTGTTCTTCAGCTGCTTTTTATTTTATTTTTTACGCACAGCGTTCATGGGTGATCGTATCTCTGGATGTTACTAAACGTTCCAGTCACCTGACCCTGAATCACATGACCCTATTACCCTCTTCGCTCAGTTGGCATGTTGACTCAGAGGAGGAGGAATGCAAAAGCCCGCGCACCCATCCCGGGGTGGAGGGGGGGAGTGCAGTGTAGGGAGAGATGTAAACAAATGTACTCCACAAAATAATTATTGTGTGACATTTCTGTCACCTCCCCTCAGTTATAAAATGTTATACAGTGGGTTGTATGTCTGCCTGTGTCCTATAGTTAAACAATCCAAGTTTTGTTTTGATAAAGGGGAGGGATGAGTGGAGATTGTCAGTTGGAAATAATATGTTATTGTCAAAAGAAACGAGAGTCTTTGGATAAAGGTGCTAAACACAGTGTTAAGCATGGCACATAAACACACACTTGGACCTTGAGTAAAAGGACAGGTCTGATTGGATTGAATAACGTGCCTGGAAGTCTGTTTTTAAGAACAAAGGCATCCGTCTGTCCTCCCTTCTACCTGTCTGTCCTCTCCACCTGTCTGCCCTCACCTCTACCTGTCTGTCTCCGACCAAACCAGAATCTCCTCATCCACAAAACACATCCTCTTTTCTCACTCCTTCTCTCTCTCTCCTCCATGTCACCCATGTGGTATATGCACAACTGGGTGAATGACCTACAAATCAATTACCCTTTCTCTCTCTCTCTCACACACGCACACACATTCTCCCCTTCTGGTCAATCATTCTCTTTCTCCTTTTCTTCTTTTTATCTCGTCAGCTCGCTTTTACATTTTCACACATTTCCGCCCCTCTTTGAGAATCTCTTTCACTGACTCTCTTTCCGAGACCCCCTCCTCCTCTCTCTCTCATCTCTATCTCATCTCTCTCTCTCTCTCTCTCTCTCTCTCTATCTCTCTCTCTCTCTCTCTCTCTCTCTCTCTCTCTCTCTCTCTCTCTCTTCCCTCTGGCCTCCCTCTCTCCATCCCTGCCTGGGTGTCTCCGCCGCTCTCACCGTGTCCAGGTCCACTTGGCTGCATCTGCTGAGAGGGGACGGCTCCTCCTCCTCCTGGGCTGTGTGCTCCGGGGCCTTCCTCCTCTCTCGCACCGTCTGCACAACACAGGAGAAACACGGAACACAGGAGAAGGTCAGGGTCGGCCACACACAGTGTTACACTCTACAGAACACGGGCGGAACACAGGAGAACGTCAGGGTCGGCCACACACAGTGTTACACTCTACAGAACACGGGCGGAACACAGGAGAACGCTGGAGAGAGACGTTCAACATGCAGAACGCTGGAGAACATGGGGAGAAAAAAATGCTTCTGTCATCTAGTTTGACTGGTTATGTGCCAACACTCCCACAACCACCCTGCAACCTACCACACCTAAATATAGCTCGGAGGTAAACCACATTCAACTATTTGAATGAAGCAAAGTGGGGTGGATCCCCTGGATTCATTGATTCCAGTGCAGTGAGCATGACCAATCAACTGGCCCGGTGGTGTTGGATAGTCACAAGGCCCAGGCCTGGTTCCACGGCCCCGGCAGAGTCCAGTGTTGACTGTGTGAGTCAGAGAGCCCACATGGCTTATCAGATGGGACCTTTGCTCTGTGTAGCGAGGTGGTCTCTACATAACATGATAACCACACAGCAGTGCATGCTGGTCCTGCTTCTTCCTGGGGACCTGGGGATCTCGCCCTACTTCAATCATAACGGTTCCCAGTGCAATGTTGACGGCATGGAACAACCTGGTGCATGATGAAATCCTGGCTACTTGTATTATCTTCTGTATTCTCTGAATACACTTGGGGAGCGTTGGAGGGGAGGAGGGTTAGAGTTAGGGTTGGAGATTGAAGAGAGAGTTAGGGTTGCGGGGTTAGGGTTATTAGCTTGGAGCTTGATGAGAGGGTTAGGGTTAGGGTCGGAGGGTTAGGGTTGGAGCTTGGTGAGAGTGAAACATTAGCTTGCTCATGTGTCTCACGTTGACCAAGCCTGACAGACGGTAAATCTCCCAACCCAGTTTACAACTTCCAGAGAAGGGACTAATAGTGCCTGGGTATCAGAGGCATGACCGACAGGAAGTCCAGCATACTGCTGTTGGGTGACTGTGCCAATTCCAGTCACGTTGATGGTCTCTCTCTCTCTCTCTCTCTCTCTCATGTTTCTCATATTGAGCAAACCTGCACCCTGGTGCTGCCCTGACAGCCAGCCAGCTGCGTATCCACCAAGGATGACACATGTGAAACAAACAGGTGTCGTTATAGCTACTCTTATATTTACTATCAGCTAGGTAGCCTTCCTGCTACATAATGAGCTGCTTCACACCATCAATATGTCAGGACCCAGGGTTGCGATAGAGGAACAGTGAAATACAGAGCTCATAAACACATGACCCATGACAGGCTACATATAGAGGAAATGAAACACAGCGGGTGGAGGCTGGGGCAGTCCCGGCGTCATGGGCGGGCTTTAGGGGGCCGGGCCCGACCCCAGTCAGCTGGGCTGCCCGTCCGTTAATTTTTGTCTGGCGCCGGGTCTGGGCTGGGGGCTGGAGGCTGAGGGCTTGAGGCTAGGGGCTGGAGGCTGGGGTCTGGGTGTTGGGGTCTGGATGCTGAGGGGATGTATGTTGGGGGGCTCGAGTCAGGGGGCTGGGGGCTGGGGGCTGGATACTTGGGGTTGGAGGCTGTGGTCTTACTAGACTGCGTAACAGGAGCCAGGTAGTCGGGGTGTGGACCTAGCTTCTCCCTGTGGATATTGACCTTCACCCCAGAACAGGAGAGCTGAGCCGTAGCTACTGATATCTGGTTTATGATGCAGAGACACACACACACCTGCCTTCCATTGAGACACTTCGGTAAGCCTCACCATGACAACAGGTCTCTAGGGAAACCAGGGGGCAGGAGGACTATCAGCTCCTTCTGTCTTTTTGTTTCTCTCTCTATCTTCATCCCTTCCCCTTCATCCCTCCATCTCTCGCTGTTCCCCTCTCTCCCCTACCTGCCTCTTTGGACCTCGGGACTGGCGGTTGGTATTTGAAACTTGAACGAAAGAAGCGTGTGGAATGCGTGGAATGCGTGTCACGTTGACAGAGGTCACCTGGTCGTCATTCAGGTATTGTTCGCGCCTGAGATCATGTGTGTATATTACACAACTCTAACCCTGACTTTGACATCCCCATTGGCAAACTTTCACTCAGTGCCAGGCCAGACCAGGCCAGGCCACTTCTGCAGGGCCCACATTCCTCCCCCTGCCTTCCCGTCTGTTAGGAGCCCTGAGAGGAACAGCCACACTGGGACCATCCATCACTCAAGTTACCATCACAAGAGACCTACTGATCAGAGCCCAACGAGTGTCAATCGGGAGACAGGCCAAACACAAATTCATGAACTATTGTAGTATACATGTGTACATACACTATATTGTAATTCACCATAGCGTGTGTAAGAGAGAGAGAGAGAGAGAGAGAGAGCGAGTGAGCGAGCAAGCGAGAGAGAGAGAGAAGCAGGCCTGTGTTGATAGGAGAGTAGATTAGAGGGGTCATGGACAGACACTGAGACATTGTCTCAAGCTACTTTTGTTTGAAGAGAAGTGGAGGAGGAGGAGGAGGAGGAGGAGGAGAGGGGAACGAGAGGGTAAACAAATGAGAGACAGAAAAGAAACAAGAAGAGCCTGGTCCAGGCTGGTACGTTCAAAACAGAGCAAGCCATGAATGTAGAGGAGAGGAGAGTGACTCAAACAATGACTCTGAATGAAACAATACTACTATCTGAACTAAACTGCATCTCTGTAAGCCTTGGATTCTCTACAGTTAAGGGTTGGGGTTAGCTAATCAGCTCCAGGACAACAACACCCATCATTTAGCATCCAGCCATCAACCCCGTTTACTGCTGTGAGTATATGGCAGTGTTCATAAGGTCCGGGCTATCACTGCCCTTTGATCTCAGCCTTCAACAGCCTCTTCGGCACATGCCCCTTCTCTTACCAGTCACCAGCCCTCAGCACAAGGGAGGGGAGAGGCGAGGGAGAGGGGGGAGGAAAATAGAGGGGGTGGGGGGTGGATGAGGGGAAGTGGGGAGTGGAGGGGGCGGAGAGTGGAGGGGGAGAGTGGAAAGGGTGGGGTGGGGTGTTTTCCAGGTGATATGCTAACGTCCCGCGTTTGTTCATGAACCTCTGGTCCGGTAGTCATGGTAACACACTGTATCTGGGTCCAGAGAGACATTGATTGTGCTCATCCAGACAGGGCCCTGGAGGAAGGTCATGTGACCCGTGTGGTTAATGGTTGATAGCTAGCATACCTGTGCTAAGTGTAAGGCTGAGGGTGGGGGTGGGACTGAGAGAACAAACTACCTCCCAGCTCTCATCGCACACAGACACACACTCACACACACACAAGCACTGTGGGAATATGTGCAAGCCGAGACAACCACATAAAATATGACCTAGGTTAAAACTATTTGAATGTATTTCCCTCTCTCACACACACACACAAATACACACACTCCAATGGCGCAGTCATCCATCACACAGCTGCTACCACTATAAACATATGATTCATTTATTGACCCACCGACCTGAGAATGGACACACACATGCACACGTAGCAGCCAATAAAGAAACAGTAACCATTGGTTGGGTGTTTGTTGTATTATTAACATTACAGTATAAACACTCCCTTGGAGCGAGTGTATTATTCAAGGAGAGAGGATTAAAAACAACAGTCATGGAGACCTCTCAGGGTTAGGGTTAAATGTTAGCTATCTAACATCAGCAAAGTTAGCAAATACTCCAACTAGATTAAAAGGCCATTTAGACTCACTCAACTGCTCCATGAATATTTGTGCAAGATGTTGGCTAATAACACACACACCTGGTTTAATCTGTGTTTGAGACTACCCAATTGTTTGATTGTTTGAACATGAATTCCTAAACCTGTATTTCCACTTCCATCCTCTGGTCTTTTCACTGACGTGTGTGTTTGTTTCTAGTCCTCTCTCATCTCCAACCAGTAAAACCTGACCAACGTTTACCCTGGATATTGACCCCCGACACTGGCTTTCACTCGCTCACTCTCTCTCTGTCTCTCGTCTCTGTCTCTCTGTCACTGTGGCAGTGAACGGATGCCACACTGTACACGCTGAAAGGATTTCAATCTCTTGTGTGTCTTACGTGGCATGTTGCATCACAGATGTGGTACTGGATGAGCTGATTCTGCACCAGTGCCTTGTAGGTAGATGTGGGATTCCGTCTGTAAGAAGGCTCGGCTACTCATTCACAGTCGTCGTGTCCGTCCCCCCCCACCCCCCCCACAAACACATACACACACACCATCCCCACACACACATACACACACACCATTCCCCACACACACATACACACACACCATCCCCACACACACATACACACACACACACACACAGATGTCCTCCCCACCACACATCAGGTTGTAAACAAAGCCTATTTCCCTTTCAGAGGGTGTATAATGTCAGTGGCTGTAAGAGTAAGGACTTGTTGCCGAGGATGTTCAATCGGTGACAGAGAAAAGACACCTATCAATAAAAAGGATGGACCAGATGTTTGCGGATGTTGCGGGCCAGGAATCATTGGTCCATCCGTGCCTGGCACTGACTGGTCGAATGAATGAAGTGGGTATAGGTTACAGAGTGACTTATATATATATACTGGAGTGAACATGTCCAAAAACAGTTCCTGTAGAATACTCCTTCGAAGGCAAACCATGGCGTAATCATGTTTCTATCCTATATCAAAGGGAATACACGACGATATGGTAACTAAGCACGGCCCTGCTAGCTACTGTCTACTAGCTGTCTAAAGAGGCCTCGAGCCGTACATGCAGAGCGGTGTCATGTTCACCGAGTGACAGGAGAAAGAGAGAAAGCTCCTCGCTCACTGATAACTCGTCCTATCAGGGCTGACGCCGTGGCCTCAGTCTGTCCTGTGGAAGCTCCACATACGTGTTCCGGCATGTCTTTTTCACTGACGGGCAAAGTGTAGTTGGCTATTGGGTCATGTGCCTGTAATGTTCCTCATAGAGAAAGAAGGAGGGATAAGAAAGATTATCTTATCTCTTAGGCTTTGTTCTTTGTGCCCTTCCTTACATACGTTCCTCTCTGTCGGCCTCTCGTTCTCTCTCTCACCATCCCTCCCTTTCTCCCTCCCTCTCTTCATGTCTCTCTCTCTCTTTCTCTGACAGACTTAAGGACACCCGATGGACATACGCACCACCAAATCTGGGGACTTCCGTCGTCTGTTCAGCTGATGTTACCTGTGGCTCTTTCGAGTCTGCTCTTCTCGCCCCTAGCCCCTCCCTCTCCTGTCTGTCGTTCCTCCTCTTCATTTCACTTCCCTCCGTCCCTCCGTCCCTTCATCCCACTCTGTCCTCCTCAGAGAGTGAGGACCAGTTGCCGATGCTTTGTTTACCCAAGCGCTTTAATCAATCTACCCTCACAAACATACGCTCACGCTGTCCCCTCTGAGAAACAAAACACTACCGTCCCTGTCCTCCTTCCCTCCGCCTCTCCTCCTTCTCCCTCCCTTCCTCACTCCCTCACTCCCTCTCCCACAACCCCCCCTCTCCTCCCTCCCATCCTCCTTCCCTCCGCCTCTTCTCCTTCTCCCTCCCTCCCTCGCTCCCTCTCCCACAAGCCCCCTCTCCTCCCTCCCATCCTCCATTCCTCCTCCTCTCCTCCCTCCCTCTGCCTTTCCTCCCTCTGCCTCTCGCTCCCTACCCCTCTCCACCCGCCACCCTCCTCTCCTCCAGGCGTCACCCTTCCCTACCTGGGAGAAAAGCTCAGACACATGGGAGGACAGACACTAATTCGGCCTCCGTGGCAACCGGGGGTCAACAAAACCAGCCAATCAGCGGCAAGCATGAGGATGCAGTTAGAAATGAGGACCCCCACCCCTGCCTCGCACCATGACATTTGAGAGAAGCAAGAGGGTGTGTGAGGCTGCCTAACTAAGAACCCGCGTCATTTCCACACACACACTCCCTCTGAAGCCTAAAGGTTTGTTTCTCCCTCAGGATCGGCTGATGATGAAAGACGATGAGGCCTTAGAGAGAGAGAGAGGAGTGAGAGTGAGAGTTGAGAGTGAGAGTGAGAGTAAGAGAGAGAGAAAGAAAGAAAGAAAGAAAGAAGAAGAGAAAGAGAAAGGAAGGAAGGAGAGAGAGCAAAGAAGCATTCCAGAGAGGCACAAGCCCAATGACCTGCCCTCACATTCTTCCCACAGAAGGTTACCACAGACATAAGGCCCTCTCTTTTCCTCTCCGCTAGTCACCTTCCCTGTCCTCTATGGCTCTTTTTACTGTGACACACACGGACACTCAAATTGTATTCTATAAAGTCTGCATAACCCAGTCCTCCTCATGAGGTAGTAGGAGAGAGTTGATGAACTGCATGGCTGAAATCAGATGACACGGACTGGGGGAGAAGTTAAGAGAAATAGAGAGAGACAGAGAGAGAGAGGGAGAGCGAGAGAGAAAGGAGAGAGAGAGTTGTGTCATGGAGACACAGAACGAGAGAGATGATTTGCTACGTTGCCAAACCTATTTCCATATCAGCATTTATTGGGCTGTGGCTCTCAGGTGTGTGTGCGTACGTGCATGTGTGTGTGCGTGTGTGTGTGTCTGTGTAAACAGGTAGTCACCTGCCTCAGAGCTCAGGTGTGTGTGTACCTACACCACTCGTAATGACAGCAGAACGCTGCAACAATGGTGCACCTAGTGAGCAGTGATTAACCTACAGCAACTCCTCCAGCTCAAACATGAATGTTTGCCTACAGCAGCAGACACCAGGCCACTCCAGCATGCATCAGACACCCCTGAGGCTGTCAGCCTTCCTCTCAGATAGACCACGCAGAGGCCAGCCTCACTCTTAGATTGAACCATTAGAGGCCAGCCTCATCTTCCGTCAGTTTCAGGCATTTATGAATTTCAAACTGCATGTTTTCAGGAAGGAAGGAAGGAAGGATGCTTAGTGCAAGTTCAGCCAGCAAGACAGAAGTCTGCACACTCGGGACCATACAACCCTCCTGTCTCACTACCCACTCCCACATTAGCACAGTGAAATCATCTCTGTAAAATAAACATCACTTCACTCATTCACTGGTCTCTAATGATTGAATTATATATGCAAGAACTCAAAACGGGTGTGGAATGTTTGGAATCTTTTTGGAACTGGAGTGACAGTGTATCATCACACAGTTCCAGTTTTGTAACTCAGGTCACATGGCGCCTCAGCCAGACCACCTGATGCGTTGCCTCAGAAACAGCACATCTTCCCTGCTACTACAAACAGGAGTAATGGAGGAACGCTCACCAGACCAGTGGAACCAGTCAGGCCGTCTTGTCTCACTGACACCACAGATGGTTGGAAAGAACGGGAGTCCACAAGCAGTACGTTTGGGTCATTATTCAACTCAATCCAGGAAACCGACCCCACGTTTAGCCTGTGCTGGACAGTGAGGAAATTGGTAACAGTTTTTCGGGGACTGAACACATCTTCGGGTGTTTCTCTCAGGGGCCAGGGGAGCCGAGTTAGCCCAGAAGAAAGAGAGGGAGACAGGATGGAGGTAATAAAGGGAAGAAGAAGGGAGGAGAGATGGTGAGTGAGTGAGTGAGTGAGTGAGTGAGTGAGTGAGTGAGTGAGTGAGTCAGTGAGTCAGTGAGTCAGTGAGTCAGTGAGTGAGTGAGTGAAAGGAGAAAGTGGGGGCAGAGAGTGACAGAGGTAGAGAGTGTGAGAGTGAAAGAGAGAGCGAGAGAGGATCACAGGACTGTGCCACGATATCAAGACAACAGACACAAAACGCACACACCAGACAGAAGCACATCTGACTCAGCTGATGACAGGGAAAGAGCAGCTTGAAGAAGGGATGGCCGTGTGGCAGCCTCAATGGACTGTACAGAGACAGCGAGACGAGGGGAGGTGCATAAGGTTGAATAACTTAGGAGGCAAATGTTGACTAACTAGAGGCCTCCTCACAATCCCATTTATGACTGCCACAAATAGAAACAACCGGGTGTTCAAAGGTGCGGTACTGACGATAAAGCATATCAGTGTTATAAACCATGCATGGCAGGGTGAGGCCAGACCATAAAGACAGCTTAGTCATCTTAGTCAGGCCAGCACTGCTGTCCATTCCTTTGTTTACATATGTCTGCTTTCATTGTACCATATCCCACTTTTAATACATAAAATAAACGATTATAGGAATGATACACACTGATAATATTTATGATATACTGAACTGCATCTGTGTGCATGGTGAACTTTGTGAGGAGGTAGTTAGGGATTCCAGTTTCCCCTGCAGTCTCACCACATGTAAATGTTTGGAGATTCTGACCACACTTACATGGAAATATGTACTTTGTTATTTAGAGATTTGCACAAACATGACTCTCCTGTCAATCTGATCCAAGACCTATATCTGTAGTATGAGGGTGTTGTGACCCCTCTAATTAAGACTTGGACCCCCCCCAAAAGGGGTGGGGGGTTGATACACGCCCTGGAGAAGAAGTTGACCCACCCGCTGTCATTGAATAATTCGCATTCTGCCTGAAACCAACCCTGGACCCTACCCCTGAAACTAACCCCTCCTGGACCCTACCCCTGAAACTACCCTACCCATGGACCCTACCCCTGAAACTAACCCTACCCCTTGGACCCTACCACTGAAACTAACCCTACACCTGGACCCTACTGCTGAAACTATCCCTGGACACTAACCCAGAAAACAACCATAGCTCTGGACACCAAAAACTGAGTAAAATCTTCATCTAGTTTACATTCAGCACACAAGAATTACACTTGAGCTCAGGTTGCTCCTCCACCATTAATAATGGCTGGATCACACAGACAAGCCCAACCAGTTGTGTGTGACCAGAGGACACACACACACTCACACACACACAGATATAGAGGCTACATTACATACACACCAAAATCACTAAAAAGCCCAAAAATGTATAAATCATAGAGACCTAGTATAATAAGTTATTATCACCATGAAACATGGCAGTAGGCCTACTGTATGTGTGACAAGTGTTTGGAATAATATAGATCATTTGTTTTTAATTTTAATTGAAGTGCATTTATAACGCCCCATGCCGTTAGATCATCAGGCTACTTTAGTTCTTACAGAGTTGGTTTTTAGAGGGGGAAAAACTTAATCTCAGCCTTCCAAAGTAGGCTACTTTATTGAACAGGTTTACCGAGCCTATAAAACACAAACGTCTAAATAGCCAAATGTCTAGAAGCTACAAATGTCTACACCTGCTTGAGGTAACTCGGACCCAGAGTGCTATCATTTTCGCTGAAACAAACCAGAAACTTTGTCTATAGGTTTCAACAGTCATTAAATAGATGACATCACAAGCAGCAGAATACATTTAATCCATAGTCTAACACTTAGGATCTCAACCAGACAAGTAGACGAGGTTAAGGAAGATGTTTCTGAAAGATACACATGATCTTTCTGGCGGTCAACACACGAACACGCCAGTTCCTTTAAATGGAGGAAGGATGATGTATGCGCCTCCTTCAAAGAAACAATACCCTGTTTTAGGCTACTTATGAACATGTTTATGATCAACATTAATTACAAAATTACAGATGAGAGCCTGGTACATTTTTTGTCAGTTTCTGTATGTTCTACCTGTGATTCATCCAGGCAGTCTCTGTCCAGTTCTCCGATGTAGTACTGCTCCATCCACCGACGCGCGTTGTCGGAGTGTCGGTGTGGCGGCCCCTCTATCTCCCCGCTGATATCCTTCCCTGAGCGGTGCAGTATGAGAGCATCTCCGCCCGGGTGCAATCGAAGGAATCCCGTCACATCATAGACCCTGGACCCCAGCAACACCCAGCAAGAGTCTTTAGAGCAATGACGGGCAACCTCACTCTCGGAGAAGAACCGAGGGGACACCGATGGAGACATTGCAGCGAAAAGGTGTCCACGATAACTAAGCAAGGAGAGCGTACAGACCCCCTCGGTAGCACAACTGACCGTAAAGGCTATTACCAACTTCTACGTTTGCTGTCTATGCCCAGGGCGATTAGTCTGACAGAGCTTTGCTCATTACCATATCCTGAATATTGAATCAGTCGAGACTTATGAAAGTCTGCAGTTCTCATATGCACCTGTTGCACGCCAACATCAGTCCTAAGTCAATTGGAAACGTTGCGCAACAATCATATCTGCTAATGAACGACAGAAAGCTGTAGGTTCACAATGTTACATGATTGATTTTACGTCATGTGCGACTGGAAAGACGGACGAAAGCTCAAACAGACTAGCCTACTTCCTTCACATCCCCACCCCACCCTTTTAAGAGACACGAATTGACTGTTTTGTACTCTAGCCTAAACCTCTAAAGTAGGCCAAAAAGGGTATGGACAATAGTTAATTATCTTGTAATAACTTTTTACCACAAGACAATTAGTAACGTGTGCACCCAAGTTAAAATTAAAAATAATGTAGGCCATTAATAAAATATAGCCTACTGCATGCTAAAATGATACTATCAAACATAATTGAGAGCTGTCACTTAACACCGACGCATATTGGGAGAACTTTGAGCTGTGCTTTGCTTCCTGGGCGGGTGAGATTTCAGCTGCGCGTTTTCTGGTTTCGGCGCGTTTCTGATTTGAATACCAGTTGACCGAAACACATCCCGGTAAACATATTGGCCTATCCACATCCCTTAAACTGCCAGCGCATTCCGATGCTTCTGTTTTTCGTATTTTTTCCTTTCTTATCGTTTTTGCATTAATTCTATAAGTCGGCTGATATCACTTAATCGAGAGCGCCCCCGCTCGTGGTGATGCGCCTGGTAAATCAATGAAGATGATGATTGGCCTGGATCTTTGTTAATGTGCGGTCCAATCCCAGGCACACTTCCCAGGTAAACACTGGTATAGAACTGTGCTGTAGAAATAAGCCATGTTGCCTGCAGTAAGTGTGTTATGTGTCAAACCCCAGATGGCTACTCGCTATCAAGGTGGAGACAGCACGAGGTTTCGCATCAAGGCGTCCAGTAGATGGCAAGAGAGGATAGAAAATACGCGCAACAGCTGCCTCACTATTACAGACAGCCTTTAAAATAAAGACTTGTAGGCTACACTGAAATTCCAGTTATTTAAAGTCAGTAAAATAGTCATTTAAAGTAAACCGTGTAGGGCCCAGCCCAAGTTGCAAAGTTAGTAGCCTAATAGCTTATCTCTAAACGGGTGTTTTTTTCACATTCACATTGTCAACGGGTCCTATTTTTTATCCAGGGTTTATCCTTGCAATGCCAGGTAATCATAGTTTATTCTAAGACCAACTGACCATGATGTCACTCAACCTGCAAACTTATCTTTAAGTTAATCTCTGTTTTTGTTGGACTGGATTTGCCAAGTGTTTGCATTAGCCTACAATGTCTACAAAATAATGAGTCTGTCTGTCTCCCTGGCTGTATGTCTACCTGCCTGTCTGTCTACCTGTCTCTACCTGCCTGTCTCTCTACCTGCCTGTGTGTCTGTCTACCAGGCTGTTTGTCTACCTGCCTGTGTGTCTGTCTCCCTGGCTGTATGTCTACCTGCCTGTCTGTCTACCTGTCTCTACCTGCCTGTCTCTCTACCTGCCTGTGTGTTTGTCTACTAGGCTGTTTGTCTACCTGCCTGTGTGTCTGTCTACCAGGCTGTTTGTCTACCTGCCTGTCTGTCTACCTGCCTGTGTGTCTGCCATGTTGTTTGTCTACCTGGCTGTATGTCTACTTGGCTGCCTGTCTCTCTACCTGCTTGTCTCTTTACCTGCCTGTGTGTATACCAGGCTGGATGTCTCTCTGCCTGTCTGTATGTAAGTCACCGCAAACAGAGCCAAGGTGTAAGTAAGGAGCCAGGCTGTTCCAGGCACGTCACAATGGTCCCTACTGGTGACATATCTGCCTTTATCCACCTCCTTCCTCCCTCTTAGAATCACACCTGCATCCTGCCTCTAAATTTACCCTGGTGAATAATAGGATTCTTAATAATTCATTACTTGTTTGTGGTGCAGAGTTGCTGAAACGTGAGCTGTCCTTTCAGAGCTGTGTACTGAGATGTGTGTGTGTGTGTCTCTGTGTGAGTGTGTATGAGTGAGTGAGTGTGTGTGTGTCTGTTGGTGTGTGTGTGTGTGTGTGTGTGTGTGTGTGTGTGTTACATCTGCGGTGGTGATCTCACTTTTGTGCTGTCAAAGGTGGGCTGGGACTGTTCGGCATGGTCTGCTTTGTGATTGGCCCAGCTTTCTCTGACCTCACTGCCTCAGATGCCATAAGAAGCTGGGGGGGTCACAGTCTCCAAGCCACTCACTCCTCCAGCCCGCCACTGAACACACACCACAACACCTCTCCATGGCAACGGTTGTTCCTGTAAGTACTTCTGAGTATTTGTTAGTATGTGTGATGATGAGGATTATGATGATGATGATTATGATATGAGCCACAAAAATGCGATGTAGGCCTCATATCCCATCATGCTTCAGTCTGGCCATATACAGGAAGCCAATTATAGGCCTATCTTCGGCAATATATTGGAAATATATGTTGCCACTATTTGACATATCTTAACATGAAAATGTTAATAAATTTAACATTTGGACTTAATATTATATGTAACTTGGCATTATTATCATTGTTTCATAATTGATGATGATGAAGTTCTCTGATGTGTGTTAGTAATTGCATGTGTTGTCTTCATTGTGGACTGCTTAGGCAATTGATTCCAAGACAGCATACTGAAATGAATTGTGTCCTAGCTGCAATGTTAGAATGACAGAACTGAATTCAGATATTCCAAATTCTGAACATCTGTGTTTTACTCTTCCATTTACTTTCAAATGTTTCCTTTGGTTTCTATTCTTAATTCACAACTGTATTCAGCAGTTGCTCTGCACCTCAGGAAAAGGGGATCCCTTACTAAATTGCTCCTCCCAAGGTTTGTCCTCGTGTTCCTTGAGGGTTGAGGATGGTTTAGGCACAGATGCCCTCGGTGATTGCTTGTTAAAGGGCTATAAACATTTCCTTTTTAATGTGTTACTGTTGCTAGATGAGGTGCCAATCCTCCATTCAGTCCGTATATAGAAGAGGTGTGTATATAGAGGTGTGTATATAGAGGAGGTGTGTATATAGAGGAGGTGTATATATAGAGGAGGTGTGTATATTATAGAGGAGGTCTATATAGAGGAGGTGTGTATATAGAGGAGGTGTGTATATAGAGGAGGTGTATATATAGAGGGGGTGTGTATATTATAGAGGAGGTCTATATAGAGGAGGTGTGTATATAGAGGAGGTGCGTGTATAGAGGAGGTGTATATATAGAGGAGGTGTGTATATTATAGAGGAGGTCTATATAGAGGAGGTGTGTATATAGAGGAGGTGTGTATATAGAGAAGGTGTATATATAGAGGAGGTGTGTATATAGAGGAGGTGTGTATATAGAGGAGGTGTGTATATAGAGGAGGTGTATATATAGAGGAGGTGTGTATATAGAGGAGGTGTGTATATAGAGGAGGTGTATATATAGAGGAGGTGTGTATATAGAGGAGGTGTATATATAGAGGAGGTGTGTATATAGAGGAGGAGTATCTATAGAGGAGGTCTAGAGGAGGTGTGTATAGAAAAGGTATTCATAGAGTAGGTGTGTGTTCAGAGTAGGTGTGTATAGAGGAGGTGTGTGTTTATTGAGAAGGTATGTGTGTTAAAGAGGAGGTGTGTATAGAGGAAGTGTAGACGGAGAAGGTGTTTATATAGATGGGATGTGTGTATTCCTGGATGTAGACCAGGTCAGATTGGTTCTATGATGTGACAGGCCAGACGTCCAGCCAATCATCTGCCATGAGATCAGATGACTGATGGGAAGATGAGTCTTTGTATCTGGATGCTTTCTTGCTGACGTGTGTGTGTGTATGGGCAAGCTGTGTTTGTGTAGGTGTGCTTGCTCTCTGGTGTGTGTGTGTGTGTGTGTGTGTGTGTGTGTGTGTGTGTGTGTGTGTGTGTGTGTGTGGTGTGTGTGTGTGTGTGTGTGTGTGTGTGTGTGTGTGTGTGTGTGTGTGTGTGTGTGTGTGTGTGTGTGTGTGTGTGTGTGTGTGTGTGTGAGTTAGTCTTGGGTGTCTGATGAGGGTGATTAAGTGTACTCCCAAGCTGAAGGGTCAGAGAATGTGCCGGCTCAGATGGTAATTAATTGGGTGAGATCTCAAAGTGAAGATGTTCGTTAGATGCTAGAAACCACTCAGTAACTTTCCACTCAGTCTCTTGTGGCTTTCACACATCCAGTACACATTTAGGATTTAGGATACTAGAAATAACTGGTTTGATATTTTCTATCTCTCTCTTTTGGGCTGAATACAACATGTTAACATACAACAATTTTTTTTAGTTGCTCATCAAGCACATCTTTTGGAATTATTCATCATCACTCATTATTGGAATGATAAACTAACTCTTCTTTTCTCCCTTCCCCTTCCCCCTGTCCTATTTACCTCTCTCTCTCATCCTCTTGTCCTCTCTTTTTCTCTCCCTCCTCCCGTCCTCCCTCTCCTCCCTCTCCCTCCAGTTTGCGTCGTGCTATGCCAGGAACAGCATCAGCGACCAGTCCCTGCAGCTGTTTGGGCAGGGCTCGGGCGGGGACTACATGTCCCTGTTTACTTACCGAGGCCCACGGGGCATGCCCCGCCCCCGCCTGGTGTGCCACGCCCCCAAGATGACCCTCCGTCAGATCTGCCGCATGCTTCGCCTGATGCGCCAGCTGCGGAAACGGGAAGCTGCCGCCGCCGCAGCCGCAGCCAGCGCCTGGTGAGTCCGGCAAACGAACCCTGTAACCTGTGCGAAGCTGTTCAGGCTGCGCGTCATGTCGTCAGCTGACTTCACTCACACAATCACTGCAGGGGTGTTCATTTAAGGTCTAGGCCAGGGGTCCCCAAAATACGGCCCGCGGGCCGCCCACACTTTTGGATCGGCCCTCTGGACATATTTTGACAATTTTATTTTAAATAGGCCTATATGTTTTAATCATATCATATCTGTATTTGATAATGAAGGTTGGCTTTCTAACAAAATTTCCCTTAGTTATTACGCAGAAAAAGGTTTGGGGACCCCTGGTCTAGGCCTTCCTGGAACACTGCATGTAGTCACAGACCAGAACACACATGCTCACACGTCATGTGTTGCTTTTTCTCTTCTCCTCTCTCTCTCTCTCTCTCTCTCTCTCTCTCTCTCTCTCTCTCTCTCTCTCTCTCTCTCTCTCTCTCTCCATCGGTTTCTCCCCTCCGTTCTCTCTTCTTCTCTCTCTCCCATTTCTCTCTCTCTCCAACTCTTTCTCTCCTCCATCCTTCTCCCTCAGGATGCAGGCTTCTCCCGTTGCGGTCCCGCTGTCTCCCATCACCAGGACAGAGAGGAAGTGTCTGCCTGCTTGTTTCAGGCGCAGACGCAGCAGCAATAAAGCCTCGAAAAGAGTCGCCTGACCCTGGACCCCTTGACACTCCTCCTAAACACCCTAACCCATAACCCAGCACCAGAGATCCCCTCCATCACAAACACCTGGTTACGAACAGCCCAGGATCAACAACCCTGCTGCCCCTTTCCCTCCCTACCAACAACCCTGGTGGGGGGTGATGTATTCATACATTTATACGTGGATGGAGTCTCCACGCACCAAACCAGAAACAGAGACTTCAAAGCTAGGGTGTGGAGGGGAGGGTAGTAAGGGGGGTAGTAGCAGAGGTGGACGGGGGTTTGAGTGACAAAGGGGTAGGTGGAAGGTGAGTGGGGGGCACTTGTTAGACGTTGCACCTGTACTTTTCCATTTGGAATGAAGGTGTCAACGACGACTAATGACTGAAGAGAGCTGTACTTCCCACCTGAGCCTGGTTGCCTATGACAACACGTGATGTACAATCACCTCTCCTAGATCTATCAGTTTGAGTCTCTCGTGTGTAATTACAGCAGGGTCAGCGGATTGCCTGTAATTAAACCAGTGGAAACTTCACAGAAAGAAGAGACACTTGGTTGACTTTCGGTGTTTCTCCTGTTGTCTGCGTTTTGGAGTTTGTTCTCACCTGTCCATTTCACTCTGAAGCATGTAGCCTTCCTGCAATGTTTACTTTTGAAATCAAATTGAATTACATTTTTTTATTATAATCTGTCCTGTGTTGCAGTGTGCTGCTGTGTTCTGTTACAGGTTTGTGTGCCGTGGAATAAACTTTAAGGCGAAAGATGTGATGTGTATGCTATTGTAATGTTGTATACACCGTTTATTTGGTCTAGTTGAGGTGTACTGGAGAGCCTTTGGGTGTGTGACAAAATACAGAGATTAGATTGAATTCATCGCATCTAACTCCTGTAAGAAAGAACCACAACCAGGCAGTCAAACCAGAGAATAAACAGCCAGAAAACACACATGTCCCTACAGATGGAATGACACCGTTACATACAAACAACCCTGTACTCGTTTTTACATGTCAAATGTTCCACCTGGTCGTTGCAGTTTTTTACTATCACTTTGACACTCATTTCAGAACCTTGAAGTTCTTTTTCAAAACTGTAGACACAAAACTCACAACTGATCATCAAAATGCTGTTGCAAACGCTAACACAATTGCTTGGATACAATACACATAGACCTTAGATCATTTTTCTGATTGTTCATTTGTCATGAACTAACGATTTTGCTCAATGATTCCTCTGTCTGTAGTATTCTCTCTTGGTCCATTTATGGTGATGTAGTCTCTTATCAAACACGTATCACATATTTTGTAGTACAATATTTATGATTGTACAAACAACTACATGGTGAAACTATGGGTATCTTGTGTGTGGATGATCTAAGTGAATGTTCCAATGGTATTTCACGATACATTTGTTATTTGAACTCATGATTACGCATGCGCAAGGTGTCTTTAAAGATATGAAAATACAATGCTATGCTTTGAACATGTGACAGTCGGTTTCGAGTAATGACTGTTTCGAGTTTTGTATCTAGCGTTTCTAGCGAAAAAGGACGTCAGGGTTCTGAAATTTGTGTCAAAGAGATCGTAAAAAACTGTAAGGGCCATGGACCCTCCAGGTCACCTGGCTCAGGTGTGAACACATGCCATGTGAACAGACCAGGATGACCAGCGCTGACCGGACACTCAGCCTCAGCTAAATGTTTGATGGGGGATGAGAGATGTGTACGTGTGGACAAACAGAGGAGTCAGGTTCTAGGACAGGAAGCACAGTCTCCAGTTTCCTCTCTGAAGAGGAAGTTGATATTTCAGTCACACTTCTCTGAAGTTACAGTACACACACAAACATACACACACACACACAATCCACCTTCAAGGCTAGCTGAATTATTTGAACCTATTGAGGCCATGAGGTAGGGTGGGTGATGGTTAACAAGGTTATTTGTACTAAGAGCAGACAGTTGACAAAGTTACGTGGTATTTTTACTGGATCGTTACCCACAAACATCTCTGACTGCCCATCCTGTCAAGTCTTCCTCTACGGACTCTGTCTGTCCTAAACCAACTCATTATTTTTGCAACTAAATTATTTGATTGATTTGTGTTTATCTGGATTGAACTATATCTGTATCAGGGTAGAGCCATGGCTACTATGCTAGTCTAGAACAGCTCCCATCAGCCAACAGAAGCTGAGATGGAGGAGAACACAGAAAGACTTCATGCTCGATAGTGACAATTAGCTGACCCACCCAACACTCAGCAAAGTGTCTGTTGGCCTTGATGACAGCCCTAACTGGCCCTGTTATTCAAGTCTGGTTACACAAGATGCCCCATTTATATAGACTTACTAGAGAACAAAGCAATGACGGTGTATGAAGTAGATTGAAATACTAGATGATTCATGTGCCAAGGGCTGGTCACTGGATCTCAACCTGCACAACCTGGACCAGACTGAATGTCACTTTTACTGTGTGCACTAGTATTGGGTCTAACACACACACCACCCTAACATCAGAGCCTTTTTAAGGGATCTCTAGTGCTTGATTGGCAAGTAGTTATCCACCAGCAGCAGCTCATAAGGGTGTGAAACTAATAAAGGTTGTGCTACACATGACATGAACAACCGTGTTCCATCCATGTCATGAATGACAGCAAGGTCTGTTCTGTCGGCAGCACACACCCAAACAAACTTCTGTTCTTGAAATCATCTTGTCATCCACCCCTGTAATCCTGACGTTCAACAATGACTTGCAGGTAGAGCCTTTGTATGCGCCTGTGTGTGTAGGATGTCTGTGTGTGTGGGTACTCATGTGAGACAGCCACTTGGCTGTTAAGTCATCAACCTATCCTGTTCCATAAAGATTACACGGCTAATGACGCGAGTGTGGGGCAGGTCTGGTTTCACCTCAGCCTCTGATCACTAGGCTGGCTGGGCCAGGCCACCAGCACCGTTGGGGACTACCAGGGCGGTAGAGAGGGCTCTGCCCTGCTCCCTGTTCAGAGGACAGCATGGCCGCCTGCTGTCTAGGAGACCATCTAGTAGTAGTCCAGCTGAATATGGAACTGTCGAGTCAGTAGCTAACGATCATAACGTATTCATTTAGCTGTACGGGGCAGGATTTGAACCGGGAACCTGTTCTTGATCTGAGGTCAGGTGCTCTATTCACTGAGCTGCACCCTACCCTGTTCATTTAGAAACTAAAAGTACCTCTCTACGACCTGACCACCTCTGCCCCTGGAATGTCCCAGCCTCCCATCTCTGGGACAGACAGGGAGACGAGTCACAACGCAACACACGTTCATCTAAATAAAAATCATTTTATTTCCATTAATATTATTATCATCATCAGCGGCATCGTCGTCATCATCATCATCATCATCATCGTGGTCGTTCTAGCTGGAGCAGAGAGGTCCACTATGTCAGGAATACAACAGCAGAATGGAGACAGAGCTGAGGTCTGGCAGGGACAGGCTACTGGACTGGTAGACAGACAGCCGGGGAGGAGGGGAGTTAGGGGGGGCAGTCTGGCACTCCTTTTCATTCTCCATGCTTAGATTAACAAGAGGGGTGGGGGGGGGGCTTCTGTTTACCTACTGAGAAAGGGAGTGTGAGGGAGAGGAGGAAGGGAGGAATAGAGGGCAGGAAGGCAGCAGTGACGGTATCAAATGAGTCTCATTGGGTCTGGCTGCTTCACACACATCTGGGGCCAGCCAACCGCAGAGACTGACACAGAGAAGGAGTGTGTGTGCGTGTCTGTGTGTGCGTGCATGTGTGTGTGTGTGAGTGTGTGTGTTACTGGTGGGCATTGCTTTGATCCACAGTCACTGTACACTTGTAGAGGTTTCTGCCACAGAGGGGTTAAGAGACGAGGTAACCAACATCCACCTGAAACAACAAAAAGAAGGGAATGCTTCTCCTGACTCATCATTCATAACGTGTGTGTGTGTGTGTGTGTGAGAGTGTGTGTGTGTGCGTACCACTTCTCATCGAGCTGTAGTTGATCCAGTGGACACCATGTTGCCATCAGAATTGGACAACGACTGCTCCTTTACCACAGGGGTCTGGAGGGAGAAAGACTGGTGTCATTGGAGGCGAAACAGTGTGTATGAGTGTGTGTGCGCATGTGTGTGTGAGTGTGTTTGCGTGTGTGTGTGTATTTGTGTGCGCACGCCCGTGTGCGTATGAGTGTGCGCGCATGCGTGCGTTTGAGTGTACGTCTATGAGCGGGTGTGTGCGTGTTTGTGCGTGAGAGTGTGTGTGTGTGTGTGTGTGTGTGTGTATAGACCTACAGAAGTAGGGGTGCTCCATGGCCTCCGTGGCCGTCAGCCTCTGCTGGTGGTCGTAGCGCAGCAGCTTGTCCAGCAGGTCCAGGGCCTCTGGACTCACCAGGTGCTGGTTCTCCGTCTGGACAAACTGCTCCCAGCGCTTCCTGCTCTGCCTGCAGGGGGGCGGCCCAGGCCGGGGGAGGAGTGGGGGGATGGGGGAGAGAGAGGGAGTGAGAGTGAGAGAGTTGGCGAGTACAGGTAGGTGAGGTGAGAGAGTGTGGGTGAGTTAGGGGAAAGAGAGAGTAGGAGAGGGAAAGGGAAAGAGATACTCACTGTCCTAACAAGTCCTTGAAGCGAGGGTCCAGTTCGATGTGGTATTTGCGCAGGTATCCAAACAGCTCGTCGGTCCCCAGCACTTTGGCAATGCGGACCAGCTGCACACACAAGCACATCCCATGTATTGAGGCTGATAGGGTCATATCTACCGTCCATGTTCTTCCCCTGGGTAGGTACGCTTGTGTGTGTGTACCTGGTCGTAGTTGTCTTGGCCGTGGAAGAAATGGCTCTTTCCTGAAGATCATGCTTGCCAGCATACAGCCCAGACTCCACATGTCCAGACTGTAGTCATACATCTGGGAGAACGGCGCACACACACACAGACACAGTCAGCTACACGATGTCCCTACCACACACACTCTCTCTCTCTCTCTGGGCTAGACTGTGTCTGTGTGTGTTCTTACCTGGTAGTCCACCAGTAGTTCAGGACCTTTGAAGTATCGAGATGCCACCCTGACGTTGTACTCCTGGGCAGGATGGTAGAACTCCGCTAGGCCCCAGTCTATCAGACGCAGCTACACACACACGTACACAAACGCAGAAACACACACACAGACAGAAAGGTACACACACGCACACAAGAGCCCAAAAGAGCACACAGAAAACACAAAAGGTCAAGTCTGCGGTCAGGTTTGTGTGTATGTGTGTGTGGCTGCTGCCCTCTGGTGGGCAGTCTTAGTTTTATCCCAGATACAGTCCACAACCAGCATTTTAGAATGCTCTCCCATGGAAAACCCATGGATCATGCAGACCTGCATCAGTCTGACAGGACTGCTGTAAACACAGGCCATTCATGGAATAGTCTGAGAGTAGTAGACTTAGCTTAGGCCAGGAGACAACACACACACACACTCGTGCTGGACAGGGAGGCTGCCTACCTTCCTCATCTGGTGGTCAATCATCACATTGTGAGGTTTGACGTCACGGTGCATGATCCCCATACTGTGGCAGTAGTCCAGAGCCTGGGGAGAAAACACACACACACACAATGGCAGAATCAGCCTCAGATTTTCTTTTCTCTCTGTCAAAAAAAAGAGAGAAAAATAAAGAGCGAGAAGAGAGAGAGAGAGAGCAGCAGTGCAACACTCACCTTCAGCAGTTCATACATGTAAAAACGTATATCAAAATCTGTTAACTTCTGGTAGAGCTCCTGAGAGGAGACAACGAGAAAGCACATGAAGACTGAAGAGCCCAGGGCAAGGACACACACACACACGTACACTTACACACACGTGTGACAAATGAGTTATTTCGGTCATTTCGTAAAAACAACAAGAGAGAAGACATGTTCTACCTTAAAATCTGTGTTATTGATGCATTCAAAGACAAGCGCAGGCGTTCGGGACTGCAGAGAAAGAAAAAGAGAGAGAGAGAGAGAGTAAACATGAGAAACATATCTGAAAGGGAGGGGGGGGGGTCAACATCTCCAGAATCTTTAGGACATCATCGTTACTCAGAGCAATGCTGAGACGGAGGTGGTTAGCCACAGCTTGCTCACAACAGAAGCCCTTACAAGTGTATGTGTCAATGAGTGTAATTGTTAATTCATTTAAAACTCATTAGTTCCACGCAAACAAAGCAGTCCTCAGAGGTACAGCTACTGTCGGTCCCTGGATCCTACGTTTGAGAAACACTGCAAAACAGTACGTCAGCTTAGCTGGCTCCACCAGGGGACACACAGGGAGCAGAGAGAGGTAGATGGAGAGAGACAAACAGAGAAAGAGACATACCACAGGGTCTTTTACTGTGTCGACCAATCGGATGATGTTGGTTCCTCCTCTTAGGTTCTCCAGGATCTTGATTTCACGTTTGATCTTCTTTTTCTTGACAGGCTAGAGACACATACACAACCAATCAGCAGGCTGGAGACACATCCACAACCAAACTGCAGGCCGGAGACACATCCACAACCAATCAGCAGGCCGGAAACACATCCACAACCAATCAGCAGGCCGGAAACACATCCACAACCAATCAGCAGGCCGGAGACACATCCACAACCAATCTTCGGGCCGGAAACACATCCACAACCAATCAGCAAGCCGGAGACATATCCACAACCAATCAGTAGGCTACACCTTTCAGAAAAGTGGTTTACTGTGTTACTGAGTGTGATGGTGTGTTTACTGCTGTGATGGTGTCACTGAGTGTATTGCTGCTGTGATGGTATGATGCTGCTGTGCTAACTTAGCAGCAGGGAGGATCTTTAGCAGCCATGTTCACCTTGAGGATCTTCACCACCACCTTCTCATTGTTGTTGATGTTGATCGCTTCAAACACCTCGCTGTACTTCCCCCTGCCCAGCTTGCGCACCAACTGGTAGTCCTCCTGGTTACTGGAGCCAGGGAACACAGTGAGGGGGAAAGTGAGAATTGGGGAATGGGAAGACAAATCACATGACTCACATGGTCCTCATTCCATTCTGGAAGGAGGTAATCTAAACTGTTTGGTAGTATACTGTTTGTTTTAAGGCAGAGGAGAGGAGGGGGCATTTGAGCAACTTTTTAAGCCCACTGAGGGCTGTTGGTTATAATACAGGTATTTAAGCCAGCACTTTCTGTGTATCATGAGAAACCTCGTGGTGTGACATATTCAGGACATATTCAGTCAACTTCAAAATAACACTGTGCACACTTTTTATTATCTGTTCAAATGATCTGGATGCCTTTTCAGACGCTCGCCGTGTTTCATCTCATTTTAAAGACAGTGGGCAATGTCGTCACCTAGTACCACTCATGCTGTGATGACAACAAACCGCGACTACACTGATCTGAAACGCAGGGGATATTGATTGTTCCTTCATCCCTCTGAGCGGATGGTGTTTCGGTATGGATGAGCATATCGGATGAGAGGAAACCATTACAAATCTAAGGCGTCATTCTCGGACGCGTCCGGGCCCCAGGCCGAGCGGCCCTGCGGCACCTCGCAGATTGATGACCTACTATCCCGATCGATGCTGGAGCTCGTCTATAATAATAGCGCTCAAGGCGCAGACTCGAATTAGGCGAGGATATCCCGCACGCTCCCTGTGAAAACCTTGTTTACAGGGCCGTTTCACGACGACAGATCAATTTAATAAGAATGACAATCCAGTATTAGTATGACGTGTTAATGACGGTCTGTTATATGATCCAGCTCAAAATATCCACCCCTACTAGTTCAAAGCTGTTCGTTATTGATTTTCATGACCACTCAATAAAGACATTCGATTGTGGATGGCTACAACCATAATATATGGTTAAGGTCTTACAACAGCCTAAATGAACTACTTTTATTCTACATAATTAATATGAATAACTGCTAAACTATGAAACGTGCTTGATTGTGCTTGTGATGTGAACATTTCTAACTCGTGACTGATGTTTTGGACCAATTTTAAACCTTAGGAATAAAAGCCTCTCACCTCCAGCTGGGCACGTGGGCCTCATAGTCCCAATATTCCCTGCTCTTCAGAGTGTTGACATCGGCGTACACCCGAGATTTACTACCGGCCGCCGGGCCCGGCATGGCGAGCACCGGAGCTCGGTCTGTGTGGAGGATGCGATTGCCACTGAGCTCTTTTGCTATGCAGCCAACAGAAACAGCTCAGACCTTCCACCGGTCGTATGACGTCCCGCTAGCCTACTTTACAGCTTAAAAGATAACCAATTGCGCTGCAGACAGCTAACAATTAGCAGCGCCTGTCGCACGGATTGTCAGAAGCAGCTAACCCGACTGGGGCTTCAAGGTTCTGGATGAACGAGGGGGGAGAGGAGCCGTCAGATATAGCCGGAGTTAAGACGAGGGGGAGGGGAGAAGGTGTGTTGAGGTAGACGAGGTGAAATAACAAACTGGCCTTATTACTTAGCTTATATTAAAAGTTTAGAACATAGTAGTAAAAATTACTCAAAACTAGGCAAAGATGCGACGATTCTGGTGTTAAGGAATCCAATTATTGCTTCCTATATTGGGCCTGAAATCCCGAATCCGACGCAATGAGTTCCTACGCGAATACATCCGAGTCAAATCAACCGTATTCCAGCGCGGGGGGGGGTCTTTAGAAAAGGAAAACCCCAATCATTAAGAAGTAGTTGGAGTTATAACGGTTCACCCCTTTTTACTAAACGGCATACTGAATGGTCGCTATCGCCGGTTGGAGAGGGGGTGGAGTAGAAATCGATGTTGTTAGCTAGCTATCATGCTATCTCTGAGAAATCGCACCACCGATGAGTGCGGTGCGGTGCACCCTCGCTGGGGAGCGTGGCATAAGCAAGCGTGATGAAAACCACCTCGAAATCCCTTCAAAATCCAGCAGAGATCGGGTGTTTGGGGTTTTCTTTTAGAAACCCCCCCGGTCCTTATTCCGAACCGCAGGGAACCGGATTGCCATGGAACAGCCACCCGGAAATGAATACCACATGGACAAACTCGTGGGATTCCAGTTCGCTCTAGTTTCATACAGCAACAGTGTACAAGACAGCGCGACCTTGTGGGCAGGAGGCATACATAGCCTCAAACATTATATTATCTTATCTCATAAAAAATCTACGTTTGTCTTATTCTTCCGACCAGATAACATGCATTTAGTCTCAAACTATATTAGGAATCTTTAATAGATCTACGTTCGGAGGAATCCCACGTGACACAAAACTTCCATCCACGACACAAGTTTTGTTTACCTTAGCAACCATGGCTGAAGTGGAAGAAATTGTTACTGAAGCAGACAAAAGACATATCGTCAAAGTTATCGCGGATTTAAGGTATTAAAAACAATGGTATTCCAAAAATGTCTTATGTTATTATCTGAAGTTAATTATCTCTAATTGTACTACAACCCCCCTTCCTGAACTGTCCCACTGTGACCAGACGCTCCAATGCGGTTCTACGGGCAGAGACGGACATGTACGAACGGTACATCAACCGTATCGACCCCAGAGACATGGTCCTCCAGCCGCCGTCTGAGAGCCAGGGTGCCACGCAGCCCGAAGCTGGAACAGTAAATTTTATTGAACCATCTGGTGAACCTCTTGTTCTTGCACACCCAATGTGTGTGTGTTAGCTTTTAAAAAATGCAATGTTTACTGTGTGTGTGGGTGTGCGTGTAGAGCCGGAGGAAGTCCAAGGCCAAGACCGCAGCTGTAGACTGTAAGCCGCAACTGACCACGGAGGAAAAATGTGATATAGCGCATAGAGAGCTGGACGAGACCCGAGAGGACCTGGAGAAACTGAAAGAGAGCACTGAAAGAGTCCTTCACAATTACAAGGTGACGCATTAAGCAGACACCAACACACACAGTGCTTAGTGAAATCAGTCTCATTCTGGATCAATGAACTTCTCGTTCTTCTCCAATATCATCATGTTACAGTGTTGGGCCAGAGCTCCCCCTCATGACACTTTGTGGCCTTTCTTATGCTCTCTTATATCCCCCAATACACACACATACACACACACCAGGCTACTTTGGAGGAGGCTGACATCAGGCTGGTGGAATTGAAGAAGGCCAGTTATGAGTTTGACCGGGATGTGGCCAAGGTGCTGAAGGAGAAGAGAGGGGTGATAGTGGCGGCTGAGAAGATTGTCAGATACATGGAGGATAGGATGAGGGCCAAGGTGAGCGCCACTGCTCCCACTGTTTGGACTAAGCGTGCGGTCATGCCGTACGCGAGACGCTACCGACGCCCGTTCTAACCTCCCATCATCCTATTTTACTCTTCGACTGTTTTTACCACGCTGTCTCTTCCTGTTCACAACCCACCCTCTCTCTCTCTTTGCTACTCTGACTCTCTTTTGGGTCTCTCTTCCTCTCGCTTTCTTTCTCGACCCCCCCCACCCCCTCCTCCCCCAGGACACGTTGATGGAGAAGCTGCGTCTCCGGAGCGCCGCGCTGCAGGTGCAGAAGAGGAAGCTGCAGCTGCAGCTGCGGCAGAAGGAGGAGATGGGCGAGGCCCTCCTCGAGGTGGACTTCAAGCAGCTGAAGATCGAGAACAGCCAGTACCTGGAGCGCATCGACGAGCGCAACGCAGACCTCCTCCGACTCAAACTGCAGGCAGGGAACACCCTGCAGGTCCTCAACTCCTACAAGGTAGGCTACTCTGGAGGGAAAGGGCCCTGTCTGACGACGGCACTTGAAGCGCCACCCTGGTCAGACGGTGTTAGGGACACTGACGAGGGCGACGCACACCTTTTCATTTCCATGTTAGACGTTGCATTCATATAGAAGATGCTTTTATCCCAAAGCGATGAACACATATTGAATATAGGAAGTTTCGCAGGAAAAACAAGGATCAGAAGGGCATAGTTCTGTGTTTAGGTGGTCAGAGTGGTTGTAACTGAGTTAAGATTCAAACAGGGTGGGTAGTGGGGCACAGGAACAGTAGTCTGACAATGTTCAACTGAGATTCGGATAAGAAACATTAACATTTGAATTTCCCCTGTGTGTGTACATCTCATCTTACAAAGATGTGTACGTGTACTACTTCCTGACCCTTCTTACTGCGTGCATCTTGTCACACAAAGGTGTGTATTGAGGATAGATATTGCGTTGTTTCAGAAGAAGCTGCAGATCATGACGTGCGAGTCCATGTTGCTGAGCAGTGACTGCGCCTCCAGGAAGGACATGCTGGTGAAGATAGAGGAGGAGGCCCTGCAGGCCGAGGAGGTGACCCACACACACACATTCATAGATCTATGTAAGACTGGTTCCGTAAAGAGCACATCTATCGTAGCTCAGTGGTTGAACATCTGATCTGCAGTGTGACTGCAGATCAGGAAGCTGCAGGTTTGTATCTTGCATTATTTTCACACCATTCAAATCAAATCAAAATGTATTTGTATACACCATTGCACATAAAAGCTCTTTAAAACCTAGAATGCATAGCACTTGAAATGTCACAGGCTTCACTCATACAAATGTACTATACTATACAATAGTTTTCTATAGTTTACTATACTAATATATTAGTAATGTTATACTGCTGTAATGTTATACTATCGTAATGTTATATCCCAGCACAGGCTACCATGCTGACAGCTAAGCTAATTCATGTAAGATGATCAGTTTAGCTCAGTGGTTAGAGCATTTGATAGAGGTCACATGCTCACTCCCCCCCTGTACATGAGTTGTTTTGTTGTTGTTGATAAAAGTGTCTACTAAACGCCTACACATTATGATTCAACAACATGAACACAGTTCAACAGCACAGTTCATCAGATCTCCTCAGAAGCTGGATGCATAGAGGAGGACATGAGGAGAAGGGGAGGGACGCACAGATGACAGGCAGATCAGGTGTGTGTATTCACATGGCCGTGTGTCCTCGTGTGCCTCCTGTCAGGAGCGCTTGAAAGCCGAGACCCTGAACAGGAAGCTGCGTGGCCAGCTGGCGGACTACCGTGTTCCTCACGTGCTGCAGTACATCACGGCCAAGGACTCCCACAGCCAGCTGGAGCAGAGCGTACGCACCTGGGAGAGGAAGGTGGAGATCTCCGAGGTAACACACGCCCTCCCTCGTAAACGCCCATGGAGGTAGAGCCTAGGACATGTTCCTAAGAGTGCCTGGGCCTTACAGCCAGCCTATGCACTAAGTGGAGTTACAGTATGATAGACTTTAACCATGAGCTTATCATTGGGAATAATTACATATTTCCTATACGCGTTTACTAAATGAATATACATTACATTCAATGACTGTAACACATCCTGAGGTAACTCTTGGTATTCCAACCCTGTCATCCAGATGGCTCTGAAGACTCACACCAAGGCCTGGAACAAAGTTAGGGCCTCCGTTGGGGCGGGGCCAGGACCAGGACCAGGGCCAATAACAAGTGCAGTGGCCAGGCTTGGGCCAATCACAGGACCCGTGGCTGGGCCCAGGCCAACCACAAGGCCCGGGGGAGGAGCTGTGGTGGGTTGGTGAGGCGTTCCTAACTGCGGATCCTCTCTCCGATAGCATCTCCCAACCTCTGAAGCCTTTTATAAACCACTAATCATCTGGGTATGGTGGAGTTGGTGCGCACGCATGAGATTGCATTGAGACAACTGATGGAGATGTATATGGATGGCTGTCCTTGCTTATTCAACTGAATTCTCCTGCAATAAACCCAAAAAGTCCACCAGAATTCCTTTATAAATGAAAAAAGTTTATTTGTTAGTGCTGTGTGTATTGAATGCTACATACAGACAGATATCTTAGCATGAATGTACACAAACTGTACGTTGCCACGTAAATGGTTCTTTTTTTTCCTTTTCTTCTTTTGACTACATCATTCACATACTACAATTTGAAAAAGCTATAAGAGGATTGCGTGCCGTCTGACGCACAAACACCAGGGACAGATAACAGGAGCTAACACAGCGGGCATGCAGGGGAAGGAGACGCCAGGGGCCGTGGGAACCGTCAACACGCTAATCTCCGTACGCCGCCCCGGGTCCTCGAGACCCCTCTCCATCACTCTCCTCATCCCCTTTGAATCGCGAAGGCCCTGTCATCTCCTTCCAAGAATATAGATATTCATATAGATTTTAAAGAATATTAATACAAAATGAATATAAACACAAAACATAAAAAAAACATATACAGTACTTTTTTTTTCTTCTCTATTCCAAAATTCAATCCCCAACTGCTCCTGATGTCGTTTTAATGCCAGATGAAGGAAACCAACACGATGAACAAATGGAACAGGTGACAGGGAGGCCAGCTCAGGCACAGTGGCAGTGGATAGAAATACACTTGGTACAATACACATGGTACAGTACCAGGAGCACGCTGGACACAGTACACACGGAACAGTACCAGGAATACACATGGTCCAATACCAGGAACACACATGGTCCAGCACACGTGGTACAATACCAGCAGCAGGCCCGACAACACAGACCCTGGAGCAGCTTGGGGCTTCAGCGTCCCCCTGACCCCAGTTAAAAGGCCGAGCAGACGTCAGCCTGAATCCCAATCTCATATAAAAACATACTCCGAGCTACCCTGTCCTCTTGTTGTAGAACACTTTTCAATACTGCACTCAACAGATCCTCCCCTTGAAATGCTTCAATCACTGAACAACAAAACACAGCCACGTGACCAGCCCGCCCCTCCCCTCCCCACACACACACACATACACACACGACTGGACCTGCCCATCTGAACGAGCTCTACCCCAGAGCAGGGTCAACTCAATCTCATGGTTGGAAACAAACACAATCAAAAATCTAATCTATGGCAGACCATGCAAGTCAAGAAGTCAAGACAAAAAAACAACAGAAAAGGTGCTGCTTTTTTGGAAACGCCTTCCCTTGGGACGTCCTGAGCCTGCATGTACTGCACTAATGACTGATATGGAGCTACACGAAAAAAACATGGCCTGCCCTAACGCAACTTTCAGACAGCTCACTGTGGTCCTTCAAAACGTGGCTCAAAAAAAGTATTTCTTCCTAATGGAACTGTGGAGGAACTGTGGAGCAGGAGGGTCCGGAACGAACCTGTGGAAGGAGAACGCTCTCCGTGGAACCTCGCCACATCTCATCACAAGCGGGATGGACGACAGAGAGCGATAAAACAGTTTCAACGGAAAGGGAAAGCAAACCGACTTGCATACTATTTACACGCAGAGGGAAGAAGCTTAAATCGGGTGTTCTCAGACAATGTTTCAGCACAGATAAAAGTCTAAACTGATCTTTGCTGGGATATGAGCTGTAGATTAGTGTGAAATATATATATATATATATTTCTATATGATGTGAAGCTGGAGCAGTGAGGCGTCAACCATTAGGGTCGCTAAAAAATTAGTCTGGTTAGACCCCCCCCTCACCTGGGCTCTCTGGGGCGTTGTCATGGTGTTTTGGTACAAACTAGAATTGCCACTATCATGGCCACACACATATACACCCACATACATCCACTCACAAATATTTTGTATATTTTTCACAAAAGCACAACAAAACTAAGCCCCCCCCATCCCCGGCCGCCCTCCCCTTATTTCTTACAAATAAAAAAATTAAAAGAACCCCAAAGCTTCTCGTCGTGGGTTTGATACTTGATACAAAAGAAAGCATAGAAATAGTAACCGCACGGAAGATGGAGACGGTGTGTGGGTGACATGGAAGAGTGCGTGCGAGCGCCCCCGCTGCTCCTGCAGCCGCTGGAGATGCTGATGATGGGAGGGCTACACCCCAACACCATCACCATCCTCCTCCCCCACCCAGCCTGGACACACGTCCACCCCATCGAGGGTTAGTCATAGCACAGCATACTGGAATCCAAAACATGAGAAGCAGGAGAGACGTCAGCAGACTATAGATGCTGACGGCCAACTTACAGTATAAAACTATTTTCAAGTTCTTGGTAGTCA
Source organism: Mallotus villosus (assembly GCA_903064625.1). Taxonomy (NCBI): domain Eukaryota; kingdom Metazoa; phylum Chordata; class Actinopteri; order Osmeriformes; family Salangidae; genus Mallotus; species Mallotus villosus. The sequence continues at coordinate 349,580 of CAEFZP010005688.1, forward strand.
ATGCAGAATCTCCATAGGTGGGGTCTCCAGAGTCACAACGACCGCTGTTGGCCCAAAAAAAAGCTAGTTTGGGGGTCGCGTCTCGGGTCGTGACGCCCGTGTAGAGGAAGGGTGGTCAGAGGGCGGGAGCGCTCCTCCTCTTCACAAACCTAAAAAGGTTACTTATTTACACAAACAAACAATTGGCTTGACTAGACAGAAATGTAGGCTAATGTGGTGATTTACATTTCTTCTTCTCTTCTTTCTTTAAGGAGTGAGCTGGTTCAAGAGGAGAGAAAACATCAAGGTTGACCTAGTCGAGGAGCCAGTATTCCTCTAGTCTATAAAATTGTAAGTAACACGTTCAATCAGGAAGGGGTGATTCTTCTGTCCTTTAGAGAAGTACAAGTTAGACTTGGCAGCACGATGACTAAGCTGTAAGACCCTTTTAATATGAAACAAAGGAAGATTAAAAAAAAACCTGTTGGGGTTTCTTCTTGGGGTAGGGGTTAGTTTTCAGATAGAAGGTAATCCTGCAGTGTTAGGAGGTTCTCTGTCAAGCTGGAGAGGGGGGGGGGTTAGGGGGGCAACTGAAGGTCTGCAAGCAGGGTTATTTCTTTTCTGTGCACTGTAAGGAAGAAACGAGAGGTGGGGGGGTGGGGTGGGGTTGGGAGGGGGGTAGGGGGGTGTTGTTAGTAGCCTAGATGCAGGGAGGGACCGGGTAGCCCCCTCCCTCAGCAGTGTGCTGTACAGTGTGCTCCTGTAAAGAGCCCAGGTCGCTGAAACGCTCGCCGCACCACACACACTTAAACTGGGCCTCGCGCGAATGCACACTCTGGTGCTTGGCCAGGTGCTCCCTCTGCTTGAAGCCCTTATCGCAGCTGGCACACTTGTAGGGCTTCTCGCCCGTGTGCACGCGCCGGTGCCTCTGCAGGTCGGAGGTGTACTTGAAACGCTTCTCACAGTCGGGACACTTGAGGGGCTTCTCGCGGGACGGGTCGCATCGGTGCTGCACGAACTCGGACGACGACAGGAAGCGCCGGTCGCACAGGGAGCACTTGAGCGGCTTCTCCTGGCAGTGCGAGTTCTGGTGCCGCTGCAGGGTGGAGCTCTTCTTGTAGCCCTTCCCGCACACGTCGCACTTGTACGGCTTGTCGGCCGAGCCGGAGCCGGAGGACGACTCGCCGCACTTGTGGCGCAGGAGCTCCCCCGACTGGCTGAACTCCTTCTGGCAGGAGGCGCACTTGAAGAGGTTCTCCATGCCGTGGACGTGCTGGTGGTAGAGCAGGTGGGAGGGCTGCAGGAAGCCCTTGTCGCACAGGTTGCACTTGAAGGGCCGGTCGGCGGGGTTCTTGTGCGTGCGCCGGTGGCGCACCAGGGCGTACTGCTGCTTGAAGCTCATCTGACACTCCTCGCAGTGGAACGGCCGTTCCTCCGAGTGCGTGCGCTCGTGCTGGCGCAGGTCCGACGGGCGCTTGAAGCCCTTGCCGCAGGTGGCGCAGCGGAAGGGGCGGGCGCCCTGGGGGTGGCAGGGGTGGTGCAGCAGCTCCGACGACTCCTTGAAGTGCAGCTCGCACAGGTTGCACTTGAACAGGTGCTCTCCGGAGTGGGCGTACATGTGGCGGACCAGGTGGGAGCGGTGCTTGAAGCTCTTCTCGCACACTGCGCACTTGTACGGGCGCTCGGAGCTGTGCGTGCGCTGGTGGTGCGCCAGGTGGGACGACTGGCTGAAGCTCTTGTCGCACGTGTCGCACTTGAAGGGCTTCTCCCCCGTGTGCACGCGCTCGTGGCGGGCCAGCTCCGACAGGTGCTTGAAGCCCTTCTGGCAGACGGAGCACTTATAGGGGCGGTCGCGGGCCGAGGGGAACGTGATGGAGGAGCTACCGCTGGCCGACGCCCCGTCGCTGGACGGCTGCTGGGGATTGGTGGCGGAGGAAGTGGGCGTGGCGTTGCCCGAGGAACCGGGCCGGTAGGTCTTCTCACAGATGGAACACTTCATAGGGTTGCTGCTGTTGTGCGAGGTGTGGTGCTGCGCCAACGAGGTGAGCAGGGAGAAGCCCATCTTACACACCCCGCACACAAACGGCTTCTGCTCCACCTAGGAGAAGATAAGATAGTGCTTTATTAATCTCCATTACAGAGGAGATGCGTACGCCACCAGCACGGGCTGGGGCAGTGAGAGCCAATTCCGTTCCGCGGCAAGCTCCTCAAAGGGACTGGGCCCCCCGACTGTGAGATGCGTTTCAACTGGACGTGCACCTCCGACTTGCAGAGGCACCGGATGAGATTAAGGACGCGATTTTGCCGGCGCGGAGCAACACCTAATATCTAGAATAGAGAAAGCACTTCAGTCAAAAAGATTAGGGATTAAGGATCACATGGTTTTCGGTCAAATTGTTCAGAGAAATCACGGGAGGTTTTTAGGGAGATCAATGTTAGAATTCAACAGCATTGTCATTATCTAAGTAGGTTTTTGCTCCGAACTGACCAATTTTGCTCCAGCAAAACCAAGGCCTTAAAATACTCACGGCTGGAGGACATGAGGCCCTGGAGGGACGTGCTTTTGACCTGCTCACCTGCACGCACTGATGCTCCAGCAGATCAGTCGCCTGGTGGAAGATCTTCATACACTGGGTGCACTGGAACGAGCGGTCCTGGCTCACCATGCACTGGTGCTCGTGTGGGTTTGCCAGGTGGGAGATATCGTGGCCGCAGGCCCCACACTTGTGTCCTCCCTCCCCTCCTACCTGCGTGCGGAGAGACACAGGTCACTTCTATCAGCACAGGCGGGGGTGCAAAGCCACATGCTACATTCACTTTGTTTGCGACAGGTGTGGAGGCAGGCCTACCTGCAGGGAGGGCTGCTGGGCCTGGGCTGGGTGCTGCTGCTGGCTGTGCTGGCCTCCTCCGTGCTGCTGAGCCGCGTGGTGCTGCTGGGGCTGCTGCTGCTGCAGGCTGGGGGGGGTCCGGCTGGAGCACGATGCCGTACACGGCGCAGCCCAAGGCGTTCTCTGCCCCCGGGGGGATGGTGTGGACCACCGGGGGAGGCGCCACAGCATGTTGCTGCCATGCCTCGGTCATGCGGGCTCTGGTGTAAGGATTCAGCTTGGCAGCGGATGGGGACCTCTTTGTGGGGGAGAAAGTGGAAGGTGCGTGAGCTGGCTGGTCAGTTTGGGGGGTGCTGGGGAGTTTACAATATCATCTAAAGCCAACTGACGTGGAGGATAATGGAGAGTGGTTGTTACGGGGACTGGGGTGTCTTCTGTTCTTCAGCTTGCACAGGATTTCTGCAGAGAAGATGATTCCAAGAAGAAATAGGATTATTTCACCTTTTGATAGCTATGTTATGACTCCCTTAGAGATGTGAAAGACCTTGGTTTCATAACTTCCCAATACAACAATGTCCAACAGTAGCTAACTATGAGCGAAGGCTGAGATCATATCGTAACAATATCCCATCGGAAAATATTATCCTCTATTGTGTTTAAACATTTTATAACGCGTCTATAGTGTCACAAAGACTTTTAGGAAATGTCAATCAATCAACTGTATGGTAGTAATGATCTGATCAATCAATCAAGCGTCTAACAACGACAAGTAGAAATTCCCCACAAAACCCTTTGACAGCGTTCTGATTTCAAGTCTATGCCGACCCTACCGCTCATGATTAGCATAGCCGACATACTAGCTACTAGCACAAGCTTAGCTAGGTAAAATTGGTTTATGTATACCCAGCTTCTTTACCATAAACAACAACAAATAGTTTCAATACATTAAATAACACCACACTCAAATGCTTACTACGCAGATGCATGAGAGCGGGATTAACACGAATACAGTGAAGCATCATTCAATTTTTGAGAGGGCGGCTGATGCCCATTGCTAACGTTAGCTATCTATCCTTAGCCGCCGGAGACCTATGCTAGCTAGGCTAAAAAGCTAACTCGCTAGTAATGTTTACGGGGTTCGGAAATATTTGATGTTGAAACATCTGATCTTGACAGAAGATGCACCGCTCGCTGGGTACTGATAATTTGACAGGCAGCTGAAGACGGGATAATTTGTAACATACCTTGACCGATAGCATGAGCTATTGGCGGGGTTTACAATTTTGACAGAAATTGGGAAACAGTTTTAGGCCCAAAAACACGTCCCCTCTTCGTTCGTATCCGCAGACTCAGCCAGTCGTTCTCTTGTCTGTCTGACGCGTTCCCAATACCAGGGCCGGAGAATTCGTAAATTGTCAATCGCTAAAAAATACCTAAATACTATCACAATTCTTTAAACGGCCCATTTAAACATTTCCCGTATCCTCGTGTGGTCGTATTATAGCTTAGTTATACTTTTTTAGGTTAAATAGACGGAAATTTGGGATAAAACGGTAGGTAGCAATCGGGCTAGCAAAAAAACCCTGCCCCGGCACAGGAACATGAATAATCCAATATTTAATTGGCATGCTCACAACACACCCGGAACCTGCTACGAATAGCCAGCTTTCACCATTATTCTGTTAATAATGTGATATGAGTAGTTTGTAGTTTGAGTAAGGGTAAGCTAGATATTTTCTCTGTTAATAATAATTATTATTTTTTTGCTAAATATTTAACAGATCTTTGTTACACACACATCTATATAATATTACGACTCCTTTTATGAAGTAGTGAATGTTCAGTGACAACTACTGCTCAGAAAGACGTCTGACAAAGTGATGTGTAAACAAAGTTTAACATTAATTAAAACCAGTATATAAGAAAGGGATACGCTAGCAATATTTCCATTGATGTTGAATAAAACGGAACGCAGGACTGTGTACTGGGTATGGAACCTACGTTGAATTACATGTTGTTTCAACGGGGGCATCAATTATCCTAACAACTGTTTGTTTACATCGGAAATAACGCCGGTTCCCTGCTTTGCCGTCTCTTGTAATCGCTTGTAATACGCCTGGAGCCAGAGCCGAATTAATAGTTTCCATGTTCCCATAGGACGATGTTAGTTAACTACAGTAGCAGCTCTGAAGATGAAACTGAAGTTTTGGAAAATGCAAAGAGGCGCCAAAGTTGTAACAACGATGATAGGTTGAGAAAGAAACACAAGTCTGATTTAGAAGTCCCCAGTCACAGGTATAACGAAAATGATATGCTTTTTAAATTATTTATATTTAATAAATGGGCTCATCAGAACGAAAAGATCTGTGTGAAGTAATGTCTCATCTTGATATAAACCTCTTTGTATTATCAGGAACAACTGCAATGACCATGAGTCTCTCTCAGTTACTGGTACTACTGCCAAAAGGCATGAGTCCAAATCGAAGTCAGAACCAACGCTTTCCAGACTGCCACTCCCTGACAGCCTGTTGGACATGTTCACAGGGGAAGGGGAGGACTCGGACACGGAAAACAGCTCACATCACGAAGGACGGATACGCTCCTTCAAACATGAGAGGGGGAACTGGGCCACATATGTGTACTTTCCATGTAAGTTCATGTCTTACTCTAATCAGCCAAAGGCTTCACGTACATGTTAGGGTGGACCAACAGTTTCAGTATAATTATTCTTAACCATGCACCTGTAGACTACACACACTAAACACCAAGTTGCTATAAACAGGGGTCGAGGCAAGAGGTACACACAGGATAAAAAGAGGCAGCTGCTTCCTGTTTGGTTGCACACTTTAAGCGCCCTCTCCATCACGTCCCCTTGCGCCACAGACCTTCCAGAAGAGGAGTTCCTGGAGCTGCTGGATGAGATGCTGGTTTTAGCAGCGGCCCATGGGGTCCCACTCTCCCGGGCACAGGACTTCCACCTCAGCATGTCCCAGACAGTGGTACTGCGACACCACTGGATCCAGCCCTTCATACAGTCCCTCAGAACCGGCCTGAGCGACTGCAGGAGGTCCGCTGCCGTCCTCGCTAAACGCCAGCCCTAACAAACTTGTGTTCTTTTTGTGAAATGAAAAAAAAGCACTTTATGTGATATTATTTCTTAGTATCTCTAAGATCCAATAGGTATTAGTCTCTCTCATGTCCAATTTAAAATGTGTGTGAAACTTGAACCTGTATGTTTAAGCCTAGGGAAACCTTACAGAGGAAAGATGTGATCGAGATCTTGTTTTGTAGGCTTGTGTGTTCAGCAGAGAAACTGAGGGTCTACTCCAATGCAGAGAAAACCAGGTACTGTAAAGTCTTCTTCATGTTCCCATAGTTCTGAAGAACACAATTTGCGGTCAAGTCTGGCTCGGAAACGAGTTTAAGAGAAAGGAGAAAACGGAATCTAGAACTTTCAGATTCAACCATACCACTGTCTTCTGTAGAACATTCCTGGGGATGGAAGTCTCTAGTGGGCATTCTCAGTTGTTGCAGATAATGAAGACAGTAGATGGAACCATGGAGGAGTTCCGCCTGGATACATTCTACAAGGTCTGGAAACCAGCGGCTCGCACTACAAATTCCCCTCTCATTAAAACCTGTCTTTTCTTTTCCACACGATTATTTAGTCAATTGTTTCTTTCGCAGTGACATGTTCCAAATTCTGACTGCAATATGAACCCAGAGATGACAAAAGTAACCAACAGCAATCAAAGTAAAGTCACACTTTAAACTACTAACCACCTCTCTGCTCCCAGAATCCATCGTTCCATGTCAGTCTGGCCTGGTGCGCGGGGGACTTTACTGATTGTATGCGTACCTGTCTACAAAAGCTCCAGGTGACTCCTCCTTCGTCAGACACCCTCCTCGTGTGGCCCGTCTCGGCCTGTTGGGGTTTTGATCCAGTGTTGTTCCTTCGTCCTCAGAGCCTGGTCGACTGCCATGAAGACGGACGGTTCGTGCTGAGGGTGGACTGTGAGGAGCTCCGCTGCAAATCGGGGAACAAGATCTTCTCTTTCCCCTTAGTCTGCTGATATTTCAGTGATGTACACGATCCTGTCCTTTCCCTTGGTCTGCTGAGGGAATAATGCTGTTGTAGAACTGCTCAAATAGAACTAGGATCGGGTCTGACCCTATCACCATCCTGTTACCTGATGTATCATTTATGCTGTAAATAAAGATTATTTTATCATATGTCAAACCTTATGTCATTATCACCTGTGACATTAGCAGCATTAAAATAGACAATGACCAAACCAGAAGAAGCACTGGAGAGGTTGTTTTTGTTAATAGTCACAGGAAGTGACATGCAGATTTGGTGTACTAGTCCATCATCTGCAGATACAGTATGATAACATCAAGCTCAATTTAGAGGAAGAAAAACACTGCCAGTCACATCCTTAGTTCAGAGACTGGCCTATGGTGAACTCGTCATTATCAAGATCCACTATTAAAATGGGTTGAATATAATCTGTGTTTAAGAACAATACTAATATTCACACCTCATTGTTCTGGCAGAGACAAACATCCAAAGTACAAACATCCAGACACATACGTTCAAGTTTTGTTCTAGGGCTTTCTGAGTGTGAGATCAGATAAGGTAGAGTAGTTATCTACCGAGCAGTAGGGTCAGGGTAGAGAAACCTCAGAGAAGGGAAGAGGAACTGAGAAGGAACAGATAAAACTGCCACTGAAACTTCTACTGCAGTTCCTCCACCTGGTATCACTCCTCTATCCCCAAAAAGAAAACACAAGACGGGCTACATGTGTAACATCACAGCTTTACTCAGTCAGATTGGCAGCAAATGTGCACAACACACAGCTTATTTGATTTTCAGCAATTACAACATCTTGGCCTGGCCCAACCATGGGGCTGTAATATGGCACAATTACCATCACACTGGTCAGAGCGGGCCTTGCTGTGCTGTAGCAGGTTCTCAATACCAGACATAATAACATCCATGTAGGATAACAAAGAACAGGTACAAAAACAGGTTCAAGAAAGAACTTGTCATTATAAAGGTTATCGATTAGCTGACAGTAAGCATCAATAAATCTCATGTTATACAGATCGCAAACAATGGTTGACATTTAGAATAGCAGACTAACAGAAGCAAAGCATGATCTGAATCAACTACAGCAGGCGATTTTTAAGTGTTCGTTTTTTGATGACTGGAGCCTACATGGAACTCTCGCTTGATACTTAATATAGGCCAACAGTGTGTAACATCTCAAATAGAATATTAGCTTTTTAAAATGTGTAGATTATATCCAATTTTGGTTTTATGCCACAAAACAACCTATACTCTACATTTCTAGATGAGTTCCTCTTAAATTACAGAATTGTAGTTAGCGTACAAGCCTACAGGTCTTTCATAGGTCTACTGTATACATGAATATAAATCAACCATAAAATCATTCAACATTATAAAATTGAAAATCCAATGTATGAAATGGCATGTGTGTGTGAACGAAGCTCAAAGATCTGGATCCCAACCAACGCCAATCAATAGCCTGCCAACGAAGCAACAGTCTTTGGCCTGACTGACGAGGTCACTGAGGAGAACAAGAGGAGAGGAAGAGATCAAGAGAGGGAGGAAGAGGCAGAAATTGGTTGCAGCCCCTGAGCAGGGGCGGTTGAGGGAGAGAATAATGGAGGGGCCAGAAGTGGACCCCTCAGGTAGGAAACAGCACAGCCTTAATGTAGTCGACGGTGGTGATGTTGAGCAGCATGTTGACGTGTTCGTTCCCCGGCAGCTCCACCAGGTGGACCGGCTGCTTCTGCTTCCCCAACCAGCGTTTGCACTGCGTGGCGCTCAGCAGGTTCACCGTCCCGTCGCCCTCCCCTTGCACCACCGTCGGCTCCACGTCCGGGAACTTGCCGTCGTACTTAAAGGTCTCGGCGGTGGGCACGCCGCTCCCGTAGAGGCAGTGGATGGCCACCCCGGGGGCCTGCAGCGCACTGACCAGGGGCTCCGTGTCCTGGCGCATGGCCCAGCCGTCAGGGAAGTCCAGGTCGGTGAACAGACGCTGGTAGTCCCTGACGGTGTAGTTGGTGGTTGGGGTCTGGACCAGGGTCTGGTTGTTGGGCCAGGAGTGGGCGTAGGGGAACAGCCAGACGGTGGAGACGGCAGAGCGCTGTTGAGAGCGGATCTTCAGAGGGCTGATGACTGGAATACGGTTGTTATCGCCTGGGGGGGAGAGATCATCATGTGATTGGAAACACATGTAAGGAGTGACGTTCTACTCAAACCACAAGCACACCGACTGGCTTGGTTGCTAGACACTGATAATGATCTGCCGTCCCAAACAGAACACCACGACGCCCAATAAACCTCCACACAGAAAACAACAAAGCCCATCAACCCTGCACCCAGAAAACACCCAGTAACCACCCCATACACAGTGCCCAGCATACCAGAAGTGACCACCCTGAGGGTCTTGGCCACACCCGCCCAGGGTGCCCCCAGGGAGATGAATGCCTTGATGTAGCGGTCCTTCCAGGCCTGGGGCTGCTGGTTGAGGAAGTACAGTGTGTACATGTTGCCCATACTGTGGGCGATCAGCACCACCGGACCCCCGGCCTTCTCCGCCATCTCCTCTACCATCCGCTGGAGGCCCAGGAAGTAGGCCTTGTTCTCATCTTAAAGGAACGTCACAAGCCAGAGCAGCAGATTAGACATGGGAGATGTTGTGAAAATGGTAAATGGGTTGCGTGTGTGCGTGTGAACGGGTCCTTACTGGGAGCTTTACGCCAGTCATAGGGAGCACCTCGAATATCATCATCTCTTGTGTATCCCTTCTCCACAAGCGCCTGCACTATGGTGAAGAAATACATACCTACACACACATACAGCTTAGTTAAGGGATAATGTCTGACACAGTGACCCTCATCAGCTAAGCAAGCCAGTAGAACCTGGAGGCCAAGAGAGCCAGCCGGGTTAGGGTTTGTCAGGAGGCCACTCACCCAAGCTGCGCTTGCTGGGGTCCAGATACTCCAGAGGGTAGGTCTGCCCGAAGCCTGGTACCCTGACGTCCACTCCTGGAGGACACTCTGAGCTCCTGGTGGTGCGGTTGTAGATCAGCCTGGAACAAAACAAGAAATGTGTCAGTTACAGATGGACAGAGACAGTCTGACGGACAGACAGACAGACTAAAGAGACAAAAATAGCAGGGAGACAGACAAACGGAACTGTCTACTTTCTGTATCATGAGAAATAACTTAAATGCAGATGTAGAATAGAATGCTGAGCAGTGATGTCAATCAGGGGAAATACGCTGCATTGGGCACACTGAACGATCAACCTTGTTTAGTTTTAACTGATGATAATAAGTAGTGGTGTGGTTTGACTGATTCTAGAAGCATGAAAGGTTAGAAATGTTGAGGGATGATTGAAGATGACACGTCTTTTAGTCGGTTTAAAGGTCTGTGTGCACTGGGGCTAATGCTGATAACCTTATAGGCCGGGTTATGACCTATTGGTGTGTTTTGTAAAGCTCAGCACCTTTCTAAAGCAAACGAGTTTCCCCATCATACGCAGGAAAAGCCCCATGCCAAGACAACGTGTAAGAACGTTTTTAGTTAATAAGTGTCGGAAAAAAAAACATTGACTGTTCCAGACATTTAGTCGTCGTTCCAGACAGCAGCTCACCTCATGTTGTCGATCCAACAGTCGATGGCCACAGGCACCAGCAGCTCAAGGTTCAGCCACAGGGTGAAGAATGTGTCTGTCTTCTTGTAGCAGATATAGTGAACCACGCTAGGCTTGTCCAGCTTAGCCTCTAGCTGGTTACCCAGGTCTCCTGGAACTGAAGGAACAGAACATGTAGGCTGTACACATCTGCATTCATCTTCGCTTAGCATCCATCTACCTATATGAACAGTCGTCTGAACACATGAAACCAGATAGGACTCGGCTAGTTATTCTGATCTCTACTATTTGGACATGAGACCAGTATGGCAGTCACCCAATTATTTGATACAGTAATGTGAGATATACTAACACAGGGAACATACAGTAATACTAAGATGATGAAGGCAACCATCAGCTGCTTTCTTTGATGATGGTTTATTGACTCTTAAGGCCAGTTTCTCTAGAATGTATTGTTTACACATTAGTAGGCTACATAACGAAATTGGGAGTAATTGGACTTCAGGCCCGACCTTCCTTCACGCCGTAAAGGTTTAATATATAGGCTACTAACTGCAATAACTAACTGCAACTAAAACGACAAACTGTGACCCAGCGTTAACCACAAGCTAAAGACCGAAGTCAGAGGTGAACCATCGGGCAATTCACTACCCGCAATCACACAAATGTAGGTATACAAACAGTAGACTATAGTCAAATAAGATTAGATAAGCCTTTGTTGAAAAGAGCCGAATCTGTTAATTTCCACGATTTCCAGAATCATTTTCACATTAAAGCTAGCTGGAGACCTGATATAGAACATTAGAGTCGGACAAAATCTACACTTTTGTGCCTTGTCCATTTATCGGCCGAATGCGGTTAACTTTCTACAGGACATTGCGTGGTAAACACGATTGGCAAATCGACCGAGTCACATACAGTCATATGACCTGTCTCCAGCATTTCTTCATGACTCTTGAGTAAACAACCGCTCAGAAATGGAGGTTGTTGTTTATGCTAGATACATACAATTGGGACACTTACATAATTGTTAACAAAAAAGCATTCAATCTGACTGCAGTCTGTCTGGAGTCAATGAATCACGCAAGTAAGTTAGCATAGCTAACTAGCTAGTATCATCACATGATGAGCTACCAAACAAGCACCCTACAAGATGAACACACTTACTCAGGACCACTGGGGGTCTTTCCGATTGGCAAGACCGTCCCGGGAAACATTTCTCCAATGTTCTGGCGTTGCTGCATGTTACCAAAAACAAAAACAAACACAGCTGGAACAGCTTAGGGAGAACAGTCAACCCACAGCTGGAGACCATTTCTCGCTATCTCTCATAACGCTCTTGGTATTAGATAACACGAAAGACAACGCACATAAAGAACTCTATGTTCTGCAATTCCTAGAATAAGAAAAATATCCGGCCCATCCGGCCCAACGCTTGTTCAGACAGCAACAGGTTTCTGACGGGGAAAACGCTGTCTGATCAAGGCAGAATAGACGACGTCAGACGTAGTCGAGTGATTATGGGAGTGGCATAAAGATAACTTGATTAAATTAGGCACATTCAGTTCTAATCAAAGATACGATCTTCCAAAAAACACAGCAAAGTAAATATAGTCTGAGTTTAGTTTTTCATACACAATCATTTTAATCATATCACAATCACATCTTCACATTGCAGAACAACACATACTGAAACAATGTTTTTTCATTTTTTTAAATAATCTTATAGCATACAATTTCACAGACCTTTTGACAACCAATAACACTTAATGCTACGTCATGAGTTGTTCATCAATGATATCACTTATTTTCTGACAGTAGACATGACTACTCCTTTCTTGAAATGATATAAGGATGTAACTCTTTTACCTCACCCTAACCCAATGCTGTGCAATGCTGCTAGGCCACAGCTTGGTCTAGTCCTGGGTGGTGGGGGGAGCTAAGGGAGGGTCGCTACTGTCAGCCGTGGAGTTAAAGACGTTGGTCTCCTCTGGCAGGGGCTCTGTCCACCTATCCTCCAGGATCCGCTCGATCAGATTGAGCACCTTGTGATGAAACACCATGTCCAGGTGAGGCATGCCGTTGAACTCAGTGACATGCACGGGCTTGTCCTGTTGGCCGATCCAGCGCTTGCACAGGCCCATGCTCCGACTGTCCACCGTGTCGTCTCCGTCAGCGTACAGGAAGTCCACTGGGTCTGCGTTGGGGAACTCCTCGTCATAGACGTAGGTGACGGGCGTGGGGAGACCCACCCCGTAGAAGCAGTAGACCTCCACTCCAGGCGCCGGCAGACCTGCCGTCAAGTTCCTGGTGTCCTCCCACATGTACCAGCCGTCCTCGAAGTTGATGTCGGTGAAGAATTGCTGGTAGTTTTGGTTGGTGTAGTTGACGGTTGGCGTAGAGATGAACACGTGGTCCTTGGACCACGCCTCCTCAATTGGCAGCATCCAGGAATTGGTCGTGGTCATCCGCTGCTCCTCCCGGATCTTAATGTTGGACACCAATGGGATGCCGTCGTTTTCACCTGCGGAGACATAGCAGAGTCGCTAAGTATCAAAGATCATATAAAAACGAATTAACCTTTTGAAACAATGGAATTGTAAGGTAACTGCAACCCCACCAGGAATAAGTGCTCCATTAAAAGATTTAGCCTCCTAAAATATAGATGTCTTGTTTGTGGCCATTGGGATATTATGGATACGATGAAGGCTATCATTATAGGTTTATGGATTCTCAATACCCAAAGCCATCACTGTGGAGCATTAGTGTTACAGTTAGGGTTAACCTTGTTTGCCTGGTGCCCAAAACCATCACTGTGGAGGGTTAAGGTTAGCCACTAGCCCCCTGCATGCCTGGTACCTTAGGCCCTCACTCTGGGCGGGGTAGGGTAAGTGTTAAGGCCTAATTATGCTTCTGCGTTTTTCGAAAAACGCAGAGGAGGGAACGCCCTCGTCTCCGTGGAACGCCCTCTGCGTGCTCTCCGTCAGCCCTCGGAGAGCTTTTGACGGATTGACGTGCACCTCCTGAATTTTCTAACTATCCGTCGAAATTACGCAGAGCGACGGAGAGCGACGGAGACCCCCTTGGCTGTGATTGGTCCGTATTAAGAAGTCAGGGGCGGGTTTGCCGCTATGGGTTGCCGTGACCAACAAGACCAGGGGTGGGGAACGTCCGACCTGCGGGCCATATGCGGCCCAAAAAATCATTTGGTCCAGCCCGCCATGGCATGGCGGGCACCATATTATTAGGTGCATTATTCGTTGGCAGCAGGACTATTTTAATATGTGGAAGAGGACCGTGGAGGCGCTCAGCGTCGTGTTCTTGCAAATCAAGCCCCAATACGTTGTTGGTTTGGGCTATACCCGGAATGTTTACAACGTCTGGCTCCGCACCTGATTAACACTCGGATCGATAAGCAGTCTCTAAAATGGTAGCAATATAAAAACATATACGATTCCTTTCCGTAATCATAATAATAACCCCCCAGAAATGTTCACTGCACACCCAGTCAAAGCAGGCTGCTCTTCCAGCTAGCATCACAAACATCACCAAGAGATCGAAGCAGTTTTTACAATTCATATTTCAGCTAAACAGTAGCCTACATGTAAATTGGCATTTGAATTCAAATGTGACGAGAAATGGGCAGTGTAGTCGCTGAAACTGTGCATATTTTATTGATGAAACGGCTCATTTGTAAATTTGCTCCGAGTTTTCGATAACCTATAGCTAGTATCGCAGTGCAGCGCCACCTACTCTTCTGGCGGTGAATTGTTTTCAGCACCCACAGCCTACGGAGAACTATAAACGAAGTCTATCCGTGTGTATCCGTGCGTATCCGTGAGCCCGCCCACCCGAAAACGGAGACGCAGAAGCATATTGAGGCCTTTAACCTTGTGTGCCCAATACCTGAGGCCATCACTCTGAGAGTTTTGATAGCTCCACCCCAGGGGGCCCCCAGGGAGATGAAGGCCTTGATGTAGCGGTCCTTCCAGGCCTGGGGCTGCTGGTTGAGAAAGTACAGCACGTAGTTGCAGCCCATGCTGTGGCCCATCAAGTAGATGGGATTCTGGTACTCCTCATACATTTCCTCCACTAGGGCCTTTAGCCGGACAAAGTAGTCCTCATTCTCATCTAAGGAGAGAGAGGTGGAAGAAGGGTGGAGAGGGAGGAATGGGTGGGGGAGGAGAAGGAGGGGAAGAGGGATTGAGGGGAGGAAAAGGGGGAGGAGGAGGGGTTAAGGGGAAAGAGGAGAGGGTGGGGGGGAGAGGTGAGCGTGGAGGAGGAGCAACAATCACATAGGAGTTGAAGGCAAATCTGATGTGCTGTATGTGTGGTGTGTGTTTCTGTGGGGTGTAAACGTGTTCATATGTCTGTGTGTGCGCGTGTGGGAACATCGGTATTTATAGTACTCACTTGGAGCCACCCTCCAGTCATAGGGAGCTCCACGGACAGTCTCATTGCGGACATATCCTATATTCACCATGTGCTGCACCATAGTGTGGAAATAACCTGAAAGGTTGCATACACAGGCATCTTAATCAAACCATGAACATAAATGGTTAGTCATTGTTAGTGAAGAGGTCAGTTGACAGATCAGTACATAAATTGCTTTTACCTGCCAGTCTGTTGGTGTCCAGGAACTCAATGGGATATGTTTTTCCAAAACCAGGCACTCTCACTTCAACTCCAGGTGCATTGGATGACCTGCGTGTTGTTTTGTTATATACAATCCTGCAGTAGGAAAAGACATGTAACAAATATAAAACTGCATTTAGCATGAATTAGCATTGGCTCAGTTAAAACTGTTGATACTTATTCTGCTTATTTGCCATTCCATACTGCCTCCTCACCTGATGTTGTCTATCCAGCAGTCTATCCCGATGGGCATGAACATATTGAGGTCTATCCAAAGGGGGAAAAAGTCATCCGTCTTCTTGTAGCACATCCAGTGCACCAAGGTTGGCTTGTCAATCTTGGCATCCAGACGATTTCCTAGGTTACCTGGCACTGCACAGACATTACCATAAATTGTGTAAGAAGAGGCAGACATTACTAGACCTTGTGTAAGTAGAGACAAACAGACAGACAGGATGGGATTTATGGATGGTTGAGACAGCCAAGTGTCTTTGGATAACTGGATATGTCAAAGATGCTGTAAAGCAAATTCCATGATTTGCTTCTCAGTACATTATATATGTGTGTATAAATGATTTTTTAAATGTAATACTACACACACTACAAATCTCTCACTGAGGGTTGCGAGAACATGTCACTGGTAAGTTTGGTGATGTTATAGCTTTCTTCAAATATCATTTATACACACATCTTAATGAGTAGCAGGGCTCCTGTATAAGAAACCAAACGCTTGGGTTTCCAAAACAATACGGACATCATGTCCATCCATACTGTGTATTACACCTTGTTTTTCCAATGTTCCCAGAACATGACTTTAGAGATAGCGTAATCACAGAGGTCACATACCTTTGACCTCTAAACATTTCAGCCACAAACCCCACAACCCTGCAGGTGTCCCTGGTCTGAGTTAGTCTTGTGAACACATGAAACCCCAATCCCATTTTCCAGGTAATTTATTGTCCATTATCTTGAAAAGGTCGTTTTCATTTAAGCATATTGGTAGATTTTTCCTATACGTTTACGGTATTGTATTAGCTGCCAACAGATATGTGCGATGTTCAAAGCCACCAGTAAACTACGACGATTCTCATCAGACGAACTTCAACCGTATGTCACGTTGCCGTTTCTCCAGACATATAAACCAGCAGACACGTTCCACACAAATGATCGAATAAATATAATCTATAGGCTAATACCATACGAAACCATAAGTAATTGGCCTATGTGTATAAACATGTAAACATACTCACCTATAATAACTGGTGGAGTGCTATTGGTTGCCTGACGAGGTTTAGCATTGGGAGGAAAGATAACGTTGAACAGCCAAAATGCAGATGCGTACTGAGATATGAATAGGAACGCCAGAAAGAGCGAAGAAAACAAATGTGAAAAGTCCATGATGTTCTCTTCCAGGCAAAGTCTCTTGACGACTTTCACAACTTTTACGTCTTTCTCACTGGGTCACTGGAGAAGCTTTTAATGCTGTCTGGGGCAGAGGCAGGGTGCGACCGTGAAAGATGGAGAAAGAAAGAGTGAGGTTATTTTTTCTCGACCTTTTTAAAGCTTTGGCTGGACATAGGTGCATCTCCATAAACACGAGCTAAATATGCCTTCAAAATGAATTTGAACGAACATATGCAAATACAAAAATACAACACACACAAACACACACCTACACACACACAATCTAAGTTGATACAAAACTACCTATTGCCCTATTGATTTTAGAACGACACCATATTTGCCATGGCTCAAAGGTGAATATAACTGAGAGTCCCAAACAGATGACCACTATGTGTAGGTATGTCAAAGAAAGTGCTTTTTATTGACTTTTTTAGCAGTCCTAATGTAATGGTTGTAATACGTTTGTAATAGGTTAGTTACGGGCAAGATTGAATCCATAGCAAGTAGACTATTTGGTTTGATTTTCTTCACTTTCATTCATACTGCAAGTTTTTTCATGTATCAAATCAGAGCCCGTTTCTGATCCAATCGGAGTTCTCTAAATTCTATCGTCACTCAACTCCTGTTACTATGGAGACACAATGACAACAATATCGTCCACGTAAGGTAACTAGCAATCTAGCTAGGTAGCTAATGTTAGCAAATAACAAAAGAAAACCTTATTTAATTGTCTTATTAAACAGTTTAGACTTGTTAAAGTATTTCTAAAGTTATTTAGCTAAGAATGTTATCAAATAATTATTATATGCTAAGATGAAGTACATAGAAAGTACATACCAGCCACTGTATGAATACAATAAATTAAGGTGTGTTCTACTACTGTACCAGTATTAGAGATGGAGGAGGAGGTCTTGCCCGACAAAGAGCCAGAGAAAGAGGATCAGGATGTGATAGCAGAGCTGGAAGAGAGTACATTGGAAGAGGTGCAAGATGACCTGAACGAGCTGGAGAAGACCCTGGGCAGCATACACACAACCAGGATGACCAAACCCTACATGTGAGGTTACCAAAGAGCATTGACATTTGTTACAGTTGTCCACGAGTGTTGAAGTAGGGCAGCTGGTCATGTTGCTTCATGTGGCGCTTTCAACATAGCAGTATAATAAACACAAGGGCTGTTTACGTTTAATTGAATGATTACCTATATACAATGGCCCTGCTTTAGTTCATACTGAACATGTTTGTTGTTCCTACATGTTTGTACTATTGTGTGTGATTGCGCGTTACAGTTACATTGTGTTTGTGTCACGTCTAAGGCTGTGCAACAGTCTCTTGTCTCTTCTGTGTCTCAGTCATTACCTGCACCTGTGTAGTGTTAAGTGTCTGCGTGTTGTTTGCTTGTTTGTTGGAGTAGTTTCACCTTTGTCTAGTTTGGTCCTTGTGTATATAGTTCCTTCCCTGGTCAGTTCGATTGTGGGTTTTGGGTATTCTTCCCATCATGTTCCGGATTCTTGTGAACTAATAAATACTTTTTAGTTCCTTTTATCCTTCCTGCCTGTGTTTCCCTGCAGGTCCACCAACTCTGCCTCAACGTTGTTGATCCCTGTTAACCAAACACACACATACTTTCATGATGTGAATAAGGACATTTGCATGGAACATTACACATGAACATGATGCAACGAACGCATGTGTCTTGTGTACACAGCAGATTTACACCCCCGACCCCAATGGGGAATAGTTGACCTTCAACCTTTCCTCTCAGACTGTCAACAATGTTTCTGTGCTGAGGCCACATCCACACTCACTCGTGTCCCTCCTCATATCTGGCAGCCCAGAACAGATCCAGAAGGTGGACCTGTCCCAGTGTCCCACCTCCTACAGAGAGAACAGCCCTAAGGAGAAGCTTCTGCTGGCGATGGCTGACAATTTCCGCTACCAGTATGCCCACATATACCCCGACCGCAAGCCCCTGCTTCTGTGTCCACTCAACGAGTGTGGCGTCCCGGTACTGTACATACAGATATGCTCTCACACACACACACACACACACACTATTTGGAAGACCAGCTATCACAGTGGTTGTACTTTTGTCTCCCTGATCCAATAGAAGTTTGTGAGCACCACTGTGCGAGCCACCCTGATTCCCTACCCTGAGCTGTACAGCTGGGACGGTTGTGCCAGCTTTGTCTCCAACTTCCTGTCTATGAAGCCACTGGACCCTCCCATAGACCCGGTGAGGAGCAGCAGTCTGTTCACGTTCTATTACACAAGAGATCGATTTATCTTTTAATATTGTGTATTTAATTATCATATTATAATAAGCAGCAGAGTGTTTACAGTCTTCAGATTATTTGTATCTGTTTATAAGTAGCATATTTTAAAAAGCGTAAGTGTCTTTACTTCTATTATATTTGTGGTATTATTGATATGCTGTCTAATTAAATATTGCATACTCTAAACATTATAATTATTATTTTATAATCAAATCTAAATATAGTAGTGATTGTATAAGTACTGCAGTATGCCGTTTACAGTATGCAGGGTAGTAAGCTGTGCAGTGACAGCAGTGTGCTGTGTGCCTGTGCAGCCTGCACACCTGTACTCTCCTACCTGGGTGCTTCAGACCCAGATGGGCACCTGCTTCGAGTCGTCCACGCTGTTGTGCGGCCTGCTGCTGGGCGCCGGCTACAACGCCTACTGTGTCAGCGGCTACGCCGTCAAGGAGATGTGTATGATGAACCAGACCAAGCTCGAATGCCCCCTGCTCGCCGCTCCCGTGAAGGTAGAGTTTCATTCAAAACCAAAACGATTGTTTTATATGGTGTTGTGAAACATCGAAGGAAGGACATTTAACTCAAAAGAAAGGGAATTCAAATGACCACCACAGCCCCAACTCAACCAATGCACAAACAACGTGTTTTGTAATGTAGGATGTCGTCCAGTATACCAACAGTGCTGTGACAGGTCTAATACCTGCGTACCGGGACAGTAGACCCTTGTTTGTGCTCGGCCGATTTACAGCCACATCCATGACAGACAGCTAGGCCCTGCAGAGGTATGAAATCGCACCGCAGAGAAGATGGAATCAGTGTGTGTGTGTGTGTGTGTGTCCAGGGCCAGGCAGCAGAGCAGAAGGAGCAGACCCAAAAGTACTCTGTGAAGCCTCCCAGAGACCTGCTGAGCGGCTTTGAGCGGAGCCAGGCGGATCGTCGCCAGGCAGACGCCCAGGCCGCCGTGCTGAAGAAGCAGCTCGAAGCCGATAGGCTGCAAGAGGTGAAGCAGGTGGCTCTGGACAACATGCAATTAAAACCTCGAGCGCAATCTCCACAGTGCAAGCTATATGCATGAGGACAGCTAAACAAAGCCTTCCTTATGCATGACAGACTGTAGAAACGAACTATTTAATCCAATTCAGAGGTCGAACAATATCCCATACACACATTCTGAGTTAGAACCATTTCACATACACATGGAGGAGGGGATCCCTCACTGAATTGCTCCTCCCAAGGTTTCTTAAATTTTTTCTCCTCCAGTGAGTTTTTCTGGGAGTTTTTCCTTGTCGACCTTAAAGGGTTTAGGTTGGTTGAGGGGCAGTTCTATGGGCGTATGTGTAGCCCTCTGTGACATGCTTGCGTGTAAAAAGGGAAATACAAATACATTTTGATTTGATTTGACATCCGTGTGTTTTCCAGGAGCGAGAGCGACCTCCACCTGACCCCTTGCTGGGTCTGCGGGTCCACTGCTGGGTTCTGGTGCTGTCTGGGAGCCGCGAGGTCCCGGAGAACTTCTTCATCGATCCCCTGACAGGGAAGAGTTTCAGCACCAGCGACGACAGTTTCCTGGGCATCGAGTGCGTCTGGAACCACCTCAACTACTGGGTCAACATGCAGGACTGCCGCTTTGGCTGCGCTGTTAGTATGCTCTGTCTGTCTCGGGGAGTGTTTAGTATACTTTGTCTATCTGTGTGGGGGTGAGTTTAGTATACGCTTTGGCTGTCTGAGGATGTGTTGAAGTATGCTCAGTCTGTGTCTAGGTGGGGGGGGGGTTATGAAGGGGGCCAGACTGGTTCATGACTGTGTGTATGCCTTTGGACAGGATATGACCTACGACCTGGGAGATGCGATCAGGTGGGAGTATTTGCTGTGTGGCTTGACAGGTCATTCTCTGCTCCTCATTCCCGACATGAGGAACGAACTGGAGCCAGAGGAGGAGGATGAAGTGAGTGTCAGTGTGTATACCCACGCACTCTCTCTCCTTATCTTCACTTTTCTCTCTCTTTGGTTGTTACTACCAGAACAGGGGTGGTCTATGACTGTCAGATAGAACAAGAAGGTCTATGATAGAGTGCATGCTTGTTAGTGTGATGAGAGGAATGAACGTTTCCAAAGCAGTGTTTTCTTACCATCTGTGATGAAGGATGAAGTGCTGGAGCCCAAGCAGTTTGAGATGCCTGCATCTTGGGTGAAATCCATCACCATCTCAGAACAAGGTGAGCCTGTCCCCGCTCGCTCTCCATCCCCACCTTCTCTCTCTTTCTTCCCTTCCGTGTCTTTCTCCATCCTCCCATAATTTTTTCTCCATTCGTCTTTCTTTCTCTCTCCATGCCCCCTCCTATATTTTTTTCTTTCTTTCTCTCTACTTGTAAATCCCTCTTTATTTATCCCCCTTTTTCTCTCGTGCCATCATTTGCCTCTCTCTCTCTGTCCCATGGTTCCTGCTTCTGCCCTGGCTGACCTCTGACCTCTGAATGGATGTCCAGACATGGAGACTCGCTGTCCTGGAGGCATGAAGGTGCTCAAGTACCGGAAGGCCAAGCTGGAGAAGTTTGCCCACTACCTCCTCCCAGATGGGCTGGTCACCCGCCTCACCACCTACACAGACCTGGACTGTGAGTGGGTCACCAGTGGGACAGGCCTGGGTTAGGATTGGTCACCTGTGGGACAAGCCTGGGTTAGGATTGGTCACCTGTGGGACAAGCCTGGGTTAGGATTGGTCAACAGTGGGATGGGGCCTGAGTTAGGATTGGTCACCAGTGGGATGGGGTCTGAGTTAGGATTGGTCACCAGTGGGATGGGGCCTGGGTTAGAGTTGGGGGGTTGTGTGTGTGTCTGTGCATTTGTACATGCTTATTTGTGTGTGTTTGTGGGAAGGCTCCAAAACTGAGATAGTGAGGGAGTGGTTCCAGCACAGACACGACCACCTGGAGGAGCGTGAGCTGGAGAAGAAGAGCAATGTCACCAAAGAGAAGTTCACACCTGGACGCAGCTACGCCTTGAAATGTAACTCACCACTCACCTGTCCATCTAATGGACTTAAACATTCCTGCAAATTACCGTCCAAATCCGCTTCACTCAGCCTAAACCATAATGTCTAGTCAGGGGAGTGTGATCCGTCATAAAGGTTGTTCACTGTATTTGTTTGACAGAACATTTGTTTCGTCTGCCTGCTCAGCCCACAGGTACATCACCATGACCCCTGAGACGGAGCGTCAGATGGACTTCTACAGCCATGCGCGGGCAGACGGCCTGGCCCAGATTGTGGAGACGCCCCTGGAGATGGAGGAGAGCTTCCAAGACCGTCCAGACTTCCTCTACTACCGTCATGTGGTCTTTGACAGGAGGGCCAAGGTGTTCGGCCCCAGAGATGCTCCGGACCTGGGACACCGACCCCTGAAGGCAAGATGGCTCCTGTGACGTGTGTGCTCATAGTGACACTCCCATGAACGGCACACGGTATTAGCTGATGTAGATCAGCTGAACCCTTGGCATCATCATCGTTTAAACTAGGGATCTTGATTTAAGATACATCACTGTAAATAGATCACTGACTGTGTGTATGTATGTTTGTGTGTGTGTGTGTGTGTGTGTGTGTGTGTGTGTGTGTGTGAGTGAGTAGAAGGTATTAGAGAGGTTCCATCGGGACCCGTCGAAGCCGGCCAGTGAGGACGTGGCCGAGCGAGTGTTCCTGGTTTCGGAGGACCGGATCCAGGTGACGTACCACCGGGAGGACGACAGGATCATCCCCGCCTGGAGGAACTTCACCAAGCCCAGGGACTCTGGGGACTCCAACAAGCCCCAGTCCTTCACCCCCGAGATGGCCTCCTCCTTCCAGGTGTGGCCCAGTCCACCCTACCTGAGTTAGGGTTAGGCTACACTCACCGATCATCAGTCCGCAGTGATACACCAATGTGCAATCTATGATCTACCTTAGGATGTTTCGAACACCTGTGTGGACACTTCCCCACTGAAGCACCCAGTAAACAGCTGTTTGACAAGAATCATAATGACAGTTAGCATGTGCTAAATGACCCACACCAAACTACATTTGCTCTGTTGAACTCCCGTATGCTGTGTGTGTCCAGGTGGATCCCTTTGAGAAGCCCAGTAAGAACGTGTTCCTGTATGTGACGTTGATGCACATGATGAAGGAGGAGATTAAAGTGGCCAAGAGAATCAAGGACTCGGAGAAAGAGGTACCGTATGTGTGTGTCTGCAGACGCACAGCAGTATTGAGATCCCTAAATGATTCAAAGCCCATTGTATGTATTCATACCTGCATGGGTGTGTGTGCGTGTGTGTGGATACGTGCGTGTGTTTGCACGTGTGTGTGTGTTCAGGTGAGAGCCATCCTCCAGCTGAGACAGCAGGAGGACAGCAGCATTGAGCTGAACATCTCCATCTATAACACAGCCAGGAACGAGAAAGCCCGCTGCCACCGGGAGGAGCTGGTGAGTCCAGCACCGCCACACCGCTCTCTTAAAGAAAGTGGATGTGCCTCGTCCATGGAGTTACTCATGACTGACCTGCACAGGACATTCATCAGACCATCCATCAGACATTCTCTGCATGATTACATATGTACCACTAGCACGTCACAACACTTAACACTTAACTAAGACCAAATAGCTTGTGCTGATAGTTACCCCCTGGTTCCAGGAGCGAACAGCCCAGGAGGAACGCCTGCGGAGGGAGGAGAAGGAGCTGGACTGCTTGGCTCCGTTCCTGGCTCAGCTGGGCGACCCTGAGAAGCTGACCAAGCACACCGCCGTACTGCTGAGGAACAACTGTCTGGCCGACCTCAAGCAGCGCCTTATCGACATGGCCAACCTCATACAGGCCCGCTTTGAGAGGGTATACACCAGTACAGTAGTGGATAGAATACAATAGAGCAGACTATAGTAAGGAATACAATACAATATAGAAGAGTAAAGAAGAGTTTAATAGAGAATGGAATACAATACAGTAGAGTATGTTGAGTATAACAGGTTCCCATAAAGGGTAAATATACAGCAGTAATTGTAGCAACGGTCCACCTGTACATGATTGTTTGTGGTTTTACTCTTGTGTTTGCAGGAGACCCAAGAGCTGCAGCAGAAACAGCTGTGGTACCAGAAGAACCAGCTGAGCATGACCAAGGAGGACGAGGATGAGTACCTGGCCTACTGCTCCGACGCCATGTTCAGGATACACATCCTCAAACTCAGACTCAGCAGGTGAAAACGAGGCACTGAGCGAATGGAAATGGATCCTGAGTGGTTTTGTTTGTGAATATCAGTTAACCCGTGTGTTGGTTTCATTCCAGGCATAAGGACAAAGCACCCCAGAAGTACCTGGCTCTGGACGAAAAACTGAGGAGAGACCCTAGACTGTCGAATTATCTGTTCTGAACAATGAAAAAAAACGCTTCTCCCAATTAAATAATCACACTCCTCTCCATGCTGGTTTATAGGTGTTAATCTACTCAATAAATGACTTTTCTATTGTTTATCCTCCGTTTGCGTTTTTGATATTCGTCTTTTTCTTCCGTTTCTCAGAAAGTAGATTGGGACAACTAAACCCCCTTCGTCTCTTCTCCAGCAGACGGTGCTAGAGGGAACGTGCTGGATCTTTGCCATTCTCTCTTTGGTTTTGTTAGAAAACTAGCTAGCAGCTAGCTGGTTAGCGAATAGCCTCTCTACATAGCATTCATTCCGTCTTGAGCCGATCAACAATGGTACATCTGGTGGGGTCTCTCCAAAAAGAGCTCGCTGACTCCGTATCCGCGTGCCGGGTGCTTGTGGTCGGAGCTGGAGGTATTGGATGTGAGCTCTTGAAAAATCTCGTCCTTACCGGCTTCAAAAATATAGAAGTGGTAAGTTGAAGGGGGAGGACACTTCTGGGTCTTTGTGCACAGCAGGGCCCAGCGTGCTAGTCAACTAGCTAGCTAGCGGTTTCGAGGTAACGACGTTAGGTGCATTTATTTTAACGGCATTTGTCTATTCGACCTCATGACGAGGGGTGACTAGCGCCTTTAAAATAAAACTGTCTGGAATTCTTATAATTCTCGTTGGATATATAAAAAAGTCCGCTTTTTTTGGTTTTGAGTTATGGTGTATTCACGTTTAAGTACCGGTTTACTAGCTTGGTTTTGAAGCCTTTTCATCCCGGCGCCGCTCGGGGCGGGCTGGTTAGATGAAACGATAGGACCCACTAGCTAGCCATGTAGCAAGCTATTGCCTGGATGTGTTCCTTCAATGTTTATTTTACAGTGACCAACTAGCTGGTTTAACTGATCCACTAAAGATTAGTCCAAAATCGAGTTTCACCCGTGGCCCAATATATATTTTAAATAATAAATACGTAGTCAATGATAAATATGGTAATCTTGTAAGGTAGCTAGTTTAGATCACTTTTGGATGTTTCAAGTACGCGCCATATTTTGGACACTAGATTTGTCGCCTGCCAGCAAACTATCTTCCAAAGGTTAAGTGTCTAGGAAAGCCATTAAAAGTCTTAATCAGACCAGAGCAAGTCTTTAGTGTTGTGATCTTACAGGACTGATGGTGCAGAGGATCTTATGCTAGCTAACAGTAACGGTAGCACAGAGATTTGAAGACTACTTCATGTGCAGGTTCCCATTGTCTCCCATGTCGTTTCCAGAGCGTCTTTGTGATGTTGCATGGATGATCATCTGTTTCGATCCAAGCAGGCTAGTTGTCGCAGTTTTGCTAATCTTGTGCCTTATAAAGTGTATAACACTTGTGTGATTCTTCAGATCGACCTGGATATTATTGATGTCAGCAACCTTAACCGACAGTTCCTGTTCCAGAAGAAGCATGTGGGAAAGTCTAAAGCGCAGGTTGGTTATTTGTAAATAACATTTACAAAACAACCAAATCACTCATTATGCAAATTCTCCTACGAGGTTTTCCCATCACAGAACGTTGACACCTGTTACAGCACAGTAGCAAAATTACGGACCACCATGGATTTCAAAATTCCCATCACTTTCTTTCTCGTGAATGATTGAAATAATTTGTCTAATCTCTGGTGTCGGTGTCTCTCCTGCAGGTGGCCAAAGAAAGTGTACTTCAGTTCTGCCCCACAGCCAACATCACAGCCTACCATGACAGCATCATGAAGTGAGAACACACACAAAGCAATACATCTTGAGTGCACTATTGCTTAACATATTATATTAGTATTAGTTGTCTGGGTGATGCATATTTTATTTGACATGCCATGTCCCAATGTTAACATTTCCAAGGCTTGTTTAATTGTGTTATTTGGTGGGACTTCTCTATGTCCTGTTTGTGTTAATGATGTCTCTGTGGACTGTGTAGCCCTGACTACAATGTGGAATTCTTCCGGAACTTCATACTTGTCATGAATGCCTTGGACAATCGAGGTATAGTCTTATATCACTTAACCCCACCCACCACACATGCACACATACTTACACACACACAGCAGACTGTTCTTCTCCTTCAGAGATTTTTTGTGTGCCCTCCATCTCTTCCTGCAGCGGCCCGTAACCATGTCAACCGGATGTGTCTGGCTGCGGACATTCCGCTGATTGAGAGTGGCACCGCCGGTTACCTGGGCCAGGTGACTGTCATCAAGAAGGTACGAAGACGCCGCCTACAGAAAATATCTAAATGAGATCTGTTTAAGGTCACATTCTACTACTTGTGGCTGTCGACCAGATTTCTATCACCCCTCTGTTTGCCGCTTGATTAATTAGCCTTTTGTTGACTGATGAAGTCGTTCTCTATGGTACCACTCATATTTGTTCTGTTTCCCATTGCTCTCTCTTTTTGTTTTCTCTCAGGGTCTTACAGAGTGCTACGAGTGCCAGCCTAAGCCCACACAGAAAACCTTCCCAGGATGCACTATCCGTAACACTCCCTCAGAGCCCATCCACTGTATTGTGTGGGCCAAGTACCTCTTCAAGTGAGTAGCCACTCTACTATGACGCCCTTTAGTGGTAGTCGCTGTTGCCTTGAACACAGAAAAATATCTAATGTTTAGTATACATCATGTCAGAACAGACAGCTGACAGCTGGCTGTGTCGCCATGTATGATAATCAGATGTACCATGTCAGGCTTTCCCAGCAGTCATGTACACAGTCCCCTGGTCTGTTAGAACTGATCATTATAAGGCTCATATGTCGTGTCTGTTCTAAGCCTGTAGGATAATCTGTTCTGTGTTATGTGTCTCCAAACAGTCAGCTGTTTGGAGAGGAGGATGCAGACCAGGAAGTCTCACCTGACACTGCCGATCCGGAGGCTACATGTGAGTACCACTATGATGCTCACTGACGCCTAGTGACTAGCGTGTAATAACACTCCCTGCCTAGTGACTAGCGTGTAATAACGCTCCCTGCCTGGTAGCTAGCGTGTAATAACGCTCCCTGCCTGGTAGCTAGCGTGTAATAACGCTCCCTGCCTGGTAGCTAGCGTGTAATAACTCTCCCTGCCTGGTAGCTAGCGTCTAATAACGCTCCCTGCCTGGTAGCTAGCGTGTAATAACGCTCCCTGCCTGGTAGCTAACGTGTAATAACACTCCCTGCCTGGTAGCTAGCGTGTAATAACACTCCCTGCCTGGTAGCTAGCGTGTAATAACGCTCCCTGCCTGGTAGCTAGCGTGTAATAACGCTCCCTGCCTGGTAGCTAGCGTGTAATAACGCTCCCTGCCTGGTAGCTAGCGTGTAATAACGCTCCCTGCCTGGTAGCTAGCGTGTAATAACGCTCCCTGCCTGGTAGCTAGCGTGTAATAACGCTCCCTGCCTGGTAGCTAGCGTGTAATAACACTCCCTGCCTGGTAGCTAGCGTGTAATAACACTCCCTGCCTGGTAGCTAGCGTGTAATAACGCTCCCTGCCTGGTAGCTAGCGTGTAATAACGCTCCCTGCCTGGTAGCTAGCGTGTAATAACGCTCCCTGCCTGGTAGCTAGCGTGTAATAACGCTCCCTGCCTGGTAGCTAGCGTGTAATAACACTCCCTGCTTGGTAGCTAGCGTGTAATAACACTCCCTGCCTGGTAGCTAGCGTGTAATAACGCTCCCTGCCTGGTAGCTAGCGTGTAATAACACTTGTTGCGCGCCCCAGGGAAGCCAGAGGACACGGCAGCCCGAGCCACAGCCTCGGACCAGGACGGGGACATCAAGCGTGTCTCCACCAAGGACTGGGCCCGCTCCACCGGCTATGACCCCGTCAAGATCTTCAACAAGGTAGGCAGCTGCTGCAGGTGTGGCCTCTGGAGATATGGAGCTGAGAAGATTATCCTCCTTTGAGACACTAAGTCTGTTCCAGTGGGACAGGAAGACAAGTCCAAGGTTGAAGGATTCCTGCTTAGCGGAACCCTGTTTGATATGTACACACACTGCTCTGGTTCAGCTCATAATGAGGATTTCTTTGTTGTTGTCCTAGAACAGCTTAGCAACTTGTTGAAGGAGCTTGAATTGTGTGACGGTTGTAGAAGTGGCCAGGCTTGCTATTGGCTACATGACTGTGATGTCTTGTGCTGCAGCTCTTCAAGGATGACATCATGTACCTGCTGACCATGGACAAGCTGTGGAAGAAGAGGAAGGCCCCTCTGCCTCTGCAATGGCACGAGCTGCAGAAGCTAGGTGAGACTGGTCTGCTGTCTCTGAGCTCTACTAAGCTCCAGGTGTTGATGTTGTAATAGTAAGAGTCATAATACTGGTGGGAATCATAATACCCAGGACCAATCTCAGTTTGTAGTCTTTTCCCATATTGAAGGTGTTTTCCTTTTCCTCTCTCTGTTTTGTCTGTGTGTGTTCCACCCTCCTGCCTGTGTGTGTGTCCACCCTCCTGCCCTTGTGTGTGTGTGTGTGTGTGTGTTCTCCTGCCCGTGTGTGTGTGTGTGTGTCAGTGAGCCCCCAGGAGGAGGTGTCTGGGGCTGGCCTGAAGGACCAGAAGGTGCTGGGGGTGAAGGGCTACGCCCAGCTCTTCTCCCGCAGCGTGGAGACCCTGCGCACCCAGCTGGCTGACCAGGGAGATGGAGCAGAGCTGGTCTGGGACAAGGTGACAAGGACACAGGGGCCTGTGTCAATACTGCACACTAGCATCCTTCCTTCCTTTGAAGGAGCCTCTTATCTAACACACTTAGGTGGAAATATGTCCACCCTTTTAGGGTGCCTGAAAGAGGCCCCTCAGGACTCTGTCTGAACTCTTTCGCCTGCTGTTACCAGGACGATGCCCCAGCCATGGATTTTGTTACCTCTGCAGCCAACCTGCGCATGCACGTGTTCAGCATGAACATGAAGAGCCACTTTGACGTCAAGTGTGAGTGCGGCTACATGTGGTTACCATAGTTATTTTGTACTTAAACTTGGTGATCTGGATCATAGTTCAAGTGTGTTCTATTTCATTTCTGGGACACAGTGGCAACACGAAGTTAGAAGTGCAAGCATGAAAAGCTCATCTAACCCAGTTCATATACCGATGAGATCATATTTGTTGCATTAGTTGTAACTTGTTGTGTGGCTTAAGCCTGCTGCTGTCAGTTGATTTACCTGCGGTGTCCCAGAGGGAAACTTCTTGCAGTCAGAGAGCATTGTTGTCATGGTGATGTCTTGCTTCTTGCAGCCATGGCTGGCAACATCATCCCTGCCATCGCCACCACCAACGCCGTCATCGCTGGCCTCATCGTGCTCGAGTCCCTCAAGATCCTGTCTGGGGATGTGGAGCAGTGTCGCACAGTGAGTTCCTAGATTCCTGTCCCTGCTTCCTTTTTCCTATGTCACTTCCCCTCCTTGTTGCCTTGACTGTCTCTCCAAACAGGAAGTGGTTTTATTATTATAGTTCTGATGGTTACCTCCTATCTGTTCTATAAGTTATGTTATGGATTTATTGTAGTTTTTTGTTGTATGCTTCATGTATGTTTTCTAAAATGTTTGAGACTTAAGATCACATGTTTTTTTTATCTTGAAAGACAATGTTGTGTCTTCCAGATGTAGGTTTTCCTGCTCAGATGTCTGGTGTTTGTTGTTGTTCTCTCTTGTCATTCCATACCTCGTGTGGAACTGGACCCAGGTCATGAATCATTGAGTGGTCAGGATACTTACTCAACTGGTCTGACCTTTAACCTTCTCCATGTCCGACGAGGTCGCTCATAACCGGTCCACATTTTGTAAACGTCTTTTTCCAGATCTTTCTGAACAAGCAGCCCAACCCCAGGAAGAAGCTGTTGGTTCCTTGTGCACTCGACCCGCCCAGCGCTAACTGTTACGTGTGTGCCAGCAAACCCGAGGTCACCGTCAAACTCAAC
Source organism: Mallotus villosus (assembly GCA_903064625.1). Taxonomy (NCBI): domain Eukaryota; kingdom Metazoa; phylum Chordata; class Actinopteri; order Osmeriformes; family Salangidae; genus Mallotus; species Mallotus villosus. The sequence continues at coordinate 379,672 of CAEFZP010005688.1, forward strand.
GTCCACAAAACCTTTGTACTCAGCCTTCAGGACAAGGTGAGGGTCACATGACGCATGGGTGAGCCTGGCTTGTTATCTATGGTGCATCTGCACATGTTTTTGCGAGTGTGTTGCTCTGACCAGTCGTGTGTGTTGTAGATTCTGAAGGAGAAGTTTGGCATGGTGGCCCCAGACGTCCAGATAGAAGATGGGAAAGGCACCATCCTGATCTCCTCCGAGGAGGGAGAGACTGAAGGTACCCTAACCTCATAACCTGAATATGTCCCCATGTACACTGCATTAGATATCAAAGCATTTTCCCTATACGAACACCAGGGGGCGCTTGTAGTAAGACAACGTTTGATTTCTTATAATCTTTTGTATTATTTGTATCAAGCTTTTAACTCGAAAATATCATTTTCTAAGATATGGCCTACTGTGACGTCATCTGTATTCATTGGTATGTTTTCAGGCAACAACGGCAAATATCTGTCCAATTTTGGGATTCGTAACGGGAGCCGTCTTCAAGTCGATGACTTCCTTCAGGACTACACTCTGCTGGTGAACGTGCTTCACTGGTACGGCCTTTCTCTCTCCCGCCCTCCTCTTCTTTGATTCGTTTTTTGTTGTTTCTTTCTATCTGTTCTAATTTCTGTCTGTTATTATGTGATCAACTGGCATATCGCTTTTTCTATGAAGTTGTCATCTCACCTCATCATTGTGTGTGTGTGTGTGTGTGTGTGTGTTTTCCAGCGAGGACCTTGAGAAGGATGTGGAGTTTGAGGTGGTGGGGGATGCCCCTGACAAGGCCCCAACTCCAGCCAAAACACAGGAGGAGGGCAACAACATCGCCAATGGCAACAAAGATTCAGCACAGCCGTCCACTTCTTCAAAAGGTGAGCAGCATGCACACACACATGTTCATATCACCAATAGGCTAACCACGCAAGGGAGTATCTGGACACGACCTTTGTGTCTGCTGTAGCTGCTTGTCTTATCTGTAAGGCCAGGATTATGTGGTTTTTCTGTCTCCTTCCCAGCAGCGGCGGCGGCGGACGACGACGACGTCCTCATCATGGACTCCGACGAGGAGGAGCCTTCCTCCAGCTCCATGGACGTCACCACGGAGACGGGCGGCAGCGCCCGCAAGAGGAAGCTGCAGGATGCGGAGACCGGCGAAGCCTCCGTCAAACGCCAACGCGTAGACCAATCAGCCGAGGACGACGACGATGACATCATTACTCTAGACTAGCTGTAGTCCCCTGGGCACGTCGCCCGGGCCTTGAGGTTTTCCTCCTCAGAAGGACAGAACTTTGTGTTAGTGCTTTCATACGCTGTTCTACCCTCACCAAACGTGTGTAAATATATATATGTACAAAAAAAACGTTTAGTCAGTTGTTTCACTAGGATGCTGTCTGAAGTCAGTGGGAAGTTTGACCCGATTTTATCCTGGAAGACGGACAAAATGCTTTTGATTTTTTTGTAATGTTTTTTTTATTTTATAATGTACTGTATTTACCTCGCTGCGAGTAAGGGTGTCACTAGTTCTGTGCAAAACATTTTAGGGAGACTGAAAGAAACGCATTAAATACCAAATCA